>OX328107.1:14148194-14748194 GCA_946811185.2 Hippopus hippopus | reverse complement strand
ACAACTGGAGTTATTTGCCCTTGAATTAGAAAAATTGCTATATTTGACTTTGTTTACACTCTAGTATCTACAATTATTAACCAATCAGCACCAAACTTGGTCAAAATATATATGACCATAAGATCACGGATGAGTTTGATTATGGGTCTAATCGGATTAGAACGACTGGAGTTATTTGCCCTTGAATTACAAAGTTCTTTAAAATAGTTCTTTGGAGCATAACTGTTATCTCCAGTCAGATTGACTTGACACTTGGCTTTTGTGTGTGTTGCAATAATACAGAGTGGAGTGTGAAAGAATTGTAACTCTACCTCATACTGTCTATGAGTTATTTCCCTTTGATCGTCATTTTACAAAATTTTCTGTTTGTCCGGAACATGTCTCATCTCAAGCCTGAACATTTTCAAATTTGGTATGCATGATCGTTGAAAAATTACGGAGTGCAGTGCACAAGAACCTTAACTCTTCCTAGAACGAATTTTGAGTTATTCCCCCTTTGACCTTCATTTTTATAGTATTTCTTGCTTGTCTGGAGCAAAACTTTGTCATCTTAAGGAATATGGTATGCTTATTTGTTGCAATATTTTAAAGTGCAGTGGACAAGAATTGTAACTCTATTTCGTGCTGTCTTTGTGTTATTTCCCTCTGATCGGCATTTTTACAGCATTTAGTGCTTGTCCAGAATATAACTTTGTCATCTCAAATCAGAACAACTTCAAACTTGGTATGCATGTTTGTTGCAATATTACCAAGTACAGTGCACAAGAACAATAACTCTACCTATCTCGGATTTTGAGTAATTCCACTTTGATCTTCATTTCTTAGCTCACCTAAGCACGAAGTGCTCAAGATGAGCTATTGTGATAACTCTGTCCGTCGTCGTCAGTCCGTCCATCCATCGTCCGTCTGTTCACATTTCTAGCTCACCTGAGCACAAAGTGCTCATGGTGAGCTTTTGTGATCGTGCTGTATCCGGCGTCCGCCATGCGTCGTCAACTTTTATCTTGTGTACGCTCTAGAGACCACATTTTCAGTCCGATACTCATGAAACTTGGTCAGAATGTTTGTCTTGATGATATCTCGAACGAGTTTGAAATTGGGTCATGTCGGGTTAAAAACTAGGTCACTAGGTCAAATCTTAGAAAAAAACTTGTGTACATTCTAGAGGCCACATTTTCAGTCCAAAACTCTTGAAACTTGGTCAGAATGTTTGTCTTGATAATATCTCGGACAAGTTCAAAAATGGGTCATGTCAGGTCAAAAACTAGGTCACTAGGTCAAATCTTAGAAAAACCTTGTGTACGCTCTAGAGGCCACATTTTCAGTCCAAAACTCTTGAAAGTTGGTCAGAATGTTTGTCTTGATGATATCTCGGACGAGTTCAAAAATGGGTCCTGTCAGGTCAAAAACTAAGTCACTAGGGCAAATCTTAGAAAAACCTTGTGTACATTCTAGAGGCCATATTTTCAGTCCAAAACTCTTGAATGTTGGCCAGAATGTTTGTCTTGATGATATCTCGGACAAGTTCAAAAATGGGTCATGTTGGGTCAAAAACTAGGTCGCTAGGGCAAATCTTATGTACCCTCTAGAGGCCATATTTTCAGTCCAAAACTCTTGAAAATTGGTCAGAATGTTTGTACTGGTGACATCTCGGACAAGTTCAACTAGAGGCGCTTGAGCGCCTGTATCGCTCCACAGGCCTGATATTTCTATAATGGCGAAAGGAAGTTTTTAACAATTATCATTCAATCCTGCATTTTAGCTCACTGAAGAAACAATTTGGTAGACAACCACCATAGGAACTTACCTGCAAAACAACAATGAAATCCAATGAATAGTTTTAGAGAAGAAATTTTTCAAAGATTTTATTTTATACCATAAAAGGAAAATGAGTCTCCCATAAAAGCCATGTTTTTTGACAGATCTTTTTTTTTTTAAGGAATTCTGTAAACCTGTATCTAAGGAACATTCCTGCAAAATAATAATGCTATCCAAATAGCGGTTTGGGAGGAGAAGATTTTTAAAGGTTTTTTACTTTGGTTGCCATGGCAACCAGAATTCTTCATGGAACACAATTATTTGAAGGAATTTGAAAGAGGACCACCAAAGGAACATTCCTGTGAAATTTGGTAAAAATCCAGTCAATAGTTTCCGAGGAGAAGTTTTTTAAAGAAAAAGTTTACGGACGCACGCACGGACGAACGGACGAACGAACGGACGGACGGACGGACGCACGACGGACACAACGCCATGACAATAGCTCGCTGGCCTTCGGCCAATGGAGCTAAAAATGGGTCATGTCGGGTCAAAAACTAGGTCACTAGGGCAAATTTTAGAAAAACCTTGTGTATGCTCTAGAGGCCATATTTTCATTCCAGAATTTTTGAAAGTTGGTCAGAATGTTTGTCTTGATAATATCTCAGATGAGTTTGAAAATGGGTTATGTCAGGTCAAAAACTAGGTCACTAGGTCAAATCTTAGAAAAACCTAGTGTACGCTCTAGAGATCACAATTTTAGTCCAATACTCTTGAAAATTGGTCAGAATGTTTGGCTTGATATCTGACATGAGTTCGAAAATGGATCATGTTGGGTCAAAAACTAGGTCATTATGCCAAATCTTCGAAAAACCTTGTGTTTGCTCTAGAGGCCACATTTTTAGTCCAATACTCTTTAAAATTGGTCAGAATGTTTGTCTTGATGATATCTTGGATGAGTTTGAAAATTGGTCATGTCGGGTCAAAAACTAGGTCACAAGGTCAAATCTTAGAAAAACCTTGTGTACACTTTTGAAAGAGATTTAAAATGGATCATGTTTGGTCAAAAGGCTCAGGTAAGCGACTTCAGGGCCATCATGGCCCTCTTTTTTTTTTTTTCCATTTAGATCTATATTCTACGTGAACATAACGTTAGGACCTAAGATATCTATGTGTGTAATATTGATCTGCACTGCATTCAAAGGACAGTCTAATCTTGATCTTTTATTGTCTGCAAAAGCAACTTTTCTTAACCTTGACCAATACAAGTCATGTATTTTATTCATTTCAATAAGCGAGGAGCAAGGCTACAGTAAACCTTGTGCTCTTTATCTGTAAAACAGGAGCTTGTGGAAAGGATGAGAATGAACTAATATGAAGTATCCAATGAGACATACATGTTGTTGAGAGTTTTACCTTAAGACCCTGAATTAATGAAAGAGACGTGTCAAGCTTGGAAAAGCACCCTAATTATTGAAGGGTCATTGCTGTCTTGACTACATAGAAAAGCTGGCATGACAGATCCAAGTTTTAAATGCATGTTCTATACAGTCTGGTCTGAATCTGCACTCTCCTCAAAGGCAACATAAGTTATGCTTAGCCCTCTATGGGGAAAAAAAATGGAAACAATACATGCTTCTAAACTTTTCTCTGGTCCGTTGATTCAAACATAGAGAATTATAATATCTTGAGTGAGCGTATTTATGTCGCAGTTTCAGGGGTCCCCACATGAAAATGCTCTATTTAAGTCAACCAAATGACAAAATTTTGTTTCGAAAACTTTCATATGGTGAAGAAAATGCTGTTAGAAAAAGACATAATGCTGGTTACAAGCATTTTCTCTCTTTCCAACTACATTTTCAAAGCCCCACAGGATTGTTTTGTCAAGGGTCAGCAGACTGATTCCAGTCTAAGCTCATCAAGAAGAAACACGTCAGTGACCGTACAAAATGGTAGTGCCGTGTCTGTAAGAGGCTATAAAAAAATAACACATCTGACGATGAAAGATGCGTAATCAGGTATATATGCTTGTCAGTATTGTGAATGGACAGTCTGGCGAGTTAAGTTGCAGGCGTGGGATCGCCAGTCCATTCTGAAAATGCTTACGTAATGACCTCTCCGCTACTGAGAAGTTAGAGGTCATAACCCTTACACAACTTTACATCCCTGTTCCTCACAGCTTCACACATTTTTGCCTCATTAGCGTTAAACAACCCTGGCCAATCACTATTTCGTGCGCCTGTTACGAGTTGCATTTACATCACTTTGCTCATAAGGAGTACAATCTAAATTATTACATTCTTTAAAGCAATATTCCTTATAAACTCCCTTTTGTAGCAATTTTAACTTTGCTCCAACCCTAGATGACCTATGAACTTTTCAACACCTGCAACATATACGGACAACACTCGTCACAACTCGGCTGATCCCGTAACTAAGTATATAGGTGGTCAACAACCCAATCAAAGTTTGCCGAATAAGATGGACAGTAGACAACTATGGAAAGCCATGGCTGTCTTATATCGTTCTTTTAGAGTTCATTGCAGCATTGTTGTAATATATGGCTTCATTACAACTATATATTAAATGAAAACATCTTTATATGGAACCAAACTGTGTTTATATTAATGCATTCGTCCATATATTGAACCAAAGAAGCATGGTATTACTTGGGTTCATCAATATATTGAACCAAACTGAGTTTATATTAATGCATTCGTCCATATATTGAACCAAAGAAGCATGGTATTGCTTGGCTTCATCAATATATTGAACCAAACTGTGTTTATATTAATGCATTTGTCCATATATTGAACCAAAGAAGCATGGTATTGCTTGGGTTCATCAATATATTGAACCAAACTGAGTTTATACTAATGCATTCGTCCATATATTGAAGCAAAGAAGCATGGTATTGCTTGGCTTCATCAATATATTGAACCAAACTGAGTTTATATTAATGCATTCGTCCATATATTGAACCAAAAAAGCATGGTATTGCTTGGCTTCATCAATATATTGAACCAAACTGAGTTTATATTAATGCATTCGTCCATATATTGAACCAAACTGAGTTTATTTTAATGCATTCGTCCATATATTGAACCAAAAAAGCATGGTATTGCTTGGCTTCATCAATATATTGAACCAAACTGAGTTTATATTAATGCATTTGCCCTTATATTGAACCAAAGAGGTATGGTATTGTTTGGATTCATCAATATATTGAACCAAACTGTTTTATATTAATGCATTCGTCCATATATTGAACCAAAGAAGCATGGTATTGCTTGGGTTCATCAATATATTGAACCAAACTGAGTTTATATTAATGCATTCGTCCATATATTGAAGCAAAGAAGCATGGTATTGCTTGGGTTCATCAATATATTGAACCAAACTGAGTTTATATTAATGCATTCGTCCATATATTGAACCAAAAAAGCATGGTATTGCTTGGCTTCATCAATATATTGAACCAAACTGAGTTTATATTAATGCATTCGTCCATATATTGAACCAAACTGAGTTTATATTAATGCATTCGTCCATATATTGAACCAAAAAAGCATGGTATTGCTTGGCTTCATCAATGTATTGAACCAAACTGAGTTTATATTAATGCATTTGCCCTTATATTTAACCAAAGAGGTATGGTATTGTTTGGATTCATCAATATATTGAACCAAACTGTTTTATATTAATGCATTCGTCCATATATTGAACCAAAGAAGCATGGTATTGCTTGGGTTCATCAATATATTGAACCAAACTGTCTTTATATTAATGCATTCCTCCATATATTGAAGCAAAGAAGCATGGTATTGTTTGGATTCATCAATATATTGAACCAAACTGAGTTTATATTAATGCATTCGTCCATATATTGAAGCAAAGAAGCATGGTATTGTTTGGATTCATCAAAATATTGATCCAAACTGTGTTTATATTAATGCATTTGTCCTTCTATTGAACCAAAGAATCATGGTATTGTTTTGATTCATCAATATATTGAACCAATCTGTATATATATTGCTTCGTTTCTTCTTTGTATCGTTACTAGCACGGGCGTTTTTTATACCAACACCGGAAAAAAGACGCTCTTGATCGAAAACGATGACTCAGCCCTTTTCCCCCAAACCTTAGAGCACTAACACTAAATAAATGAACAGCCCCTTTTAGGGAAAAAAAAACATCCAGAATATTTTCAATTCAAAATTGCTATTGCCGAAACGTGTAATAAAGTCGCGGACAGTGAAGATCCAAGATCAGACTGCACAGAATATTTTTTGCTAGCTAAATTGTCCTTGGCCACATTGTTCTGTCCGAAACATCGGCAGCCAATTTCTGCTACATTACTTTCAAAGAATGTAGAATCTACCTAACCCTCATCCCTGTACCAAATGATGTAATTTTAGACTTCTCCAAATGGAAAGCGTTCGCATATGACGAATCAAATGTAGACCAATTGCTGATCTGAATCGTTGAAAGGGTTTAAAAAAAAAAAACATTGTGGGAAAAGGAGAAATGATGGTTATCTGCAATTTTCCTTTTTCTACAATGTTTTTAACAGCCGTTTTTCTCGGGGTCATCAAAGACGGGATAGTTTGGTTAAGAATTAAAAGACTCAGTTTTGGTCCCTGGTCAGAGAAACAATGTCCAAACATTACAATTTCGTGGCCGTTTTTTTTTTTATTATTATATCCTACATAAATAGACAACTAAGATCTTAGACATGTATGTCTATGAAATCGATCTGTATTGCATTCGTAGGAAAGTCTGATCTTGATCTTCTATTGTCTTCAATAGTTGTTTATGCGGACACTGTAGATCAAGATCAGACTGAACAGGATGTGCAGTCTGATCTTGGATCTTCACTGTCTGCTACCCTATTACACATTCTGGCAAAAGCAACACTGAAATGAAAATGTTTTGGATAGTTTTTTTTTTAAATGAAAAGGGCCTATGCATTTATTTAGCGCTCTAAGGTGAAAGGAAAGATGCTTTGTCATCATTTTCGATCAAGCGCGGGTTTTTTTCCGGTGTTAGTATAAAAAACTCCCGAGCTAGTAACGATATAAAGACGAAACGAATCAATATAAAGGTAGAGCGAATCAATATAAAGATAGAACGGTGTAATACATTATCAGTTGGTTTAACACAAAGCAAACTTCGTGTAATATGTTGTCAAGTTGAATCCATATATGATTAATTTGGTATGATATAAGAACAGTTGGTTCGATATATAAAGCGATTGGAATAATAAAAAGGAATTTTCGATTAATATAATGTCTAAATGAAAGCATATCATGGTTTTTTTGTTCAATATAAGGAAAAATGAATTAAAACAAATGAAGTTTGGTTCAATAATTTGATGAATCCAAACCATACCATGCTTCTTTGGTTCAATATATGGACAAATGCATTAATATAAACACAGTTTGGTTCCATAATTTGATGAATCCAAACAATACCATGCTTCTTTGCTTCAATATATGGACGAATGCATTAATATAAAGACAGTTTGGTTCAATATATTGACGAATCCAAACAATACCATGCTCCTTTGGTTCAATATATGGACAAATGGATTAATATAAACACAGTTTGGTTCAACAATTTGATGAATCCAAACAATACCATGCTTCTTTGGTTCAATATATGGACAAATGCATTAATACAAATACAGTTTGGTTCAATATATCGATGAACCCAAACAATACCATGCTTTTTTGGTTCAATATATGGACGAATGCATTGATATAAACTCAGTTTGGTTCAATATATCGATGAACCCAAACAATACCATGCTTCTTTGGTTCAATATATGGACAAATGCATTAATACAAACACAGTTTGGTTCCATATAAACATGTTTTCATTAAATATATACACATTTTAGTGCAATGAACTGTAAAAGAACCATATAAGACAGCTATGGCTTTCCATAGACAACTACAGAATGTATTTACATCACGCGATTCACTTGATTCGCTCTCGTTTCCTTCATAAATTACTCATTTTCGCTGACCCTATTTCTGATAACTGTTTTGAAAGAAAACTGCTGCCAGTTTTTCAATTTCTGTTCGCTAGACATTTTGATTATGCTGGTAACGTGACAAAATTCAACGCTAAACAAGTTGTAATCTCCGTTTATTGCATAATTGAAAAGATGACAACGGGATTACTTGACACCTCCTTACTAGGACTGTTTACTTATTCTTGCGTTCAACCAAAAGTAGTAAATGTTATAAGGTCACGACAGGCTTGTTGAGCGTTGTAATGTTGTAAGTGAATGCTGTTACGAACAGCGGATGGGTTTTCGAAATTTGTGGTCTCTCTAATCGTCCAGCTCACGCTGATCAATTAAAATCAAAGCGTTCAAAACGCTGAGTGGCATTTGTCAAGGAAGCCATTGTGTGGAATTAATAATTTGAAAAAGAAAAAGAGAACTATTATTCAAATATTAACTTGAAAATCAACCTCCTAAGCAAATTAATACATCTTTTTGGTTAAAGGGAGAGTACTGGTGCCAAAGTTTGCATTATTTATGTATTGGTGGTCTCCCTTTGATCATTCAGGAGGAGTCGGTAGTAACGTCCCTTGACGGTAGGATGCATGATGGGTAGAGAGACAAACCATGTAAATTTATCCAATTAAATTAAGTTTACACCTGAAAACTATGAGTTTGAGATATCTTTGGCCGTCAGGATCTAATTCCCAACATTACAACAAATTTTTCGACCTGTAAATATTCATGCACTATCAAATGGAGCAGCATGCAATCATGGGACGAACAAGCCCAGGGACAAACTGGTTTTGGAACGAACAAGCTCGGAACCAAAGCGGTCAGTAGACAAATTTTGTGTATATCATTGCGCCAATAGAAGGCTATGAGGGGGGTGAAGCTCTTTTCAATCAGAAAGAAGTATTTCCACGATCGATGGCCTAATACAGTTTATTTCAATACGCCATTATCAATTATATATCTGAGTGCTATAGAAAAACTCATTTGTCTGAGAAAAATTGAGTTTAATTGGGTTTATTTCCTTCAGTTTTGCACAAAATACAATACATGGTCCTCAGAATTCAATACTGAACTTTCATTATTGAACTCATAGTGGCACTGTCTTCGACAAATGCCACAAACAGACTTACTTCCATGTTTTTAATATCGGCCAAAATGTCTCAGTAATTTAGTGCAGGATTGAAGAAGTTTGTAGGGGGGGGGGGGGTCAAAATAGCTGTGTCCTCTATGTCTGAAAATCTGTTCACTAAACTCTTAACCATTTTATCTATTTTACAAATTCAGCACAAGTTTTCTCTGCCTCAAGTCTTTGATTACTCCAATCTCTTATAGTATGACCAGCAAATTCAAAAGTCTCCAAACCATCCGATCCAAATCGAGGTTCAGCTGGCACCTCTTTTATAAATTTAGCCAAGTTTTCAGAAGATTTTTTATATGTGATTTCTTCCAGACTATCAATTGTTGATGTAAGAAGTGGTTGAATATCAGAAAATTTAATGTTATTAATCTGGTGAAATTTTGATAAAATTTCAAGAGGCTTTAGACAGTGTGCCAAAATGTGGGAAACATATAGGAACTTATAACATGTTATAGGCTTATACAAGCTGAGAGCCATTCCATTTGTTTCCTCTATAAATACAGATACAAGGCTTGTGTAATTACAGACCAAAGAATCTACAGTTCCCTCAAAACTGAACCATCTTGTGTGAAATATTTCTTAAAATCTTTTTTCTTAAGCATCTACAACAGCCTAAATTGCAGATAGGGTGGCCATGTTTTTTGCAGAATTCTTGAAGTATTTAAATACTGCGTTCATAACTTCTTGATATTCAACAAGATGAGGTATGGTATCTGCAGCAGTAGCACAGGTCAATGCAAGCCTATGAGCTATGCAATGAGTGGCTATTACCCCAGGTACTCTTTTAAGCATATGACAACACCAGATTTAGATCCTACCATAACAGCAGTACCATTCTGTGCTTACACTACACAAGCCACATATACTCTTTCCTTTATCCTTTAAATAGTCAATGACCTTATCAAAAATACTTTGTGCATTAGTTCCATGAAGGGTGCTTATTCCCAACAAATAAGCGTGAGGAACAGTATTACTGAATTCATCAGGTTCTAAAACATGAAAAAAGGTCACAAGATTTTATTTTACTGACACATCTGCGGTTTCATCTATCAAAATACTGTATTTATTCAAATGTTTTATGTTACCCACAATCTCTTCTGTTAAGACAGTGGCCATACAGTCTTGGAAGCCGTAGATACTTGTTTAAAAGCCGCCAGAAAGAAAGTTTGCCTCCACCGGGTATCGAACTCACAACCACCAGGTCACAAGTCGGATATGCTAACCACTGAGCTACCCAGCCGGGCCTTGTATGGCAATCAACTTTCAGGTCTCTAAATGCAGTGTTCTGGAAAAAGAAAACATCATGTATGAATTCATGTACACTATTATTCATTATTCCAATGTTGTGAGTATCCATAAGAATACCATTGAAGCATTTTTCGAAGTACCAACAGCATTGGTCAAGACAAAACAGGCTATGTAGACTAAGATCAACATGCAGCCATCCAGTGCATTTTTATTATATAGGTATATAATACCAACTCTATGACTCTTCACTAAATTCTAAATAGCTTTCCATCTGTTGCAATGACTAAGATAACAAGCATTCTGATAGTATTGCATAGCAATACCCAGTCCCCTACCGGCCGTATATATTGCTGGCACGTATAGTTTGTGAAACTCTATGGAGGAGAAAGAACGTATTTGACCCCCTTTCAGAATTATAATTATATTGAAATCTAAAATGATACAACAGAAAACAAGAGGGCCAAGATGGCCCTGTATCGCTCCACTGGCTTTTTAACCCTTTACCACACAAATCGAAGTGTTAATGACCCTGAAAGAGAAGGCTTTCAAAAAAACATCCTGAGAAAAGGACATGTTGTAAGCCATTTCCCTTGATTAATGTTTAAATTGAAGTGACAATATTTTGAAGCCCATGTTAAACTTGCGATCCCTGGAATGAAGGCAATTTTGACCCCAGACCTACAATATGAAACTAGAATGTGTGGTTATAAACAAAAAGATTTTTTAATCTTGCCCAATAAAAAGTCATGTAAAACAAGTTTGCTGAGTAAAAGGCCCTGTAAAATATGTGATCCATGACACAGGTTTATCAAGTTTTCACTATAAAAGCCAATGTAAAACTTGTGACCCCTGGTGTGGAGTCAAACTTGACCCCCAAAGTTAAAATTTGGGCCCTCTTGGTAGAGGCCTATTATATAAAGTTACATGCAAAATTTGGTAGCCCTAGGCCTAAATATGGCTATGTACAAGTAGATTATTAAAGTTTCCTTATATAAGACCATGTAGAACTTGTGACCCCCTGGGGTGGGGCTACATTTGACCCCCTGGGCTATAATTTGGGCACCCTTGATAGAGACCCCCTAGATAAAGCTAAATGCAAAATTTGATAGCCCTAGCCCTTATAGCTAGATGCGAAAGATTTTCCTATATAAGCCCTTCCATGTAAAACATGTTACCCCCCGGAGCGAAGTCAAATTTGACCCTCGGCTATAATTTGGACACCCTTGGTACAGGTCCACTAGATAAAGCTACATGCCAAATTTGGTCGCCCTAGGCCCCATGGCTAGGTCAAAGAAGAATTTTAAAGTTCTCCCTATATAAGCCCATGTAAAACTTGTTATATAAGCCCATGTAAAACTTGTTACCCCCGGGCAGGGCCTAATTTGACCCAAGGGCTATAATTTGAACAATCTTGGCAGAGGTCCACTAGATAAAGCTACATGCCAAATTTGGTAGCTCTAGGCCCTATGGCTAGGTAGAAGAGGAATTTTAAAGTTCTCCCTAAATAAGCCCATGTATAACTTGTAACCCCCGGGGCGGGGCCAAGTTTGACCCCAGGGCTATAAATTGAAGAAACTTGGTAGAGGTCCACTAGATAAAGCTATATGCCAAATTTGGTAGCCCTTGGCCTTACGGTTTCAGACAAGAAGATTTTCAAAGATTTTCAAAATTTTTCAGTTTTGTTGCCATGGCAACCAGAGTTTTTGAAGGAATTAAATTCTTTCAAGAATTCTGAAGAGGACCATGGCAGGATCATTTCTGTGAAGTTTCATCAAAATTGGATGGGTAGTTTCAGAGAAGAAGACGTTTTAAAAAAAAGTTAACGCACGGACGGACGGACGGACGGACGGACGCACGACGGACAACAGGCCATGACATAAGCCCGCTGGCCTTCGGCCAGTGGAGCTAAAAATGAATGATGGTGAGTATGACAGAAGGAATGGTATACTACTATGAGGACCCACCTCGGGGAGGATCTGCAATTTATATGGGTGTGCATGCAATGGTGGTAAATTCACATACCAAACCACAGCTCAATATCTGCCAGCGTTTAGAAAAAAAGTTGGGAAAACTTTTTTTTCAGTGAAATTTCTAAGTCCAAGGCCCGTAATTTCGTCAAAAATCAGTGGACTGGAATGGAAGTCAAACTTGATCTGTAACTCATGGTGGTTGACCGAAAAACAGCTGAATATCTGCCACTGTTTAGAAAAAGAGTCCGGAAAACTGTTTTTTCGATGAAAATTTCTAAGTCCAAGGCCCTTAATTTCGTCAAAATCAGTGGACCGGAACAGTGACATAGGCTTTAGCGATGTCATAATTTTGATAAAATTTCACGTCGATTGGTACATAATGCGTGTATCTTACCAAGAAAAATGTGCACTATACTGGGCTTGAAAAATATATACTGAACCAAAAAAGAAACTTCCCCTGTGTTTAAGTGCAGATATACACAAATATGAAAATCAGGATTAAACTAGATTTATATGCATTGAAAGAGTATTTTATTGCGACTTTGTGTGAAAAAAATTATTGCTGAGGGTTTATCCAAAAGTAGTGAAATGGTAGTTAAAATGCGGAAGGGGTCGCTCACCAAAATCACAAATTAATACCGGGTATGACCACCTTCAGCATGAAGGACTGCCTGGCATCGTTGGCGCATAGAACGGATAAGTGTATTGATTTCGGCTTGTGGAATGTTGTTCCATTCTTGAATTAAGGCTTGTCTTAGCTGAATGACGTTTGACGGTGGAATAGGGCGACGTCTAACACGCTGGTCCAAATTATCCCAAAGGTGTTCAATGGGATTCAGATCAGGGCTTTTGGCAGGCCAGTCATTAATAAATGCAATGTTATTCGCCCTGAGGAAATTCACATTGTCCCTAGCTGTATGGCTTGTGGCATTATCATGCTGAAAAAGAGTGATATTGGCATTTTTTTGAAACAGTGGGATAACGTGCCTCGCAAGAATTTCATCTCGGTAGCGTTGGGCATTCAAATTCCCTTCGATAACGACGAGATTAGTGCGAAAGCCATGTGCAATGCCCGCCCAGACCAAGACAGAACCCCCACCCCCAAAACGATCTCGTTGAAGTACGCAACAGTCTGCATAACGTTCATTTCTCCTACGGTATACTCGAACCCTGCCATCACCTCGATGAAGGGAAAACCTCAACTCGTCAGAGAAAAGAACGCTATTCCATTATTGTCTAAGCCAGCGTTGGTGTGTACGTGCCCAGTTAACACGATTTACGCGGTGACGTCGCGTCAAAACACAACCAACGTATGGACGACGTGCACGTAGCCAACCCTCGTGCAAGCGATTGCGCACAGTTTGGGCAGATATACGGTTGTTATGTGTACCAGGAGTGTTAGCAGCAGTGGCTGTGGCAGTTTGGAAGCGATTGCGCAGGTGGGTGTTTCCAATATAGCGGTCTTGGCCGCGCTTCGTGACGCGAGGACGTCCACTACGTGGTCGATCTTCCGTACGCTCTGTTGCTTGAAAACGTTGCCTAAGGTGTCGAATAGCACGAGTAGAACATCCAATATTCATAGTAACAGCATTCATCGTCATACCAGCATTAAGCATGCCAATGGCACGTTCGCGTAAATTTTGCGGAATTCGAGGCATATCAAAAATAAAGAAAACTAAAAAGAATTTAATTTTTTTCGACGTCTTTTTCTTATTGACATGAAAGTCTATAAAATTAGACTGAAAGGTTTCAAAAAATATACACGAATTATACTGGTCCGTGCATGCACGTGAAAATCGCTTTCAGCGGGTTTCTTCTGCAAAATGCTTTCAATCGAGTTAAAATTTGTTTTATCGGACACATAATCGTTCGCCCGAATATATGTATGTCATCTGACATTTTGATTTTTTTTTTTAATAACATTGCATTTGCACTTAAACACAGGGGAAGTTTCTTTTTTGGTTCAGTATATTTCCATGAAAATGATGCAGTATATGCTTGAAAACTATTCTGTTCTTTTTCAAAAAATATGTCTAAGGTGAAATAATTTTCAAGAATCCTTTGCTTTCAAACAGTAAAGATGTTTACTCATTATAGTCAAAACTTTTTGCCATGGAATGAATGCTTAAAATTGTATAAGAACTTTTCCATCTGTCCCGTTTATTACTAGTGTTTGACTTGTCTATTACAGTCTTTGTAAAAACGCAAATGAACGCTATTTCAATGCAATATATCCGGATTTTCGAGGAATTCCAACAGAGTAAACAACAAATAACCATACTGACATAATGCAAGGAAGAGTGAACAAGGAAAATATTTGTTGACTTTAATCATTTGTCCCGTTTATTACACTTAGAGTGTTAACATTATGAACAGTGGTAAAAAAAATGTTTCAATGGGTAACTTTTCAAAGCGTCATCTAGAACTGTGAACATTCGACCCAATTTCATTGTTGGTTCAAATACGATCATCATTGGATCCAGTGACATCTTTTTTCTGCATCTCTTTATGATTTCACAGCTTCATATTTTTCCACTGCTGAAATATCATGTTTTCACCACTGTCGAACACCTTATAATAAATCTTTGAAGTTAATCTGCGTTATCTTTGTACATTTAGATTATTATTGGCGAATGAATATTGATCCTTGAGTACATGTAATGTGTGTTTAATAAAAAAAAAAAAAAAAAAATACACCACTTAAATTCACCATAGACGCTCCCCTACTCCCGCAAACATCGACAACGGTCTGATTTATGATCACCATTTCTTAGAACTACAACTAATAATGGAATAAATACACACTTGGTATAAATTCAAATGAGCTATGTTTGGCAAAGGGCGGTTTCATGCATCTCCATAATGTGTTAATTAAGTCATTATATGGCTTGCAACACGCGAAAAGGGGCATTCAGACATTTGCGTAATGTGTCGTCTCGGATAAGCCCGGCAGTCTAGCAGGATGATCCGAGACGACACTTTACGCAAATGTCCGAATGTCCCTTTTCGCGTGTTGCAGGCCATATAGTGATGGATCTACAAAATCCATTTTGTCAAATCATGAGGTAGAGTGATACTTGACTCTGTAGAAAATTTGCAAAGAGCAAATTGTTTCCACATTGGTCAGCCTGTGCAAACTGGGCAGACTGACATGGGTCGATACTTTTTGCATATGCATCAAATCCCTTTTCATACAGCATGGCTAAAATATAATTTGCAGCAGAATATTATGCAATATGCAGTCAACGAGACCTTTTTAGAAATACATCATAGTTTCTAAAACATAACATCAGAATCATGAAGTTTGCATCATAATCAGACACAACATTCACTGAAATCAAAAGTATTTTAACAACCGAAATAGAATCGAAGGTAAATAATGTTGAATTACATGATTCTGCCATCATTATTTTGACATGATTGATGTCAAGGGCTTGTTTATTACAACTCGTTTATTAATGTTTACAAGTATGAACCAGCTTTTTCGTTATATTTTAAAAAGGTCGAGTGTACTAGCCAACAAAATCACTTTGCACATATACCACACATCATTTCTGGTCTCGAATATGCATTCATTTACATTTCAGAGTTAGATGCACTTATTTTATTCCGAATCTTTGACAAGATTGGTTTATCACTACATAATTATTATGGTTCGACTTAAATGAATTCTACATCTTTTACCGATCTTACCAGGTGCTGTGTGTTGAAAAAATGGTAAGAGTGTTAAAAATAAGTCTCTAGAGGAGCTATCTGTTATATCAAACCGAACAAAATCAGATTCTTCAACCGAATCTTGGTGACTTACTGAGATTTCCCATTTATTACAGAGAATTGGCGTCACAACTGAGTCTCGTCATCATTTTAGCATTCCTTATATTATGTTAGATCTTTTTTTTTGAAATGTAGCAAGGCTTCGCGTAAAAAGGATGTTTACCTCGAAATACTTGTTTTAATTGGTGGCATTAGTCTACATCAATAATGATTATTTCTTGGCGATATGACAATTTGAGTGACCATGCTACACATAATGTGCATGGGTGTTCATTGGACGGCCTCAGGAAGGGCAAGATACATCTGAATTTTGTGTTTGCATGTCATTGTTGGTAATTTTGCTTACCATTATCCCCTGGAGGTCATGAATCTTTTTTATTTTTTTCCATTAAAAGTATGGCGACACTGAATGGTCAAACAATTTGAGAATGAGTCGTTACCAACCCTCAAGAATTTAAAGCAATGTTAGGTAGTTTTGGACAGTTAAGCGGCTGTCAGATATTATTCTTTTAAATGAAGAGAGGAAATACATCCTACATGATCTATATATAATTTGAATCTTTTACTTGGTACTCATCTTTTCCAACACATAATTGAGTTGAAAAAGAGGGAACCATCCAGGATATAAACTGGATAGTTACTGAAGGGTCATATGGGACACGTCGGGTCACATCAGACACACGGTTGGGTGATTTTGGACATGATGGAACATCAAGACGCGTAATATGCCATTTAAGTGGAATACAATGTACTTGTTTTTTATAATGCAGTATATATCTACTTGGACAGTAATTGACTGAACATAGACAGAAAATAAACAGAATGATCATTTTTGAAAACAACAGCACTACTTTTTCCCTTGAAACACGATAAGGCCAGTCAGTCTTTGCTGAAGTAAGGTAGAGGGGTGTCCTCAAAGAACAAAACATAAGTGTCAGTATCAGTTCGATACTCCAGCAGCATTATTACAGCCATAAATCTCTTACGCAAGAACCTTAGGTATTGGCTGATGACATTTTGTGGAAGGTTACAGGTTCAAGCTGCACAAGGGCTGTATTTGGTGGCAACAAACACGTCCATCGTACATGTAGTTTGATACATCATTCCAGTAGGTTAGCCTTGTGATTACTGTGTGTGCATTACAGAATGGTTTTGTTACGCAATTGTTACAGTAGTGGGTTTTGTTGCTAGGGGCTGTCTGTTGTCATGGACTGGGGTTGTGACTCTGCCTCTAATTGGCATGGCAAATCAGCAACTTGACCCTGACATAAACATTGTATCTGGTTCAAGACTTGGTGATGGATGGGTCGAATTGGGGGAATAACCAATCTCATCAGAAGACATACATTCTGTCCAACTTTCTTAAGTATTAACCATAACATATGGCATCAAGAGTGTATACAAGTTTTTACTAAGATTTGACCTGGTGACCCAGTTTCTGACCCCAAAAGACCCATATTCAAACTTGTCCCAGATATTGTCAAGACAAACATTCTGACCAACTGTCATGAGTACTGGACTGAAAATGTGGCCTCAAGAGCATTACTAAGCTTTTTCAAAGATTTAACCTGCAAGTCCAACATTCTGATTTATTATCACCTTTGATATTTAGCCTTTACATAAATGACCTATGTACCACACTAAAAACTAAATGTAAAAACGGAATGTTTATTACAAACAATGTACCTGAAATTTACCGTCTTCTTTTTGCAGACGACATTGCCAACTGTGCAGATACAGTTAACAAACTACAAAGCCAACTAAAAAATACTATCTCTAACTATTGTAAGGAAATTGGTATGAGTGTCAATATGTCAAAAACCCAAATAATTGTTTTTAGGAACGGTTGTAACACTATGACCTTCGGCGTAGGTACGAACGTGCAACCTTGGATACATATTTTGAGATGTATTTTTAACATTATACATGCCCTGGGTATCAGGTGGAATACGTGATCCCAGCGTGTTGTATAATCGGCACGTGTCTGTGTGGTACGTCCGTCCACATAAATATGCGTGCGAGATGAGCGAGCGGCGGAGAACGAAACTAAAAGAGCAAGAGAACGGACAAGATCTTGAGAGAGAGAGCGACACAGAGAGCGGGCTTGTCTTAACTTTAAATCTGACTGATATTAAATATTAAGAAAACTTTTCGACTCTTTCGTGTTTTGGTGATTCTAAGGTGGTAGTGTCACATATTTATATTTTGGTGCCGTGTTAACCAGGATCTGGATTTACCGGAACAACTAGAAATACTCCAAAAAACCGTAAGTTGACTTTTTCCTATACACTTTTTGAAAATGACGGCAGAACAACCTCCCTTTGTTAGACTTTTTGAAACTGTGAAGACTCAGATGAGTCAGCTCACTAAAACTGCTGGAGCACAAGGCATTGCAAAAATCGTTGAAAGCTTTGACGGGTCGAAGCCAAAAAACTTTAAAAACTGGATCAAAAGTATAGAAAAATATGCGACCTTGACGAAGACATCAGCGGAAAACGTACGACTTATAGCCTATCAATCTAGCCATGGCCCAGTTAGCGATTTTCTTAAACGCTATCTGTCTGCAAATAGAAACCATTCATGGGACCAAATAAAACAAGAGTTAAAAATAAGATTCAGAGAAGTAATAGACTGCCAACACGCCCTTCTAATGCTCCGAAGAGTCAAGCAAAACAAAGGAGAGTCTATACAGGTTTATGCAGAAAGACTGCTCGCTTTAGCCGAAGACGCGTTCGAGGGTCAAGATGAAGCCTCGGTACAACGTCAGTTAATTGGCTACTTTATTGATGGTCTTCTATTCGATTTTATGAAAATGAAAGTAATGAGGGATAACCCCAATACTTTCAATGATGCAGTGAAGTCAGCCACAGGAGAACAAAATCTCCGAAGACGATTCACTCTCCGGACGGGGACCGAACCAAAAGAAACTATAGCCCCCAGAGAAGAGGAACCTATGGACATAAGTCATGCAAGGCCTAAGATAACTTGTTTCTATTGTAAAAAAAGAGGCCACCGCGTTAAAGACTGTAGAATTAGAATGAAAAAAGAGGCAACTGTAAATGCAGCTCAGAGTAATGCAAAACAACAGCTCGGTAAAAAACCGAATATTGTATGTTATAACTGTCAGGGTATTGGACACATTGCCAGGGAATGTCCAAAGACAAATTTTCAAGTAGGCTGGCCACAAAATCCGCTAAACGCGACGGCTTCCCACATGTAGAAGCCAATGCGGGGAGCCATAAACCACAAAACAAGGGTCGTAACATTATTATAAATTCGGTGACAAAAGGTCCAAATTCTTTACTTATAAAAATTGAGAAACTAAAATATAGAGCGTTAGTTGATTCAGGCGCAGAAGTATCATTAATTCACCGACGTGTTTTCCATGCCTTGAAAAACAAACCAAAATTAAGACAACACGATCTAAGTCTTGCAACCGCTGGAAATCCGCCCTTGAGAATAGACGGCTTCATTGAGCTAGGATTCTGTATAGGTGGTATAAAAATGTTGCATAAATTTTACGTAGTTCAAAATCTAAACCGTAATGTTATTATAGGATTAGACTGGTTACAATCACGTGGTGTGCGTGTTTATCATGACCTTGGTTGTGTCAGGGTCGATCAGACATACATCCCACTTGTGGACGATGTACATATTGCCTCCGTTGCTAGGTTAAAAAACAAGGTTACTATTCCCCCACAGACTGCCCATATTTGTCAATGTCAGGTGAGAAGGCACTCCGAACTGCCTACAGAGCAAGAATATGAGATTACACCTTTTGAACTAGGTCAAATTGGAAATGAGACAGGTCTTCTTATGATGAACTCTATTGCAAAGCTTTCTGGGAATCACCGCTTACCTGTAATGTTGGTTAATACCACAAACAAGACCTTATCTTTCAAATCCGGAACACCTGTCGCCCATATCTCACTAATTCATCGTACAGAGGTTATGGCTGTAGATAAAAAATTCCCAGGTAAGTCGAGTTCTCCTGAAAAATCAGGTAATGTAAACAACCTTCACACTTACGAGTTAGATAACCTGAGCGTTCCACCCGAACACAAAAACAAGGTGATTAACCTCATTACCAAAAATGTCGATCTGTTTGCAAACACGGACGCTGAACTTAGTCATACTGACACAGTTTGCATGAAAATTGATACTGGTTAACACCCACCTATAAAACTTAAACCGTACTCAGCTGAATAACAGGAAGGTCATAGACAAGGCCATAGATGAAATGTTAGGTGCAAACATAATCGAAAGAAGTCGGTCATCATGGTCATTTCCCGTGGTCATTGTAGACAAAAAAGATGGATCAAAAAGATTTTGTGTTGACTTTAGGAAATTAAATAAGATTACTAAATCTAATTCATACCCACTTCCGGTCATTGATGATATCTTAGCTTTGTTGGGACGAGCTAAATACTTTAGTTCACTAGACTTAAAGTCCGGTTATTGGCAAGCTTTAATGGACGAAAATGATAAGGATAAGACAGCTTTTACATGCCAATGAGGCTTATTTCACTTCAATGTTATGCCATTTGGACTGACCAATGCTCCTACGATATTTCAAGAGTTGATGAATCGTGTACTTGAAGGGTTAAGTGATTTTACCACTGCTTACCTGGATGATATCCTAATTTATTCAGAAACTCTTGAAGAACACTTGGAACACATCCAACTTGTGTTTGACCGCCTACGTAAGCACAGTTTACGCCTAAAGTTGAAAAAGTGCAGTTTTCTAGAAAAGGAAACGAACTATCTAGGCTTCGTTATAAATGAACATGGTATCCAACCCCAGCAAAAGAAGATTGATGTAATTCGATCACTCTCACCTCCCTCGAGCGTGAAAGAAGTTCGAAGCTTCATTGGAATGTGTAGCTATTATAGGAGATTTGTTCCACATTTCTCAAGTATCGCCGAACCAATTATAGGTTTAACTAGGAAGTATGCCAAGTTTAGATGGTCTGAGGAATGCCAATTAGCCTTTGATAAATTGAAACAGATACTATCAGAGCTGCCACTTCTCTGTTTTCCAGATACGAGATTACCATATAAGTTGTACACTGATGCCAGTGATAAATGTATAGGTGCTTGTCTTACGCAAACAACTGTAGAGGAAGGTCAAGACCTTGAACGACCTCTATACTATCTCTCACATAGGTTGAGTGATACACAGACCAGGTGGTCTACTGTTGAGAAAGAGGCTTATGCAATATATTACAGTCTCCAAAAACTAGATCATTACTTACACAACGCAGAGTTCACTATTTTTTGTGACCATAAACCACTTAAATATTTGCTTGAGTCACCAATGCAAAATAAGAAAGTTTCATTGTGGGCGTTGAGCATAGCAGGCTATAACTGTAAGATTGAGTATCTTGCAGGCACGAAGAATTCGGTCGCTGATCTTTTATCTTGTGTGCCACCCAACGCACTTCAGTCAGATGAATCTCCCTTACTTGACCCAGATGTTAGCGGTCAAATGTTTAGAATAAAAAAAATCGTTTTAGGCCGAAGCAATGTGGAAGGTGCCAGCCACATTTCGAAGATAGGGTAGAAAAGCCTATCTATAAAAATGAACTTGATATGGCTGTTGAGCAAGATAAGGATGAAACTATTCATCATATCAAGCAGGGCTTGCGAAATGAATCCTTGTCTTTGTCTCTTGCGAAAAAGCACTTGCTCTCAGATAACGTTTTGTACTTTATTTCGTACCCAGATACTGAACCAATCCTTCGTCTTTACATTCCTAGTCATTTACAAAATGCTATTTTAGCAGAGTACCACTCTACCTTAGGGCATATGGGAATAGATAAGACTTATGACGCCATACGGGCTAAGTATTATTGGGTTAACTTATATAAAGATGTTACATCGTATGTAACATCATGTATAGTTTGTCAGACGCGTAGCAATCAAAAAACAAAAACAGCTATACAAGAAACTGATACACCTCCATACGCGTGGGCAAAATGTGCTGTAGATGTTAGCGGACCATACCCTACGTCATTGTCAGGAAACAAGTACATTGTTAGTTTTATTGACCTATTTTCAGGATACCCTGAAGCATTTGCTTGTCCTGATAAGAGTGCTCAGACGATAGCACACTTAATTATTGATGAAATATTTGTTCGTTATTCTTGTCCTTTAGAAATTTTGTCTGATAATGGATCTGAAAACATTAATCAAACAGTGAAAGAAACATTAGCTGAACTTAACATACATCACGTAACAACGTCCTTCTACCATCCACAAAGTAATGGTTTGATAGAAAGATATCACCGAACTTTAGTCGACATAATATCAAAAAAATTACAAACAGATGTTGGCTCATGGGATATGTTTCTAAATCAAGCTTTAGCAGCAATCCGCTTTGGTGTTAATGAGTCTACAAAGTGTTCACCTTTCTTTCTTTTATTTGGCAACGAACCAGTCTTACCAATAGATAATCTTTTAAAAAGAAGACGAAAGTATCAAGGCGAAGAACCTCACAAAATGGCGTTAGAACAACAACACAAAGCTTTTCTTTGGGTTCATCAAAATCGGAAAAGAGCGAAAAAGAAGAGAAATGAGTTGGCAAATCGCCATGCTCAAGAAGTAAAGTTTCAAATAGGTGATTCCGTGTATTATAAAAACCATACCAGAAAGAATAAATTAGATATTAAATGGCAACCTTATTATAGCATAATCGAACAAACTTCACCTGTAACATTTATCATAAGAAACCAATTAGATGAAAATGTTACAAAAGTTCATGCACAACATTTACGACCTGCTAATTTAAATGAATGGGAAATTCCTACAGATAAAACAGGTAGAAAATTACGACCTTCTAATTACGTTGTCCCACCTGTTTCGTCCGATGATTTTTCCTCTGATACAAATTCTGACACAGTTTCATATGACGAGAACGAATTTCTAGTCAAACGTTATCGCAGAGAACGCTCTCACAGTGGTTCGGAATCGGATCTTCCCCTTGCTGAACTACGTCAAAGAATCAGATCGCGTAAGGTTCGTGAACAAAATGAACAAGATTCTTTGTCAGCTGTTAATGACTCGTCAACAGAGTCGAATTAAGCATAAAAATGCATGTGTATGCCTGACTAGAAGGCTAACTTATATTCAAGGCAGAATATAATAGGTATTTTCAACAGTAGGTTTGAAAATTCGTGTTAAAGGTAGATCTACCGAATATCTAATGACAAACGTCGTGTACGTTTAGGATAAAATGTTGTGTACATTTTACGTATATCGACCTTCTGTATTTCACAGGTCGGGATGTTTGTGATAAACATTTTGGCAGTTGTTGTTTCTTTAAGTTGTGTGTTTTGGTCGGCTGCAGCGATCATACCTAGTGACGTAATAGTAAGAGACAATGTTGTTTTCTATAAGACAAACGAAATATCTACAACTAGAGCAAAATGGCTAGCAACAATAGTTATCGATTTTAACGAGTTAGAGCAATTAATGGCAAGGTTAAGGGAAGATTTAGAACTAGTTAATGCTCTATTCGACGTGTCAAAATCAAGATATTTTAAAAATAATGAGGATTTTGAGGCATTTAAGAATACATTTGAGGGCTTACATCAAGAAGTTTTCTATCTTGAAAGCGTAGAGGTTAGTATTAAGAATGACATTGCACAGTTAAGCTCAGTTGCAAACCCCACGAGAAAACGTAGGTCATTTCTTCCTTTTGTTGGTGACGCGTTATCTTGGTTATTTGGAACTGTCAGTGAGTCTGATCTAAAGCAAATGAGAAACCAAATTTCGTCTTTGACACTTAACCAATGCAGAATAGTACATGTTGTAGAACAAAGTCTTACGATCATAAACGAATCACGTGTTCTGATTCGAGAAAATAGACAATCAATCATTGAAATAATCGGTAGTATTCGAGAAATGGATATTAAGATAACTCAAGTGACGCACGAACTCGCGCGAAGGATAAAAGAAAATCGTAGATTCCTCGACTCAAAGTATATGCACGTATCGACTTACTTATCGATGAAATAAATGTGTTAATCCACAATGCACGATCGTTCTTAACTGAATTAAGAGCACAGTTAGATTATCTTGCTCTTGGAAAATTGTCTACTAGAACAATAAACCCATTACGCCTAAGACAACTACTCTTAGAAATACAAGAATCAGCCCCAGATCTAATGGCTTTAATCGCAAACCCCAAAACAGATATTTGGTCTTCCTATAAATACCTCACGACCACAACTTTCTTTCTTGACGGAAAAATAATAATAGTCATTGCCATACCAATGTTAAAATTAGACACTGAGTACGAGGTGTACAAGGTTATTTCTATTCCGATCTTACCACCTGTTACCATCACCCATTCTCGTAAGTCACAAGATACAGGTTTATTAGCCACCTACAGGTTAGAATCAAATGGCTTCTTAATTGACAAGGCTAGAACAAAATATCAGCTATTGACAGATAGTGAAATACAAGCGTGCAGTCATAAAAACGCTAGGTTTTGTACAGTATATAGTCCTGTATTCTCTACGAGCCTGAGCAACGCGTGCCTCATAAATCTTTTCATATCTACTACAGGCGCGATAAGACACTACTGTTTTACGCAAGTAACCTCAATGACCTTACCTGTAGCAAAGCACTTGTTTGATTCTACCTGGTTAATCGTCTCTAAGGAAAGTTTAAAATTCGCATTAGTGTGTAATGGCCAGCACACAGAATTGCAAACTAAACCGCCCTTAGATGTTATTAAGGTTGAAAGTGAATGCATTGCTTCAAACAAACATTTCTCTCTGATGGAACCTTTCAGTGTAGGAAAGTCTAAGGTATCACACGAAAATTTCTGGGAATTAAAAACAGCAAATTTCTCTTATTCAATGGTTTGGAGACCCTTGAACGATAAATTCCCTAACGTGTCGAATATTTCAATCCCAACCCAGCTGACTGACATCAAAGACTTATCGTTAGACAATTTAATTACACATTTAGAATTATCGACTGACGCTGACTTTGACTCGAATTCCGACTGGACATTTCGGCAATACGTTAGCCTTGTGCTCGTAATCATGTTGTTTATATTTGTCATTGTCTATTGCTATTGTAAACGAAACAAAAAGAGTTGCTATCTGCCAAGTTGTTTTCACAAAATGTGTATGGTGAGTCGACAGAAGACGGCTACAGCTGAAGCTGAGCTCCGAGCCATGGAGTCGTGTAGGACCAAACTACCAGCCGGATCTGCGCCAACACTATCTGCGGAAGTAAAATACAATCCTAGTTTGTATCCATGTATTATAACCGAAGACACAAGGTTATGAGTAGACAGACGAGGTTACCTTTTGATTTTTGTTTATAATTTTTTGTGTTATATTGCTTGATAACGGGGTAAAAAGCCCACGTAATTGCCTCAAGCGTTGCGTGGTGAAGAACCCAATTAAGACACTTTTGTGTGTTTTTCTTAGTTATGAAATAGAAAACACCACTTAAAAAAAAAAGAAGTACAAAGTAGCTCTCTCTCAAATAAAAAAAAAAATGCGTACCAAACATTTAAAAGCCCGAGAACAACGAAAAAGCTCATCAAACTGTTGTGGATATTATTCAAAATGGCAAATAATAACTGGAATAAAATTGTACACGAAGTCTCAAAAACATTCGAATTTATTTTGAAAAAGGAGTTACCATCTGTGGAACCGGAATTATTAACTAAACTGTCTGTTGACATCGCTGTAGAAGCAGCCACTAGACTAACGACAGGCAATTTCACAGCCATTTATGACGAGAAACCGACAGCACCACAGGCTAGGAGCTATCACGCAATGAGGACTCTTCAGCGTGATGGACGTCCATTATGAGTGGTACAATAAACTGGTATAGTGAATTGATACAACGAATGGTACAACGAACTGGTACAACGACAGACAATCGACAAGAATAAAATAAGACTTAAAGAAATTAATTATTTATCGTTATAAGTGTTTAATTTCATTAGTGCTACAATCAACAGTTTCAGAAACATTCAATTTCTACCTTACACACGCTATGCTGACAGACTCATTTTATAAGTTTAGTTCAATACTATCGTTAATATCATAGTTGATATTTAATACAGTTTAATTTTCAACAAGTAGAAAATTTTAAAGAAAGGGACGGATGTAACACTATGACCTTCGGCGTAGGTACGAAAGTGCAACCTTGGATACATATTTTGAGATGTATTTTTAACATTATACATGCCCTGGGTATCAGGTGGAATACGTGATCCCAGCGTGTTGTATAATCGGCACGTGTCTGTGTGGTACGTCCGTCCACATAAATATGCGTGCGAGATGAGCGAGCGGCGGAGAACGAAACTAAGAGAGCAAGAGAACGGACAAGATCTTGAGAGAGAGAGAGAGCGACACAGAGAGCGGGCTTGTCTTAACTTTCAATCTGACTGATATTAAATATTAAGAAAACTTTTCGACTCTTTCGTGTTTTGGTGATTCTAAGGTGGTAGTGTCACACGGTGACCCATTATGAAATTCCGAACGTTGGAAATTTAATGATACTTACGTTAAATGTAACGTCAGCCTACAAATACATGGATCTATTTTTTACCCCGAAACTTTCCTGGTACATGGCAAAAGAGAAACTTTGTGGTCAAGCAAGGCAGGCTATTTTTGCAATTAAGCGGTTCCAATTCCAATTCGGGTACTTTCAACATCAGGAAATGTTTAAACTATTTGACAGTATGGTATCCCCCATCCTCACATATGGTTCAGAAATATGGGGATTCTCTTATTCAGAACAAATAGAATGTAATCAAAGAGACTTTTGCAGATACTTTCTCGGGGTAAACAACTCTACAAATAATTCCATGATACTGGGAGGATGTAGGAGATATCCACTTTGTATTACATACTTTACAAAATGCATTGGGTACTTGTGTAAACTTATCCATATGCCCCAATATCGTTACCCACATTACTGTTATGTTGAAACAGCTTGGCGAAAGTGGTAGGATAACAAGGGCAACAAATGTAAAACGTTTCTCTTATTTCTACCTTTAAGGCAAAAAGTAACCTTTTGAAGTTAAGAAATATTGGTAAAAATATCGGATTTTAAGCAATAGTGATTTATATTTGTTGAAAGTGGAGATGAGGATCAGCCTGTAGCGATATGCAGGCTGGTCCAGATCAACACATTCAAATCTACATGAACTCCTATTTCTACTTTTGAGGTAATTATGATAATCATTTAGAGCTAAATTGTTGTTATAAATGTTGGATCTTACGTAAAAGTGATATTATTTGTTGAAAATGAAGATCAGGATCAGCCTGCAGAGGAATGCATGCTGGTCCTGATCTACCCGTGCAAACCTACATGAACTCTTGTTTCTACATTTGAGGTAACATGGGAATCATTTAGAGTTAAACTGTTGTTATAAATGTGAGATCTTACATAAAAGTGATTATTATTTGTTGAAAGTGGAGATCAGGATCAGCCTATAGGGATATGCATGCTGGTCCTGATGTACACATTCAAATCTATATGAACCCTTATTTGTTACCTTTGAGATAAACATGGTTACCTCTTAAAGTTAAGAAACAATTGTTATCAGTGTCGGATGTTTAGCAAAAGTGATTTATATTTGTTAAAAGTGGAGATGAGGATCAGCCTGCAGCGATATGCAGGCTGGTCCTGATCTACACATTCAAATCTACAAGAACTTCTATTACTCCCTTCGAGGTGGAAATGGTAATCATTTAGAGTTAAACAGTTGTTATAAATGTCAGATCTTACGTAAAAGTGATTATTATTTGTTGAAAGTGAAGATCAGGATCAGCCTGCAGCAGTATGCATGCTGGTCCTGATCTACATGTTCAAATCTACATGAACTCTTATTTCTACCTTTGAGGTAAACATGATAATCATTTAGAGTTAAACTGTTGTTATAGATGTCAGATTTCACGTAAAGGTGATCATTATTTGTTGAAAGTGGGGATCAGGACCAGCCTGCAGCGATATGAATGCTGGTCCTGATCTACAAGTTCAAATCTACATGAACTCTTATTTCTACCGTTTAGACAAAAACGGTACCCATTTAGAGTTAAGAATCTCTTCGTGAGAATTGGGGATCATATGCGAAAGTGCATTTACAAGTCATATTGTATAAATCAGCGCTAAACCGTCCTACTATTTTGTTTTGTTTTGCATTGGACACAATGTTAAATGTAAGAACTTTATACCATTTTGTATGTTGGGCCGGAGGCCTATTAATACTGAATAAACTTTGAAACCATTTGAAACTAAGTTTCGTGAGTATGGGGCTGAAAATGTGGCCTCTACAGCCTATACAAAGTAAAGGTCAACAACGCATGATGGACAATAGATGACAGACACAGCACGATCACAAAAGCTCATCTTGAGCACTTTATGCTCAGATGAGATAAAAATGTTCACATCTCGAGGGAAAGGGTCTTTGGGAAATATCACAAAGTAAGTCTGATAATGCTACTTAACGTCATGTTAGCTTCACTTTATATTCCAACATCTCCTGCAGAGAAGGGCCCTCTGAGAACTTTTTATATAATGCTCTGTTATGTGATCTATATAAGGAGAGATTCACTTCAACTATATATGTCCACATCTCATAGGGAGAAGGGCCTCTGAGAATTTATTTAACTCTTTACCACATAATAAAATTTTAGACGTGTCCAAATTGAAAGCATCTGCTGACAACAATATGAATGTGAGTGAATATTTAAGATTTGGTTTAGGAAGCGTAGAAAACATTCTGGGAAAAGGAGAAAACGCTGGTTACCAGCATTTTCTCTTTTTCGCACAATGTTTTCATAAAGCTTCATTCCCAGGATCGTCAAAAGTCGGAATTGTGTGGTAAAGAGTTAAGTATCCAACATAGGACTTCATAGATGTAGAGTGGACTACCAGTTAAAAGTAACATATTTATTAATATTTAACACTAATATACCGGTAAGTTAAATGTTGTTATATACTTCAACTAAATGAAAATGTCTACATCTCAAAGGAACAAGGCATAGTTCTGAAAATAATGAAGACAGAGTTATGGATCAGCACTTGTCCTCAATGTGATCCATCTATATCTGAAGTAATGAAGTCAATAGCTGGTATTCTTTGAAAGTATTGCTCCAGACACTCTGAAACTAAATCAGCTACAGTTTTGACCCAGTCACCAGTGCCATTTCGGCCACTCCCTTTTTTGCAAAATGATAATTTCCTAATTTCTGCTGTCCGTATACATTGGCAAGTTACAGTAATTCCAAAAAAATGGGTTTGGATGGTCACAAAATACTGATGATCGCTAGAAAATGGAGAAAACTTGCCTGTCACAAACCAGACTTGTAAAAAAATGACCATTTGGCATAAGATAAATTTGGCATGTAACCCTAAAAGTTGTCAATTTTTTATTGCTAGGATGATATTTGATTTTAGAAAATTACTTAACCACATTTTAATTTCAAAATCCAAAGGCCGACAACTATTTGATCATTGGCGCAAATATTCACATCAAGAACATTAACACATTTTCATAACACACAAACATACCAGAAAGTATGTGAAAACAAAAATACAATTAATCAAAGTATAAAAATAATCATAATTAATGTAGATTTGAACAACTGCAAGTAAAATATGCTTTTGCATAAGCATAAAATGACCATTGTGCAATAATCATAATTTTCAGAAGTGGGATGTTTAGAATTGTTAAGTATGTGAAACATTTTGCATGGGAAAACATGAACAACTGTTTTTAAAAGTCAATAAAGAGATTTTGTTGCCACCTTTACAGACACTCTTTCTATTTAACATAAAATTTGCGTCTCTAGGACATAGTATGTTTGTTGTAGATAATGAATAATGATAAATGCAGTCAAGAACATGGAAGTCGGGTACATGCACTGAATTGTGGTTTTGACAGTTTTCTTGACTGAGTTCAAAATTTAATATGTTGGTAACGAGTACAATGAGTGCTGGTCGCAATATAGGTTCATCGCCTACTAGTACACCTTTCCTAATTAGCAGAAGTTTCATGAGGAAATGTTACTTCAAGTACGTTTACTATACCTTAAAACCAAGCAGGAATAAGTTATATATTTGTGGTGGATGCTTTCTGCATGAACATTTGTAGACATTGCTGAATATTTATATGTAGTGTTTAGCGTTTACATAAGTGTTTTTAAGTTCTATATGTTCCGGTTTCTGTGTTCGATGGTCAGGTACGTGAAGAATGATTGTACTGTGAAAACAGCTAATCTTAAAGTGACCCCATTCATGCTTTCCATTGAGTTGAGGTAAGTGAATGTTAAAATAAAGTTAACTGGAGCCATCACTAAACGTGATCATATCCCCCACCAGCTCCTTGTCACAAATCAGCTCTTTGTCACAGAATGCAGAATGGTTTAGTACAAGAGTAAGAGTTGAAATAAAAATGAAACTTCCGACAAAGGGTTTGCACTTATTAAAGGGTTAGGTTAATTTGTCACTGTTAAAACACAGAGACCAAAGGTATATAATAAACTTTAGCAATATACATAGGCAGTAATTTGAACTATTGGAGTGATATAGAGGTAACATTTCCATTAATATTTACAGAACATGTTTTTCCATGGAATTGCAGCTGTAATCAAACTGTGGTCACTGTATTTTTTCTGTGTTGTTATGAGACAAGCGTAACGAGAAAGAAAACCAGCAACAATTAACAATATTTATCAATGAATAAAGACAAAAGAGTAAAATAAGAGTTAAGTTAGAATGAAATTTTGACAATTTTTAATCTTAGAACAAGAAATAGAATAAGTCCCTCAAAATTAAGAATTATGTTTAGACTACAAAAAGTATGGAATTTCTGGTTCCTAAAACCTAAATTAACAACAGTTTAAACTTACAAATAGATATGAGCAACCTGTTTAAAAAATAAATGATTCCAACTTACAGATCTATATTCCAATATAAATCCAACGCTTTTCACTAATTCTGTATCCTCCAAGCCACAAGTCTAAGTTCAAAATCCAAAATCACCAAGTAAGTCACTCCTATTTATATCAGCTTGGAAAATTCTAGATTAGTCTTCTCTAGAATGATGACAACATGGATTGGTAAACAACTTGTTTACTAACAACCTGTTTCTAAAAATAACCACAATGGAAAAACCAATGAATGTTCTTTTTGTTTCTAGAATACTCTGTATATAGAGTGAAAGTGATAATGAAAACAGGTTACATGTATATCCTATTTACATAACACTTCCCCTCCTAAAGGAAAAGAAAGTTTTAAGAATTAAAACTTTCTTTTGTTAGAATATAAGACATATCATTATACTTAACTGTACATGAAAATATATTATACATAAAGACAAATGTTAACTAATTACAAGTTAAACTCTAGACAAAGCATCAGGGATAATATTATCTCTACCTTTTATTTGTCTGATATCCATGTTATACTCATGTAAAACAGACTCCATCTGAGTTAACGCTGATTCTTGTATTTCATTTTATGGATAAAAATCAGGGGATTATGATCACTTTATACAATGATGGGTGCAGGAGAAGACGACAAATATATTTCGAAATGCTGAAGAGCAAGAATGAGAGATAAACACTCTTTTTCTGTTGTTGAGTAGTTTTTCTGATGTTTGTTAAACTTTTTAGAAAAATAACTAACTGGATGATCTACACCATTACAATATTCTTGAAGTAAAACACCACCTGCACCAGTATCACTAGCATCTACTGCAAGCTTAAATTCTTTTGCAAAAATTAGGAACTAAAAGAACTGGTTCACTTTTTAGTATGGCTTTTACTTTATTGAAAGCTTTTTGACAATCATCATTCCATATAAATTTTTTATGTTTGCTGAGAAGACTTGTCAGTGGCTCAGCAATGACAGAAAAATTACCACAGAATTTCCTGTAGTAACCAGCCATACCAAGAAATCTCATAAGTTGTCTTTTGCATGTAGGTACAGGAAAATCAGAAATAGCTTTTACTTTAGCTTCTACCGGTTTTATCTGTCCTTGTCCAGCAACATGACCAAAAAATGTTAAAGTAGCATGACAAAATTCACTTTTAACAAGATTACTTGTTGATTTGGCTTTACTCAGTCTGTCAAAAAATTCTCTGATAGTCTTTATATGTTCATCCCAATCATCGCTGTGAATGATGACGTCATCGATGTGTAGGCCCTACAGTCGTCCAATCCAAATATTATCATGTTGATAAAACGTTGAAATGTTGCCGGCGAGTTTTTATCCCAGAAGGCATAACTTTGTCCTGATAAAGTCCATCTGGAGTTACAAATGCAGAGATCTCTGCAGCTCTTTCAGTGAGACGAAATTGCCAAAACCCTTTTAGAAGATCAAATTTGGTTACATATTTTGCATGACCAATATTGTCAATGCAGTTACCTACTCTTGGCACTGGAAACGAATCAGTCTTGGTCACAGTATTAACTTTTCTATAGTCAGTGCACATACGAAAAGTTCCATCTGGCTTTGGTACAAGAATACAGGGAGAACTCCATTCACTTTGACTAGGTTCAATAAAGTCATTGTCCAACAGATACTTGATTTCCTCTCTAAGATGCTCCAGTTTCTTGGGATTCATTCGATATGGATGTTGTTTCACTGGTTTTGAATTTTCAATGTCCACATCATGGTATATTGTATCTGTCCGTGTTGGAATATCAGGGAACAGGTGCTCATATTCAGAAATAAACTTTTTTAATTCATCTTTTTGATTATTATCTAAATGTGAAAGTTTTTTACCTAAATTTCTTAAAATGTCAGAATTCTGAAGTTTTGAACAAATAGGGTTAGACTTACCAAAGTTCATTTCTTCACAATTTATGTCTTCATGGTTAATGTGATTTTGATTTTGAGGGACTGAGGAAACTACATTTATTGGTGAAAAATTGGAATTATCTCTATCAACATATTCTTTTAACATGTTAATATGATATAGTTGCTTATATGTCAAGAGTTGTTATCACATAATTTAAGTCACTGACCTTTTTCTCTACAAAATAAGGACCAAAATATCTTGCTTGTAGAGGCCTACCAGGAATTGGTAGAAGAGCTGAACTTTATCTCCAGGTCTAAAATTTCTTTCTTTAGTATTTTTGTCATATCTTTCTTTCATTTTACATTGAATTTTTTTTTAATTTGATTTTGCAACCTCACAAACTTTGAATAATCTGTTTCTAAAGTCAGATACATACTGTAGTAAATTTAAAGGAGAATCTTCTTGAGAAAGAAATGTTTCTTTTAAAAGTTTTAAAGGTCCACCAACTGTGTGACCAAAAACAAGCTCAAAAGGACTAAAACCAAGAGATTCCCGTACAGACTCCCTTACTGCAAAGAGTAAAAGATGTATACCTTCATCCCAATCCTTTTGTGTGTCAAAGCAATATGACCTTATCATATTTTTCAAGGTCTGGTGTAACCATTCAAGGGCACTTTGGCTTTCAGGATGATATGCAGATGACCGATATTGTTTAATTCCCAACTCGTGCATCACTTGTTGGAAAATGCCAGACATAAAATTTGACCCATGATCAGATTGAACAGATTTAGGAAGTCCTACAAAAGTAAGAAATTTCACTAAAGCTTTGACAGTTGTTTTAAATTTTATATTTCTTAAAGGTATTGCTTCAGGAAAACGGGTGGAAGCACACATAATAGTCAAAAGGTACTCATTACCAGCCTTAGTTTTTGACAATGGACCTACACAATCAATTATAATCCTGCTGAAAGGTTCATCAAATGCAGGGATCGGCTGTAGTTTAGCCTTAGGTATGACCTGGTTGGGTTTGCCTACCATTTGACAAGTATGACAAGACCTACAATAATCTGATACATCTGCTTTTAGACCAGGCCAATAAAAATGATTAAGAATTTTGTGATAGGTTTTATTGATACCTAAATGACCTGACATAGGCGTTTCATGAGCTATGCTTAATATTTCTGATCTATAAGATTTAGGAACAACGACTTGATGACTGACAGCCCACTCATCATCAACAGAGACTTCAGGAGGGCGCCACTTTCTCATTAATATTCCATTTTTTATATAAAAACAGACAGGTTCCTGTGAAAGATCAGTTTCACTTACAGCTTTTTGAAATAAAAGTGCAAGTTCTGGATCATTGTGTTGGTCTTCACTTAGTTTTGACCTTGACCTTGTATCATGGCCTTCATTAACTAAGGGTGAAGATATATAATCAAATTCTTTATGAATTATGTTTAGAATTTGTCTGACTTTCAGACAAGTTTTGTGAAATAAACCTGTTAATTTCATTTTTAAACAAATTACCCAACAAAGAATCAGATAAGTCAATATCAGACTGATTTTCAGTCAAAATGGCTTTCTTTGCCATAGCTCTATAGACCTTGAGCCACCAATAGACCCCCCTCCCCCTCCCCAGGGGAATTTTCGGCACTATTATTTTCTGAAGCCCCAAGGTCTCCTGAGCGCTTTGTCAAAGTCTGCCACCTGGCGAGTGGGGCTTTTGCGAGTTATAGAGGTCAAAGGTCATCAAGTGCACTGGTGCATACGAGATATCAATGAATAGCAGTTCAGGTTAAATTTTCATTTCATTTTCTACATTTAATATGTCAGAAATATGTTCAGATGGGTTTATAAACTCATATCTTAAGTCAAAACAGCTGTTTTACACAAATAGAAGCAATTTTGTTTGGATCAAAGTACTGAGAGAACTGTTCTTGGCCACGTTTGTGAGCGTAAAATGGCTGGTACCCAAAATCATATTCATAGCATACAAAATCATTAATTATGATCTTAGTGATACAGAATAGATTCCATGACAAACATTGTGCCTTACCAATATAATTTATCCTATCAATAAGCTGTTTCATCGAAGGAAATCAGAGTATTAATAATTACAAATGTTGATCTTTTTTTAAAATCTTACACTATTTGCTGGAATTTAAGATATTTTTTGCTGTTGACCCATAAGAACTCATTGACGTCAGGATTGCATTTATCACTTCTATAATCAACAGTAATTTGCAACATTGATTGGTATTGTACCAAACCTAGTGAATAAAGTTGTGTAGATCTTTTTCTTCATAGAGTTCGAGACTAATATGAAGCTGCCTTTCATTGAAATGATAACAATGATGTTTACAACAGATCATTCCATGCTACATGTATATGAAAATCTATCCACTATCACCTAATTTGACCACAGTCATGAAGTCAACATTGTTATCGTCTTTCTCATTGCTTGGTTAGAATATATTTCAATATGTTAACTAAATCATTGCTATGATTTATACTCTATATTATTCTATACACGTACCGTATGTCTGTGACATGGGGAAGTACCCAGTAAACATTGTGAAAATTCAATAGCATTTCTGTTCTGTTCGAAATATGACATTTTTACCACAATTGAAAAACATCAAAAAGTACGCAAAGATGGCATGCATAAAACCATTTTTGAAACACTCTAGGTTTGTTATTCTCTAAGTGATTCCAAGGAAGCATTTCACAAAACAGAATCTATTTTTGTCGAACTACAGAGACTTCCCTTCACAGCATAGACTTTGCGAATGAGAAATCAGGTCAGAAAAGAAGAAACTGTCTCCCCATTACATCACTGATCATTTCTTGCTACAGATGGGCAATTATTGGTGCATCACTTATATGGAATAGCACAGTAAAATGAAATCTATCATTTGTAATATGGGAAACAAAATCCTGGAAATAACAATAAGCCCATGGTCATGATACCAAATGCAAAAAAAAAGTTCATCTGTTCATGCACAATACTAGAGTTATGCTGATATTGGATGAGGTGGAGCTAAGCATAGTCTAAGTATATTGCAGCAGGCATTTTCTTTTAGACATATGACAGGTACCTTCATAAACATGTTTGATAGATAGAGAGAAAAACAAAACTGATCCCTAGGCCCTTTGCCCATAGCAGAAATAAGGAGAGTCACTAATCATCTATCAAACAAGGTAAATGATTACTGGCCAGCTAAAGTATCAAAAAAGCTTCTGTCTCGCTTAAATGTGTACAATATCAAACAAAAGACTAAAAAAAATTTTTTTTTTGAATTTACACAGATTATAAATTACTAGAATACAATGTAATTGAGTAAAAAAAGACATAGCCTTGAAGCTATGCAGGTAGAAAACAAGAAGTTATACATATGTAAGAACATGATAATCTGAGCAATCAAAGGATTGCCATGTGAATGATGATAATTTGCATGACTTTTACGCCAAAAAATATGTTAATGACAAGAACATTAATAGTACATGTACATAGTACCACACAAATGACCTTCATTTCAAAGATAACATAGAAGGGAAACAAAATGGATAAAAGAACAAGAGGACCATGATGGTCCTATATCGCTCACCTGAGTACTAAGCAGTAAAGGTTTACAATGAAGATAAATACCAAAAATTGAGGTTCAAGGCCAAATGATAATGAAACAAGCAATTTCGTTGAAATGATATCCCCCGCCGAAAAAGACCTTTTTTGATACAAACATATTAGAGATATTGTGTGTTGCATGAACATGTGGCCTTTTTGTTAATGGTCCATGATAAATTACACATTAAGCCCCCTTTTTCCATGGCACAGCATTTCATTAAATGAAAAATACATAAGCGGTCCATAATGAGATAATACATTAAGTCCCCCTTTACCATAACATGGCATTTCATTAAATGAAAACAAATGATGAAAATATATATCAAGCCCCCTTTTTTCATGACACGTCATTATATATAAAAGAAAATTGTATCAACGGACTATCCTAAGAAAGACATACATGAAGTTTCATAAATGTTCGTCAAGGACTTTAGACGATATCTGTCCAGGTGGATGAATGGGCGAACTGTTATTGGTCCATAATGAAATTATACATTTAGCCCCCTTTTTTCATGACATGGCATTTCATAAAATGAAATCAAATAAGTATTGTCTGTGGCTTAATAAAGATGAAGTTCAATTGCATTTTGTCCTGTAGTGAAAGAGATATTGGTCCATAATGAAAATATTTGTCAAGCCCCCTTTTTCCATGACATGACATTTAATGAACAAGAGCGGCAAATTGTCGCAAGATACGCCCGTCCCACCGCCAGTTGTCGAGGGGGGGTAATAATCGTAAAGGGCAGGTACAGGAAAATAGTAGAGCAGCAGAAATCATGTAAGTGATTGAAATAGGCATGAATGTCTCCTCTAATGTTAAGGAAACATGCATATGTTTCAGGTCATTCCAACATGAAAAGACAAAGTTATATTGTACAGAAGCATGAAAAGCTGTAAAAAAAAAAATAATGAATAGGGAATAATTCAAAAAGGGTATTAGGTAAGGTTACGGCTCCAGTGCATTGCACTTTTTGTAAATGCAACAAACATGTTTACCAAGTCTCAAGTCAATTTGACTTGAGGTGACAAAGTTCCGTTCCGGACAAGCAAGAAATACTGTAAAACTGAAGATAAAAGTTGAATTACGCAAAATCCGCGCTAGCTAGAGTTATTGTTCTTGCACACTGTACTCCGTAATATTGCAACAAACATGCATACAAGTTTGAAGTCGTTCTGACTTGAGATGACAAAGTTATATTCCGGACAAGCACTAAATGCTGTAAAAATGATGATCAGAGGGAAATAACTCAGACAGCACAAGGTAGAGTTACAATTCTTGCACACTGCACTTCCAAATATTGCAACAAATAAGCATACCATATTTCAAATCATTCCTACTTAAGATGAAAAAAAAATTATGCTCCGGACAAGCAAGAAATGCTATAAAAATGAAGATCTAAGGGGGAATAACTCAAAATTTGTGCTAGGAAGAGTTATGGTCCTTGTGCACGGCACTCGGTAATTTTTCAACAATCATGCATACCAAATTTGAAGATGTTCAGACTAAAAATGACAAAGTTGTATTCCTGACAAGCAGAAAATGCTGTAAAAATGACAATCAAAGGGAAATAACTCAAAGACAGCACGAGGTACAGTTATGGTTCTTTCACACTGCACTCCGTATTATTGCAACAAACACAAATGCCAAGTTTCAAGTCAATCGGACTGGAGATGACAAAGTTATGCTCCGGACAAGCAGACAATGCTGTAAAAATGAAGATCAAAGGGAAATAACTCAAAGACAGCACCAGGTAGAGTTATGTTTCTTTCGCAATGCACTCCGTATTATTGCAACAAACACAAATGCCAAGTTTCAAGTCAATCGGACTGGAGATGACAAAGTTATGCTCCGGACAAGCAGAAAATGCTGTAAAAATGACAATTAAAGGGAAATAACTCAAAGACAGCACAAGGTACAGTTATGGTTCTTTTGCACTGCACTCCGTATTATTGCAACAAACACAAAAGCCAAGTTTCAAGTCAATCGGACTGGAGATGACAAAGATATGCTCCGAACAAGCAGAAAATGCTGTAAAAATGAAGATCAAAGGGAAATAACTCAAAGACAGCACAAGGTAGAGTTATGTTTCTTTCGCACTGCACTCCCTATTATAGCACCAAACACAAATGCCAAGTTTCAAGTCAATCGGACTGGAGATGACAAAGTTATGCCTTGGACAACCAGAAAATGCTGTAAAAATGAAGACCAAAAATTCACTCAACCGCATAACTTAAAATCACTCCCAGTCGGCCATTTTGCATTGAATCCAAAAAAACAAAAAAAGCGTCTCTGCGGAATGGGTTATTGTACACACATATAAAGTTTCACGAAATTCCGTCCAATGGTATTGGAGATATTCACCCAGACGGACACACGGACCGACGAACGGACGGAAGGATGGACGGATGGACGGACGGAAGGACGGACGGACGGATGGACGGACGGACAATGCTAAAACTATATCCCCCCGCCTTTGGCGGGAGATAACAAGAGCGGCAAATTGTCGCAAGATGTGCCCATCCCACCGCCAGTTGTCGAGGAGGTATAATAATCGCAAAGGGCAGGTAATGCAACAAACATGTTTACCAAGTCTCAAGTCAATTTGACATGAGACTTCAAAGTTCCGGATAAGCAAGAAATACTGTAAAAATGAAGATCAAAGTGGAATTACTCAAATTCCACACTAGGTAGAGTTATTGTTCTTGTGCAATGTACTCGGTAATATTGCAACAAACATGCATACCAAGCTTGAAGTCGTTCTGATTTGAGATGACAAAGTTATATTCCGGACAAGCACTAAATGCTGTAAAAATATGACTATCAAAGGGAAATAACTCAAAGACAGCACGAGGTAGAGTTACTTACAATTCTTATGCACTGCACTTCCAAATATTGCAACAGATAAGCATACCTTATTTCGAGTCATTCCTAATTAAGATGACAAAGTTATGCTCCGGACAAGCAAGAAATACTATAAAAATGAAGGTCAAAGGGGGAATAACTCAAAATTCGTACTAGGAAGAGTTATGGTTCTTGTGCATTGCACTCCGTAATTTTTCAACAATCATGCATACCAAATTTGAAGATGTTCAGGCTAGAGATGACAAAGTTATACTCCGGACAAGCAGAAAATGCTGTAAAAATGATGATCAAAAGGAAATAACTCATAGACAGTACAAGGTAGAGTTATGGTTCTTTCATACTGCAATCCGTATTATTGGAACAAACACAAATGCCAAGTTTCAAGTCAATCGGACTGGAGATGACAAAGTTACGCTCCAGACAAAGAACTATTCTAAAGAACTTTCTAATTCAAGGGCAAATAACTCAAGTTGTTCTGGTCCGATTAGACCCATAGTCGAACTCATCGGTGATCTTATGGTCATAAGTACTTTGACCAAGTTTGATGCTGATTGATTAAAAATTGTAGTTGCTAGAGTGTAAACAAAGTCAAATATAGCAATTTTTCTAATTCAAAGGCAAATAACTCCATTTGTTCTGGTACGATTAGACCCATAATCGAACTCATCTGAGATCTTATGGTCATATATATTTTGACCAAGTTTGGTGCTGATTGGTTAATATTTGTAGATGCTAGAGTGTAAACAAAACAAGAGGGCCATGATGGCCCTGGATTGCTCACCTGAGTCAATAGGCGAAATTTCACTCCATGTGCAAAATTCAATTTCTGACCAATTGTCAGGTCAATTGAGCTTAAAATGTGGCATCTAGAGCATCCGCAAGAAATTTCCATAAGTTGACCTAGTGACCTACTTTATCACCATACGTGACCAAATTTAGAACTCATCAAAATATTTATCAAGACAAACATTCTGAACAGTTTTCAAGTTAATTGAGAAATAAATGTGGCCTCTACAGTGCCCTATAGGTATTTCTTTAATTTGACCTAGTGACCTAGTTTATGATCCCAGGTGACCCAATTTAAAACTCATCCAATATTTCATAAAGACAAACATTCTGACCAATTTTCAAGTCAATTGAGCAATAAATGTGGCCTCTAGAGTGCCTTAAAGGTATTTCTTTAATTTGACCTAGTGACCTAGTTTATGACCCGAGTTGACCCAAATTAAGACTCATGTGAGATTTTATCAAGACAAACATTCTGACCAATTTTCAAGTGGATTGAGCAAAAAATGTGGCCTCTAGAGTGCCCTAGAGGTATTTCTTTAATTTGACCTAGTGACTTAGATTATGACTTCAGGTGACCCAATTTTGAACTCATATTAGATTTCATCAAGAGAAACATTTTAACCGATTTTCAAATCAATTGAACAATTTTCAAGTCAATTGAGCTAGAAATGTAGCCTCTAGAGTGCCCTAAATGTAGTTCTTTAATTTGACCTAGTGACCTAGTTTATGATCCCCGGTGACTCAGATCCAAACTCATCCGAGATTTCATCAAGACAAACATTCTGACCAAATTTCAGGTCATTTGAGCAATAAATGTAGCCTCTAGAGTGCCCACAAGGTGTTTCTTTAATTTGACCTAGTGACCTAGTTTATGACCCCAGGCGACCCAATTTTAAACTTACTGAACATGTTGTGCTCAGGTGGGCTAACAAACTTAGAACAGGTTCACTACATACCAAATATCAAAGCTCCAAGCCTTCCAGTTTCAGAGAAGAAGAATTTTAAAGTTTTCCCTTTTTCATTCTTATGTTCAAACTTGTGACCCCTGGGGCGGGGCCAGTTTTGACCCCAGGGGCATCATATGAACAAACTTGGTAGAGGTCCACTGGGAGATGCTACATACCAAATATCAAAGGTCTACACCTTCCAGTTTTAGAGAAGAAGAATTTTAAAATTTTCCTTCTTTGTTCCTTTGTTCTAACTTGTGACCCCCCGGGCTGGGCCAGTTTTGACCCCAGGGGCAGCGTATGAACAAACTTGGTAGAGGTCCACTAGCAGATGTTACATACCAAATATCAAAGCTCTATCCCTTCCAGTTTCAGAGAAGAAGAATTTTAAAGTTTTCCTTCTTTGTTCCTATGTTCAAACTTGTGACCCCCGGTGCGAGGCCAGTTTTGACCCTATGGGCATCATATGAACAAACTTGGTAGAGGTCCACTAGGAGGTGCTACATACCAAATATCAAAGCTCTATGCCTTCTCGTTTCAGAGGAGAAGATTTTCAAAGATTTTGCTATTTTTCCCTTTTTGTTGCCATGGCAACCAGAGTTATGGATGGAATTCAATCTCTTGAACAACTTTGGTAGAGCTTCACCAAAGGAACATCCCTGCCAAGTTTAATCAAGATTGGCCCAGTGGTTTAGGAGGAGAAGATGTTTAAAGAAATTGTGGACGACGCATGACAGATGACGCACGACGGACATTAGGCGATCACAAAAGCTCAGCTTGAGCTCAGGACGGTGAGTGATCACAATAGCTCATCCTAAGCACTTCGTGTTCAGGTGAACTAAAAACAAAGCTCTATGTCTTCCAGTTTTAGAAAAGAAGAATTTTAAAATTTTCCCTTTTTCGTTCTTATGTTCAAACTTGTGACCCCTGGGGCGGGGCCAGTTTTGACCCCAGGGGCATCATATGAACAAACTTGGTAGAGGTCCACTAGGAGATGCTACATACCAAATATCAAAGGTCTACACCTTCCAGTTTTAAAGAAGAAGAATTTTAAAATTTTCCTTCTTTGTTCCTTTGTTCTAACTTGTGACCCCGGGGCGGGGCCAGTTTTGACCCCAGGGGCAGCGTATGAACAAACTTAATAGAGGTCCACTAGGAGATGCTACATACCAAATATCAAAGCTCTATGCCTACCAGTTTCAGAGAAGAAGAATTTTAAAGTTTTCCTTCTTTGTTCCTATGTTTAAACTTGTGACCCCTGGGGCGGGGCCAGTTTTGACCCCAGGGACATCATATGAACAAACTTGGCAGAGGCCCACTTGGAGATGCTACATACCATATATCAAAGCTCTGGGCCTTCAAGTTTCAAAGAAGAAGAATTTTAAAGTTTTCCCTTTTTTGTTCTATGTTCGAACTTGCGACCCCTGGGGCTGGGCCAGTTTTGACCCCAGGGGCATCATATGAACAAACTTGGTAGAGGTCCACTAGGAGATGCTACATACCAAATATCAAAGGTCTACACCTTCCAGTTTCAGAGAAGAAGAATTTTAAAGTTTTCCTTCTTTGTTCCTGTGTTAGAACCTGTGACCCCAAGGGCTGGGCTAGTTTTGACCCCAGGGGCATCATATGAACAAACTTGGTAGAGGTCCACTAAGAGATACTACATACCAAATATCAAAGCTCTACGCCTTCCAGTTTTAGAGAAGAAGAATTTCAAAGTTTTCCTTCTTTGTTCCTATGTTCAATCTTGTGACCCCCGGGGCGGGGCCAGTTTTGACCCTAAGGGCATCATATGAACAAACTTGGTACAGGTCCACTAGGAGATGCTACATACCAAATATCAAAGCTCTATCCCTTCCATTTTCAGAGAAGAAGAATTTTAAAGTTTTCCTTCTTTGTTCCTATGTTCAAACTTGTGACCCCCGGGTCGGGGCCAGTTTTGACCCCAGGGGCGTCATATGAACAAACTTGGTAGAGGTCCACTAGGAGATGCTACATACCAAATATCAAAGCTCTACGCCTTCTAGTTTCAGAGAAGAAGATTTTCAAAGATTTTGCTATTTTTCCCTTTTTGTTGCCATGGCAACCAGAGTTATGGGTGGAATTCAATCTCTTGAACAACTTTGATAGAACTTCACCCAAGGAAAATCTCTGCCAAGTTTTATCAAGATTGGCCTAGCGGTTTAGGAGGAGAAGATGTTTAAAGGAATTGTGGACAGACTGACAGACTGACAGACGGACAGATGGACGCCGGACAACGACCGGTCACAATACTTCGTGCTCAGGCGAGCTAATAAGGAAAAAAAACAGGGCTCTTCATTGCATAGTTTAAGACTTAAGCATATTATATCAAACCCAATGTAACTCATTTCCAACATTTAAACTTAGCCTTCTGTTATAGTAATGGCACGATGCTTCAAATCATTTCCTTGTTTCTTAATGCCAACCAGTTAACCCGACATAATTCTGAACATGTAAAAACGGAAAAACGACAACCATAGTTTTCATAACAACAAGAGGGCCATGATGGCCCTGTATCGCTCCACTGGCTATTAAGTAAAATTCTGACCAGTCGTTTCAGAGTAGAAGAATTTTTAAGAATTTCTAAATTTCCATATAGTGCAAGTAGCCCCCATTCACCAGAGCCACATTTTTTGACGGATCAAAATTTTACGAACAATTTTTGAAAAAGGTCACCCAAGCAACAATCCTGTGAAATTATTTCAAAATCTGACCTGCTGTTTCAGAGGAGAAGATTTTTAAAGAATTCCTTCATTTCTGTATAGTGCAAGAAGCCCCCATTCACCAGAGCGACGTTTTTTGACGGATCAAAATTTTACGAACAGTTTTTGAAAAGGGTCACCCAAGGAACAATCCTGTGAAATTATTTCGAAATCTGACCAGCGGTTTCAGAGAAGACGAATTTTGAAGAATTCCTTCATTTCTATATGGTGCAAGAAGCCTCCATTCACCAGAGCCACATTTTTTGACGGATCAAAATTTTACGAACAATTTTTAAAAAGGGTCACCCAAGGAGCATATCTGTGAAATTATTTCAAAATCTGACCCGTGGTTTCAGAGGAGAAGATTTTTAAAGAATTCCCTAAAAAATTCCATTTGGTTGCAATGGCAACCAGAGTTTTTGATGGAATCAAATTCTGTGAACAGTTTTTAAAGAGGACCTTCCAAGGAACATTCCAGCCAAGTTTGGTCCAAATCCGCCCATTGGTTTAGGAGGAGGTGATGTTTAAAGAATTGTTGATGACACACGACGGGCCATAACATAAGCCTGCTGGCCTTCGGCCAGTGGAGCTAAAAAACTTGTCTAGCACCAATCATGTATCACTGCAGCTTGATAATCAAGGGAGGTAAATAGTAACGAACTTTATCTTTCATAAAAAGAGTTATTTCCCTTGATTAATGTTTAAATTGAAGTGACAATATTTTGAAGCCCATGTTAAACTTGCGATCCCTGGAATGAAGGCAATTTTGACCCCAGACCTACAATATGAAACTAGAATGTGTGGTTATAAACAAAAAGATTTTTTAATCTTGCCCAATAAAAAGTCATGTAAAACAAGTTTGCTGAATAAAAGGCCCTGTAAAATATGTGATCCATGACACAGGTTTATCAAGTTTTCACTATAAAAGCCAATGTAAAACTTGTGACCCCTGGTGTGGAGTCATACTTGACCCCCAAAGTTAAAATTTGGGCCCTCTTGGTAGAGGCCCATTATATAAAGTTACATGCAAAATTTGGTAGCCCTAGGCCTAAATATGGCTATGTACAAGTAGATTATTAAAGTTTCCTTATATAAGACCATGTAGAACTTGTGACCCCCTGGGGTGGGGCTACATTTGACCCCCTGGGCTATAATTTGGGCACCCTTGATAGAGACCCCCTAGATAAAGCTAAATGCAAAATTTGATAGCCCTAGCCCTTATAGCTAGATGCGAAAGATTTTCCTATATAAGCCCGCCCATGTAAAACATGTTACCCCCCGGAGCCAAGTCAAATTTTACCCTCGGCTATAATTTGGACACCCTTGGTACAGGTCCACTAGATAAAGCTACATGCCAAATTTGGTCGCCCTAGGCCCCATGGCTAGGTCAAAGAAGAATATTAAAGTTCTCCTTATATAAGCCCATGTAAAACTTGTTATATAAGCCCATGTAAAACTTGTTACCCCCGGGCAGGGCCTAATTTGACCCCAGGGCTATAATTTGAACAATCTTGGCAGAGGTCCACTAGATAAAGCTACATGCCAAATTTGGTAGCTCAAGGCCCTATGGCTAGGTAGAAGAGGAATTTTAAAGTTCTCCCTAAATAAGCCCATGTATAACTTGTAACCCCCAGGGCGGGGCCAATTTTGACCCCAGGGCTATAAATTGAAGAAACTTGGTAGAGGTCCACTAGATAAAGCTACATGCCAAATTTGGTAGCCCTTGGCCTTACAGTTTCAGACAAGAAGATTTTCAAAGATTTTCAAAATTTTTCAGTTTTGTTGCCATGGCAACCAGAGTTTTCGAAGGAATTAAATTCTTTCAAGAAATTCTGAAGAGGACCATGGCAGGATCATTTCTGTGAAGTTTCATCAAAATTGAATGGGTAGTTTCAGAGAAGAAGACGTTTTAAAAAAAAGTTAACGCACGGACGGACGGACGCACGGACGGACGGACGGACGCACGCACGACGGACAACAGGCCATGACATAAGCCCGCTGGCCTTCGGCCAGTGGAGCTAAAAACAAAAAGCCACAGATAGGGCGGGTAGGCATGACAATGATGATGGTGAAGGTTTTACTGATCAAATACAAGCATGAATGAGCTCTCATTAACTAACACTATGGTCCTCTGTAAATGAATACTGACCAGCAGCGTGAGATAACAGGTGCATCTGCCCTACTGAAATATCAACTCCAAATGAGGAATTCAAGTCATCTTTGTAACTCACATTGCTAGTAAATCACCTGATAACTTAATTGATGTGTGTAAAAAGTGAAACAAGATTAACTACGAATAATGTATCTCAGATTTTGGGCAGTTAACTCTTTCCACGCCAAACATTTAATACCCACCTCTTTCGATGCCTGGAAATAGGCTCCACTGAAACTCAGTAAGTTTTATCATGTTAGGCTTGACTAAACAAGCGTACGACAGAGTTCTAAGATCAGACTGCATGTTCTGTGCAGTCTGATCTTGATCTATGATGTCTGCAAAGGCCACTGTTTTCGCCTGTAGTGCTGAAAGGGTTAAATTCATGCATATGTATGCTGTATTTAACTAAAAAGGTGGATATGCCTGTAGGTCATACCTTAACTACTTCATGGCTAGTTCAAATTTTAGTACTTTGTTATCATTGTCTGAGAGAACTAAATTGATAAAATATAACTATTAAGATCATGAAAATAAGCATACCAATAAATTTTAGATTGTTTTTGTTTATCTAAAATAAAGAAATGAACCAGATAGTTTTTGAATTATCAGCAACTGGTATAAAAATTAAAAAGTATATTAATGCACTTTGGTTATAAGTGCTTCCATTTTATCCATGAATATGACAAATTGATATACAATAAATCTGAAAATGCCATCTGGGTTGCTTCTAGGATGCATTCAAGGTATTTGTGATCAAGAAAATGTGCTTTTTCTGAAAAATATCCTTGTAGTTTCTCAGATTATGATTTTTTGGAAGCTTGAACCATAAAAAAATAGTGCTGTCAGTGCTTTGATTTGCATTAAATGTTCTTTTGTTTTGTTAGAAATGCATAGAAATATCTAAATATGAGCTTATTACATTACCCGAGATCATTTGGGACTTTCACAAGGTATAAAATTTCCAAAGAAGTGTCAATTGAAGATCAGCTAATAAGGTTAGGGTTGGAAGTGCACTTGATGACCTTTGACCTCTATAACTTCCAAAAGTCCCACTCGCCAGGTGGCAGACTTTGGGAATGTGCTCAGGAGACAATGGGGCTCAAGAAAATCATGGTCCCGAAAATTCCCCCGGGGGGGGGGGGGGGGGGAGCAAACACCCTTCTGGCTCATAGTCTACTAGTAACTGCACACAACGGGTAAAGGTCAGGAATTTCTTCCTCAATCGGATCGGGTGATTGATCCATGCAAGGTGTGTCAGTTACAAGTGGATTAACAATTACCTTATCTCTGGCTAAATCATTGCAAATGAACACCTCTAAAAGGTAAATTTCCTCTAATACCAACAGTCACTGGACCATTAATTAAGTCTGAAGACAAATAAATGTTATGAAGTGGAACATGAACAAATCCATATTCTACACCCTGAATAAGGACACTTGTCCCAGAAGAAGTCTTCTCAGAAAAAGGAAGGACATCTGCTAAAATAAGAGATTGAGAAGCTCCAGTATCACGTAAAATTTTAATAGGGGTAGACTGGGCAAAATCACTTTTTAGTGACACAAAACCATCTGACAAGAATGGTTCATGAATCTCCATAATGGTATCAGTCTCAGGTACTTTGGCCTGGACCAAGGTTTGGTCCTTAAATTAATACATGACTGAGGTGTGGACTTTAATGAAGTAAAGCCTGTAGGCTTAAAACTTTCTTGTTTTTCCCGTTTTCTTTTAATAACAGGACATTCAGAAATAATATGGCCTGGTTCTTTGCAATAATTACAAGTTGGTCGAGATAAGGGATTTTGACCTTTGGCTTCATCAGGAGACTTGGGTTTGGGACTATTCGGATTGGAATTGTCATTATGTTGATTAAAATTTGGTTTAGGACTAGTAGATGAATAAAGAGGTTTTTGAGGGTTTGATTTACTTATAATAGAGACCTTATGGGTCAAGGCAAAGTTGTCTGCTAGGCAAGCAGCTTCTTCTAAAGTTTCAACTTCTTTCTCGTCTAAGAAAGTTTTTATATCTGAATTAATGCACTATTTAAATTCTTCAGTTAACAATAATTGGCTATCCATGATCTGAATCTATTTTCTTTGAATGGCACCACCTATCAAATAATTGTTCTTTAGTTCTAGCAAATTCAACATGGGTTTAACCATTTTCTTTCCTGCAATTCCTAAATTTTTGTCTATATGCTTCAGGTACCAATTCATAAGCCTTGAGAATCAATTCCTTAACATTGTCATAATTAGAAAGCTGTTCATTACTTAGTTGAGAAAAAATATCGCGAGCCTTTCCAGTTACAACGCTTTGCAAGAGTAAGGTCCAGTGTTCTTTAGGCCATTTCAAATTTTCAGCAAATCTTTCAAAATGTGAAAAGTATTAATCAACTTCCTGTTCTTGAAATGGCGGTACAAGTCTGAGGTGTTTTGTTATGTCAAAGTCATTAACCACATGCAAAGATGTTTTTTCTTTATTTTCTAATTCTTTCATTCTCATCTGAAATTGCCTATCCTTTTCTCTTTCTTCTAATTCAGCATACTTTTTTTCTTTTTCAGCATATATTTTTTTTCTTTTTCTAACTCTCATTCTTTTTCTTTCATTCTTTCTTCTTGCTCTAATTTTAATTTCAATTCTTTTTCTTTCATTCTTTTTTCTTTTTCTATCTGTAGTTTGAATTTTTTTAACTCAATATTAGTTTGAATGTCTGTCTGAGACACAAGAATGAGAGACAGAGCAGACGAGTCATGTATTTCTTCCTCAACTAAAAACTGAACAATATAACTCTTAATTTCATGCTTTAACATAGTACCTTTAATGGCAGTCAGTTTATAATGAGAAGCAAGATCTAATAAATCAGACTTTTTTGCAAAATTTAACAATTCCTGAGAAGGCTCAGCAATAGATTTTTCAAGATCAAAAGACATGATTGCTTTTTGCTGGTTGAGTAGAATAAAAATCAAATTTTATTTTCTTATTATTTTTTATTACCTAATAAACTTTAATACTGTAACAAGTTCAAAATAATTTCGAAATATATCCAAAATACTAGATTATCAATCCTGGACAAGCCCCCAATTTCTGTTACGAGACAAGCATAACGAGAAAGAAAACCAGCAACAAGCCTTTCACAATTAACAATATTTATTAATGAATAAAGGCAAAAGAGTAAAATAAGAGTAAGTTTGAATGAAATTTTGACAATTTTTAATCTTAGAACAAGAAATAGAATAAGTCCCTCAAAATTAAGAATTATTTTTAGACTACAAAAAGTATGGAATTTCTGGTTCCTAAAACCTAAATTAACAACAGTTTTAACTTACAAATATATATGAGCAACCTGTTTAAAAAATAAATGATTCCAACTTACAGATCTATATTCCAATATAAATCCAACATTTTCACTAATTCTGTATCCTCCAAGCCACAAGTCTAAGTTCAAAATCCAAAATCACCAAGTACTTATATCAGCTTGGAAAATTCTAGATTAGTCTTTTCTAGGAAGATGACAACATGGATTGGTAAACAACTTGTTTACTAACAACCTGTTTCTAAAAATAACCACAATGGAAAAACCAATGAATGTTTTTTTTGTTCCTTGAATACTCTGTAAATAGAGTGAAAGTGATAATGAAAACAGGTTACATGTATATCCTATTTACATAACAGTGTTATATCAAGTATTATGTCATCTGAATGAAAGTTAATGAAAACATTATCAAGCAATCCACCTCTGCGATGCGTTGGTGATGACACACAAGGATGGAAACGTGAATGACATTATTAAATAGTTTTGTACATTAAAAATTGTAGGAGTATTACACTGGACAAATTGCGAATTAAAGCGATATAATTCAGCAAAAATTGCAAAGTTCAAGGGTAGATAATTCTGCATACACATCACAGCAGGGGCATGAAAACTGAACATGCACAACTTCATATATATATGTATATAGGAACATTGTGTGTAAGTTTAAGTTCAGTACCTGAAAAACTGTAGGCGTATTTTGGCAGACAAATTTGTGTCTACGGACAGATGGATGGACAGATTACATTAAACACGGAATTCACAGTAAGAAACACATTTTTAATTAGTTTTGTACATTAAAAATTGTAGGAGTATTACAATGGACAAATTGTGAATTAAAGCGATATAATTTAGCAAAAATTACAAAGTTCAAGGGGAGATAATTCTGCAAAACATCGCATCAGGGTCATGAAAATTGAATATGCACAACTTCATATATATAGGAACACTGTGTGTAAATTTGAGTTCAGTACCTGAAAAACTGTAGGAGTATTTCGTCGGACGAATTTGTGTCTACGGACAGACGGGCGGACGGACACACAGCCATGGCGATTCCAGTATACCCCCCTCCGCTTCATTGTGGGGGGTATAAAAATATGGGAACATGAATTTTATCTTCAATCATTTTCTAGCATGAACTTGCTGTTTTAACAGACTATGAATGATATTGCATGCTCTTAAATTAGTGGGATCTGTCTTTATAAAAGGGGAACATTTTGGATAATGGCAACCTTGACATTGCTCTTATTAGGCGCTCTTTTCTCCAATGGAAATGTAAGTTTGGTTTATTTGGTGCCCTAAGCGTTAATTTGAGGTCTGCAGTGCTTCTGAATTAGACAAGTCTAAAATTCTGTCATCTGGGAGAGAATTAATCCTTATCTTGCTAAATAAGTGAGATGAAACTTTTAAGCTGATGGTATAAACACAAATTTTGCTGTTTCAAAGTTAATTTTTTTGGGAAAATATGTCCTGATCGAACACTGCAAGTTCTGTGCAGTCTGATTTTGATCTACACTGTCCACAACAGATCAGTGAGTTGCACGTGGCAGCCTAAGGGTAAATGGAGCATAATGAAAATGTGTGTCAAATCAAAACTTCTTGTATAATACTGATGAACACTATAAAATACAATGTTCTGTGCAAAAACAGGATGGTTACACTCAGTTAAAAGGTCTGTGCAAGTTTGGTGTTTTGATAATTTGATTTTCATTTACAATCTGGATATCCATTTACTTTTGTGACACCAGATATGAAGTCATTGTACATATTTGAATGTGATCCCACATATCTAACCCATGTTACTGATAAAATGGCAATCTAGCAAACCTTTTAGAAAATCTGGGCCAATATCTATACTTACCTGAAGAGGTTTTGCATTACTTTAAAACCTGTTACCACATGATAAAATGAAATTTGGCTCAGATTCTAGAAGTACCGGTAGTCTATGAAGGGGTAGCAAACACTTTGGGGAAAGGAAAATATGCTGACTGCCAGCATCTCCTCCTTTTCCCTAAATATTTTCAGAAGTCTTCTTTCTTATGGTCATTTTTTACATTTTTCCTTTTTTATTCATCAGACTATGGCTTTACTTAATCCTTTGACAATCATAAACCATTTTTGATTGATTGATAGCTTTCGACTTTATTTCAGTCATCATCATGGCGACAGCTCACATATATTCACGTATGTCCTGGGTTTCACCAGTACTAGGCTAGGACTCTGAGGTATCTTACCCAAGGATACTCCCAGTGTGGCTCAAACCTGGGGCCTCCAGGTCACAAGTCCTACACTTTACCTCTGAGCCATGCAAACTATTTTTGAAGTTAGGTTCAAGTTAAAATGCTGCAAGACGCCACTACCATTGATTCAATTTAGCTGGGAACATAATTATATAAGTCTAGTTTGAGAAAACAAAGAAAATTTAAGATTTATGATTAGAGAATGTCAGGTGTAAATTACACTATAACTTATCAGCCTTTTCAGATTTTTGTGCAATTTAAGAAATTTTGTTAACCCTTTACCACACAAACCTGAATTTTAATGACCCTAAGAGAATAGGGTTTTGGAAACATTGTGGGGGAAAAAAGAAAATCTGGGTCCACCAGCATCTTCTTCTTTTTGCCACAAAGTTTTCTACCTTTTAAAAGACAAATCTGTCTTTAGAGCCATATTCAAATTTGGCATCAGCATGATGTCTGCATATGCTTTTAATTTGGACAAGTCAGGCCTACAGATGTTTTTCTTGAAAAAGTAGGAATTATTTCAACAAACAGAAAGGCTGTTTTTACCAAATTAGAGATTTCTCTTCACTAAATTATATCAAGGAAATATAAATTTGACAGACAGGAGTAGAGGTTATCCTTTTGTGAATAGGCCATGGTAGTTAAGAATATCATACATACCTGTAGTTCTGGAAAGGGTCCAGATTTGATCCATTAATTCCGTGAAAAGATTAGACTCCCACCAGTTTAAGTCTTGTTTAGAACTAATTGTAGATATGATATTTCTTATACAAGCTAATTCCTGGTTTTGGTTCAGAAAGGTTCACTTCTGTAAAACAGTAGTTCAGAACCAGGACAAATGGCAGCAAACCTAGTACTGTTTTTTGTTGTTGTTTTCTTTTTTTATGCATTGTGCAGTCTGATCTTGATCTAAACTATTATAAAAGTCACTTTTTTTTTTGCCTTTCTTAAGAAAATGGTAAAAGTAGATACACTGTTGTATCTTTTAAAAACCTGGCAAAAAAATCTTAAATGTCTAAGGCTGACTTTGCAAATGAAACACAGCTGCCCCTGAATAGACCGACAAATTTTCGAGCTTGCCTTGATCCGTCATTGGTAACAGCTCCTTATTTTTAAGTAATTGCCAACCTGCCATTAACTTCCCTTTGACTATGGTGCCTTTTATGGAATATCATGGCTACAGTTTTTCTAACCATTACTTTTACTGATATGAATCTTACCCTTCCCCAAAATTTATGGGTAAAGAAAAATAAACCATCATGGGATGAATTTCTTACAATTGCATACATGTATCTGGACCTGAATAAATCAACATTGTCATTCCTTCAGGTTTGCCTTGATCCATTAACTATATTTCTGTGTTTAGAATCTTTACAAAATCTTGCAAGATTTATTGCAAACATAAAACTCTATTATTCCTGGATCCAACCAGTAATCAATTAAATTTGCTGTCTAATCTATACATCCTTGATACCAAACAGTGCATGGAACTCAATCATTGGGCACTAACAACATTTCTGAGCAAATGAATGCCATGTCAAAAGTCTTTCCAAATCAACAAAAATCTAGACCCATTTAATTTGCTTGCATTTGCAGATAATATAAATATGATTCAAATAATGATATTTTGCATTCAAAAGGTAGAAAACATAGTGTGAAAAGGACAAAATGCTTGTTACTTCTAACACCGTTTTCTTTTTTTTCACACATTGCTGTCAAAAACCTTCTTCCTTGGGGTCCTAACAACATCGGAGAGTTTGGTAAAGGGTTACTATAGTTTCATTTCAACTAGGCTTTTTACCAATTTCATTAACCCTTATACTGCTAAGCACAGTAAAAAAAACCTTTTGTGGACAATGTAGATCAAGATCAGACTGCACAGAACATGCAGTCTGATCTTAGATCTTTTCTGTCCAACAAGTAGGTATTTTTCTCCCAAAAATTAGTTTGAAATAGCAACATAAGGGTTTTTACTATGGGCTTGAAAGTTTCATTTAACTTATTTAGTAAGTAAAGGGTTAATAATGTCTTTTTACCTAAGCCATCTTCAGTATGAAGTTCAACAGATTTACAAAACTAACCAAACTATTCACCTATATAATTATGAAAATTAAATGCTTCTTTTGTCTTTTCAGGTAGACAAAAGTGGAGGACTGTGGGAGCATTAATTAGAATGAAGAATTGACTATCATTCTGTACATTTTGCCTAAACTCCTCATCAAACAACAAAGTTTTGGACTCTACCAAATTGAAAGTATTTCCAGAGCCATGTATCAAAATAAATCTTTAGCAATACACATAGGCAGTAATTTGAACTATTGGAGTGATACAGAGGTAACATTTCCATTAATATTTACAGAACATGTTTTTCCATGGAATTGCAGCTGTAATCAAACTGGTCACTGTAGTAATTCAGGGTGTGAGTGTTGTTATTCACACAAATTAAACACAGAATTCACATTCACATAGTTCTGTACATTAAAAATTGTAGGAGTATTACAATGGACAAATTGTGAATTAAAGCGATATAATTTAGCAAAAATTGCAAAGTTCAATTGGAGATGATTCAACACATTGCAGCAGAGTCATGAAAATTGCACATGCACAACTTCATATATATAGAAACATTGTGTATAAATTTGAGTTCAGTACCTGAAAAACTGTAGGAGTATTTCAGCAAACAAATTTGTGTCTATGGACAGAAGGACAGACTGACAGGTGAACAGATTATATCAAAAACAGAATTCACAGTAAGAAACACATTATTAATTAGTTTGTACATTAAAAATTGAAGGAGTATTACACTGGACAAAATTTGAATTAAAGTGATACAATTTAGCGAAAATTGCAAAGTTCAAGGGGAGATAATTCTGCAACGCATTGCAGCAGGGTCATGAAAATTGCACATGCACAACTTCATACAAGACAAATTTATGATGCATAGCATCATAGAAGCCGCAATCTTTTGGTAGACCTGCCCCCCACCAACGGAAAATCATGACAAATGGTACTAAAATGCAAGGAAAAAAGAAACAGAAAATAATATGTACATGTATTCTAATTCAAAAAAAAAAAAAAGAATGAAGTTTAGAGAGGAATCTTAAATAATCTTGTTATTATTATTATTATTATTAATATAAAGTGATAATGTTTATTTGAAAAAAAAAAAAAAAAGTAAAAGCATCGGAATTTTTAAATTTCTACTCGAAATTTGAAAATGGAGAAATTGCGCATTCAAATACAGCATTTTCCATTTATTAAATGATTTTAGAAAGGAAACTTCTGTAGCGGCATCAAAGGCAATACTACGAATTTATTTAAGTTACCAATTATTCAAAGTGATATTAAGATTGTTATTCACATATGATGTTTACATGTATTTACAATTTTTATCAGTGATCTCTTGTGTTTTTTTTTTTTCTTTTTTTTTAACAAAAAAAAAAAAAAATAATAATAATAATAAAAATTCAACAACTTTTTTCTAAAAGATGGTCTTCTTGCTTGTCAAAAAGTATCTTAGCATGCTTGTAATACAGTGAATCCTTACATTTCTACTCTAGAAACAAAAACTTTTGCATGGCATCTCCAAAATTATTCAGATCATAGCCTGCACTGTTGGCACAAACCACGTTTCTTTTATTCCTGAAATGGCAGCCACACACACACACAAAAAAAAAACATTTTTAAGTCTTTAAAGATCTGGATTTATTCAACCACAACATAATAACTATTACTATACATATTTTGTTTAAATAAACAGTAGTTTGAACCATTTTCTGCATAGCTCCTTGTACAAACCAAGTGTAAAACTTCTTATGTAAATTGCAAGAGCTATTCTAAACCTTCGACCAGCAGCGACATAAAAAGTTGTATATTCACAAAAATAGGTTCTGTAATAACTTTAAGTCTTCGACTACACAACGAAATAAATACACTGAGTAAGGAAAACAAACAAGAATTTTTTATGTTTACGAAATATCTTATAGAATATCAAAAAAATATTACATGGGCTATGTGCTGTCTGATCTTCATCTATTTCCGTCATTTTCGAGAGGCTTCAACCCTTAGAGCACCAGGCACCACCATGATAATTAGTGTAGTCAATGTCCATCACCATCCATACATGTTCCAATGGTTCTGTAAATCAGGACCATACCATACAGCATGTACAGTCTGATCATAACAGCTTCGACACATAATACAGTAAATGCTAAATTTCAGAGGTCTCATAAGGTAGATGTTACGTGTAACAAAAATCCATTTGGCTAAAGTGTCGACGAAGGGAAGAAAAGGGTTATCTTTTTGCATGTGTTCTATAAATAGCTGACGTAGACACCTCTTGTGTAACCAGCCTATCCTTGATCAAAGGTTAACCGCCGTTTTATCCTTTACAGATTAAGACTGGATGAAAAACTTGTACATAAAATTGCTTCTGATTATCATATTCTAAGATGCTTTCTATATCATAATAATTATTTTGTTTTGTAAATAAGTAGATAAATGCGAAAACCATTGAGAGGTGGGAAAGCTTGTGATAAACAGCTTCGTTTGGGAAAATAGAAAGAATCCTACATGTTTGAAAACTTCGGGGGACTAGCCAATTAAAAGATGTTTATTTTTCTGTATTTTTTATTGTTATTTGGGAATGAATTATATATTGCAAGAAAACCAGGCTTGAATTTCATGTAGGTCTGTTGGAATATTTAAGAAAGAGTCATGTGGAGTAATTCTGTCTCAACAACACAACATTAATAGAAATTTTCCAAAAATAATGACCAATCGAATAATTACTGATCATCTACATGGTAAATAGTTTAGGTACATTCCTACTGGAAGCCGCTTTCGAGCGGCTTCCAATAAATAGGAACACTGTGTATAAATGAGTTCAGTACCTAAAAAACTGTAGGAGTATTTCGCCGGACAAAGTTGTGTCTACTGACAAACGGACAGACAGACAGCCATGGCGATTCCACTTTGTTGTGGGGGGTATAATAAAGAAAACAACCAAATGTACAGGCAGCACCTAAAGGATAAAAATTGCGCAGATATTCTTTGCTTCAAAGTCAACAGCCCTGTCTTAAGACTAAATCCTTTGTAAAACAACCTCGGGTTTTAACGACCTTGAGGAAAAGCCTTCTGAAAACATTGTGGGTAAAAGAGAAAATGCTGGTAACCAGCATTGTCTCCTTTTCCTACAATATCCTCTCACACTTCATAGAAAAATGCAGTCATTTGAGCAGCATGCAATTAGTGGTCTGTAAATGCTTTTAATTTGGACGCGTCTATTGACTGGAAAAGAGTTTACCCATGAATCCCCTTTAAATGTGCTTTCTGTTACTCCACATTGAAAGCCATGGAGGAGTCACAGAATGATGAGGTAAGGTGATTTATGTTATTTAGTATTTTAGCGGTATGTGTTATCATCTTTAAATGGGTACAAAGACTTCACATCTGATCTAATAAAGGCAGAGATTCCACAAAATGTAACAGTGCAAATTCTTTACTTGCAGATAAATATATATGTAGATTAGATAGGTAAAGTTAGCTACTAGTAGCCAGCTACTTGTTCAGGTAAAGTTAGCTTCTAGTAGCCAGCTACTTCAGCTGGTAAAATGGGTAATTTGTAGCCAGCTACTGGTAGCCACCTTCTAGTAAGCAGTCACTTGTAAAGGAAAATCTGGCAAATCATACCCAGCGACCAATGTATAGGTAATTAAAATGGAGGTTTTTTATTAGTTTCCTAAAGGTACAAGTAGCTGGCGAACCATATGTCGATGCCTTAAACGAAATGTTTTTCTTCCATCCAGAATACTATATAAATGCATCAGAAATATCAAAATCAAATAATTTCCTGTATTAAAGGGTCAAGCTACGAGATCTGTCAATAGGAATTTTTTTCACATTTGTTTTTAATTAGGGATTCAAAATGTAGCTGACGAGATTAAGACAAATTGGGACATTTTTCAATTTCACTTAGAGAGGAATTCAAAGGTACAAGTTGCTGGCGAGTCTAAGAGCTGTTTTAGTAATTAAGGGCTTGTTTTGAATAAGGTAGACTATAAATGTGTCAGAAAACTCAAAATTGAAGCATTTCCAGTTATTAAAGGGGCCAGCTACTTGATATGAAAACGCTTTTGCAATTTCGCGAAATGATGATTTAAAATGTACAATTAGCTGGCTAGATTTAGAGAGACATTTCAAAATATTTCAACGAATCATATTGAGGATATTTGGGGAAATTAAAGATATCAAAATCAGTCCATTCTTATCATTTAAAGGGCCCAGCTACTTGTCATGAAAATGCGGATATTTTTCAATTTTACTTAGAGTGAAATCAAAAGGTACAAGTAGCTGATGAGCCTAAGAGCGAATTTTGAAATTAAATGCTTGTTTTGTATAACAGATACTATGAATGTATAAGAAAACTCAAAATTGAATCATTTCAGGTTATTAAAGGGGGAGCTACTTGATTTGAAAACTGGACAACTTCGCTGTTTTTCGAAGTAATGATTTCAAATGTGCAAGTAGCTAGCCAGATTAAAAGAGATATTTCAAAATATTTCAACAAATTTTGAGGACACTTAGGAGAAATTAAAAATATCAAAATCAATCCATTCTTATCCATTTAAGGGGCCAGCTACTCATCATGAAAATGTGGATATTTTTCAATTTTACTAAGAGTCAAATCAAAAGGTACAAGTAGCTGGTGAGCCTAAGAGGGATTTTTTAAATTGAATGCTTGTTTTGAATAAATATGACTATAAATGCATGAGAAAACTCTAAACTGAAACATTTCCGGTTATTAAAGGGGCCAGCTACTTGATCTAAAGATGGGACAACTTTCCACTTTTGCGAAATAATGATTAAAAACGTACAAGTAGCTGGCTAAATCTAAAGAGATATATTTTTCAAAAAAAAATAACGAATCATATTGAGGATACTTAGAAGAAATTAAAGATATTAAAACCAATCCATTGTTATTCATTAAAGGGTCCAGCTACTCGTCATGAAAATGCGGACATCTTTCAATTTTACTTAGAGTGAAATCAAAAGGTATGAGCAGCTGGCGAGCCTAAGAGCAATTTTTGTAATCAAATGCTTGTTTTAAATAGAGTAGACTATAAATGCATCAGAAAACTCAAAATTGAAGCATTTCTGGTTATGAAAGGGGTAGCTACTTGATATGAAAACGGGACAATTTTGCACTTTTGCGAAATGATGATTTAAAATGTACAAGTAGCTAGCTAGATTTAGAGAATTTTTTTGAAATATTTCAACAAACCATATTGAAGATACTTAGGAGAATTGTTGGTACTCAGCGGTACATCGTATAGCTGAGTACCATTGTCCTAGCGGACAGGTAGATACAAAACCAGTTTTGCACGAGAGACGTGCGGTAGTTATTTATAGATTGGGCGTAGTCGAGCTTCACTTCTAGAGAGACCTTCGTGGCATCAACACGTACTTACTTACTTCTTAAGGAATACGGAGAGAGAAGAATTGGTTTCGTTGATAGATGAGAGACTAAAGTCATCTTTGACTGAATGCAAGGCATACATTCTTTCTAGCATGGAGAATGTCATGACAAAGATAAGTGGCATTTCTAATTCTGAACAAGCAATTTCGTTGAAATGATATCCCCCGCCGAAAAAGACCTTTTTTGATACAAACATATTAGAGGTATTGTGTGTTGCATGAACATGTGGCCTTTTTGTTAATGGTCCATGATAAATTACACATTAAGCCCCCTTTTTCCATGGCACAGCATTTCATTAAATGAAAAATATATAAGCGGTCCATAATGAGATAATACATTAAGTCCCCTTTTACCATAACATGGCATTTCATTAAATGAAAACAAATGATGAAAATATACATCAAGCCCCCTTTTTTCATGACACGTCATATATAAAAGAAAATTGTATCAATGGACTATCCTAAGAAAGACATGCATGAAATTTCATAAATGTTCGTCAAGGACTTTAGAAGATATCTGTCCAAGTGGACGAATGGGCGAACTAACTGTTATTGGTCCATAATGAAATTATACATTTAGCCCCCTTTTTTCATGACATGGCATTTCATGAAATAAAATCAAGTAACTATTGTCTGTGGCTTAACCCTTACCAAACGACAAAATTTTAGACTGGTCCAAATTGAAAGCACTTGCAGACGACAAAATAAATGTAACTCAAAAATTAAAATTTGTTTCCAGCAGGGTAGAAAACATTGTGGGAAAAGGAGAAAATGCTGGTTACCAGCATTTTCTCCATTTCTCACAATGTTTTCAAAAGGCTTCTATCACAGGGTCATAAAAACCAGGGATTGTTTGGTAAAAGGTTAATATAGATGAAGTTTAATTGCATTTTGTCCTGTAGTGAAAGAGATATTGGTCCATAATGAAAATATTTGTCAAGCCCCCTTTTTCCATGACATGACATTTAATGAACAAGAGCGGCAAATTGTCGCAAGATACGCCCGTCCCACCGCCAGTTGTCGAGGGGGGATAATAATCGTAAAGGGTAGGTAGAGGAAAATAGTAGTGCAGCAGAAATCATGTAAGTGATTGAAATAGGCATGAATGTCTCCTCTAATGTTAAGGAAACATGCATATGTTTCAGGTCATTCCAACATGAAAAGACAAAGTTATATTGTACAGAAGCATGAAAAGCTGTAAAAAAAAAATTTAATGAATAGGGAATAATTCAAAAAGGGCATTAGGTGAGGTTATGGCTCCAGTGCATTGCACTTTTCGTAACTGCAACAAACATGTTTACTAAGTCTCAAGTCAATTTGACTTAGGTGACAAAGTTCCGTTCCGGACAAGCAAGAAATACTGTAAAAATGACAATCAAAGTGGAATTACTCAAAATCCACGCTAGATAGAGTTATTGTTCTTGCGCACTGTACTCCGTAATATTGCAACAAACATGCATACCAAGTCTGAAGTCGTTCTGACCTGAGATGACAAAGTTATATTCCGGACAAGCACTAAATGCTGTAAAAATGATGATCAGAGGGAAATAACTCAAAGACAGCACAAGGTAGAGTTACAACTCTAGTACACTGCACTTCCAAATATTGCAACAAATAAGCATACCATATTTCAAATCATTCCTACTTAAGATGACAAAGTTATGCTCCGGACAAGCAAGAAATGCTATTAAAATGAAGATCTAAGGGGGAATAACTCAAAATTTGTGCTAGGAAGAGTTATGGTCCTTGTGCACGGCACTCTGTAATTTTTCAACAATCATGCATACCAAATTTGAAGATGTTCAGACTAAAAATGACAAAGTTGTATTCCGGACAAGCAGAAAATGCTGTAAAAATGACGATCAAAGGGAAATAACTCAAAGATAGCAAGAGGTACAGTTATGGTTCTTTCGCGCTGCACTCTGTATCATTGCAACAAACACAAATGCCAAGTTTCAAGTCAATCGGACTGGAGATGACAAAGTTATGCTCCGGCCAAGCATACAATGCTGTAAAAATGAAGATCAAAGTGAAATAATTCAAAGACAGCACCAGGTAGAGTTATGTTTCTTTCGCAGTGCACTCCGTATTATTGCAACAAACACAAATGCCAAGTTTCAAGTCAATCGGACTGGAGATGACAAAGTTATGCTCCGGACAAGCAGAAAATGCTGTAAAAATGACAATCAAAGGGAAATAACTCCAAGACAGCACCAGGTAGAGTTATGGTTCTTTTGCACTGCACTCCGTATTATTGCAACAAACACAAATGCCAAGTTTCAAGTCAATTGGACTGGAGACAACAAAGTTATGCTCCGGACAAGCAGAAAATGCTGTAAAAATGACAATCAAAGGGAAATAACTCCAAGACAGCAGCAGGTAGAGTTATGTTTCTTTCGCACTGCACTCCGTATTATTGCAACAAACACAAATGCCAAGTTTAAAGTCAATCGGACTGGAGATGACAAAGTTATGCTCTGGATAAGCAGAAAATGCTGTAAAAATGAAGACCAAAAATTCACTCAACCGCGCAACTTAAAATCGCTCCCAGTCGGCCATTTTGCATCGAATCAAAAAAACAAAAATAGTATCTCGGCGGAATGGGTTATTGTACACACATATAAAGTTTCACGAAATTCCGTCCAATGGTATTGGAGATATTCACCCGGACGGACACACGGACGGAAGGACAGACGGACGGACAGACAACCCTAAAACTATATCCCCCCGCCTCCAGCGGGGGATAACAAGTATCAAAAATAAGTGATTTACTGAATGGAGGGCATACATTCAAACATAAATCAAACGAGGAGCAGTTCAAGTATAATTCGAAGGTTAGCATAGCTTTGGAAGAGGCAGATAACCTACTGCAGTCGGAAAAAATTTGTTGAAAGCAGAGAAAAAATCGCAGAAGGTAAAGATTGAAAATGTTTTATCACGGTTTGTAGGAAGCATGTCTGTATAGTATTATTTATTTTCGTCAGTTCTTTTTATCAAAGCACTGACGGTGCTGATAGCAGATAAATTACGTTGCAAAACTTTTCACATGATATAGACTTTAAAAAAAGAGGAATATTTGACACTGATGTAGAGTATTGAGTGTTTAATCATTTTTCAATCAGATAAACATTTACTCAAAGTCTGAGAGTAGCCTATTTATTAGAGAGTTCTTCGAGAACTATTAACTAGAAATATTCATTTTCAGCCAAGCACCTCATTGCTTAAAGACAAAAACTCATAAAATTGGCTGATTCATCTGAGCTTGGATGGCGTGTTGTAAACGAGTACGAAACTAATCCTCTGGCGAGCGACTCAGATGACGAAAAACGCATATACAAAGCGGAGGCTAGGGCATCCAAAAAGCTTAAAGCAGGGAAAACCAATAAAGCCTGTATGGGGAAAACATGGCTGTATCGCAAGGGGCAAACTGGAGTGGCTAGGACACCTGCACTAGGTTCCTCACAGCAAACTGTGCAGAGACCGGGTCTGTGTTTTGACTGTGGTAAGCCGGGCCGTTGGAAAGGTGCCGCTGAATGTCAGGCGAACGCTTCACAGAATAAGATAAGTATTGATTCTATATTAATTGATGAGGTGACTTTAGATACTGGTTCTGATTCAAAGGAAAAGTCAGACCTGATATCACCAGCTGGAAGGCTGAAAAGTAGTATTGATAAATGGAAGCTGGCCACAGATAGCCAAAACATACATAGTGTGATTGAGCATGGCTACAAATTGCCATTCAAAAAGATACCAGACAGTGTAATACTAAAGAATAATAGATCTGCTAGAGATAACATGGTATTTGATTTTGAAGAGATACAGAAGTTGTTAGCAAAACAAGTTATTTCAGAGATACAAAGTCCTCCATATGTTGTAAATCCATTGACTGTAGCATATAATAGAAATGGTAAGCCTAGGCTGGTATTGGATTGCAGGCAAATAAATGATTACTTGCACCAGTTTAAAGTAAAATTTGAAGATATAACAGTTGCTGAAAGTTTGTTTGATAAAAACACTTTTATGTATACTTTTGATGTAAAAAGTGCGTATCACCATATTGATATTTTCAGTGAACACACAACCTATTTAGGTTTTTCATGTATTGAGAAAGGTGTGAACAAGTATCATGTTTTTAATCAGCTACCATTTGGTATCAAAACTGCCAGACATATATTCACCAAAGTCCTACGGGTCATATTCACATTTCTGAGAAATAATAGCCACAGGGTTATTGCATTTCTAGATGATATCGGAGGAGATACCAATTACGATAAGGCTTTGGCTTCAAGTGTTTTCACAAAGCAGACTATTCTTGAATTCGGATTTCTTTTAGCAGAAGAGAAATGCAAATGGATTCCAACTAGACAAGTTGTTTGGTTAGGTCATACTATAGACATGCATCAAAATTTGTTATTTATTGCAGAAAAAAGAATACAAAGGTTACTAAGGAAAATTGGCTCCATTTTGATGACATTGGAAAATAAGGCAATGCTTTTGATTCATGTAAAGGTACTTGCTAACGCTGTCGGTCAAGTTATATACATGCAGAGTGTTTTGGGTAATAAGGTGAGATTAATGACAAGAGAACTGTTTAGTTGCATAAATGCAAGAGCCAGTTGGAATGACCTGGTAATAGTTACACCGGATGGTATTAGTGAGCTTCATTTCGGGAAAGATAACATTGAAAAGCTTAACAAGGCCGGAAAGTCCATTAACTCTTTACCAAACAACAAAATTTTAGACTCGTCCAAATTGAAAGCAGTTGCAGACAACAAAATAAATGTGACTGAAAAATTGAAATTTGTTTTGGGATGGGTTGAAAACATTGTGGGAAAAGGAGAAAATGCTGGTTACCAGAATTTTCTCCTATACCCACAATGTTTTCAAAAGCCTTCTTCTGCAGGGTCGTTAAAAAGTCGGGATTGTGTGGTAAAGGGTTAAAGAATGATGAGCATTTAAGTTCTTTCAGTATTTATTCAGATACAAGTAGTACTGGTTATGGCGGATATATCATACAAGAGTCAAATGTCCATAATTGAAAACAGTGGGCTGATTGATTCTGGAAAAAGTGGCATTGTTTTTTCAGATTCCGTATTTAAATGTTAACCCCGGAAGTGGTTTCCAGTGATGCAGTGACCAAGGAAATGGCCCTTGACTCGAACAGGGCCCCGGCAGTGGCTGCTGGTTCTATAGCGACCCCGGAAGCGGTCTTGAGTTCATGTTCAACCCCGGAAGAGGTCTATGTTATTAAAGGGTCTGTCTCGAACCCAGAATTGTTAATTGAATTTAAATCGGCTTCGGAAATAGCCACTATGAAAACCCTAGGGGACCAAAAGGTAACTGTGTCAAAAAATAACATCATATCGGAATATGAACAAAGTCAGGTTTTAACTGACTCAGAAAATAATCGGATCATGGTCAAATTCAGAACAAAGCAAAAGTTCGACTTGGAGAGAAGCTGAATCAATTTTTCGCATTGTAAAGTCAAACGCAGGAATGTTGAAAAATTCTATTGTAAATGTTTATTGCGACAACAAAAATGTTAGATCAATTTTGATGAATGGTAGTCGCAACAGTAAGTTGCAGAATATTGCTTTAAACTTACACAAACTATGGGAAAGTGAAAACATTGTTTTACGCCCAGAATGGATTCCGCGCAGTTGTAATGATATGGCGGATTACCTAAGTTGTTGTTTTGATTACGATGACTATGAAATAGAATACAAAATTTTCAAAGCTCTGAGCAGCCGTTGGGGTCCATTTTTAGTAGATAGATTCGCTTCCCATTTAAATGCGAAGTGTACTAGATTCAATTCGAGATGGTGGGTACCAGGCACTAAAGGCATTGACTGTTTAGCACAGCCATGGCAAAATGAGGTAAATTGGGTTGTTCCACCTCTGAGATTAATACCTCACTGTATTCAAAAAATAATGCAGGAAAAGGCAAATTGCATCCTTATTATTCCTAAATGGAAAAGTGTGGCTTTTTGGCCTCTAATTGCGAATGATAACGGTACATTCAAACCGTTTGTAATGGAAGCTGTAAACTTGGGAAGAAAAAAATGTTATTGTACCAGGCAGAGGAAATAATGGCTGTTTTGCCAAGAATCCATTAGTTTTTGATATGCTGGCTTTAAAAAGCAATTTTTGAAAATGCTAATAGACTTAAAAATGTATGTTTTTGACAGGTGTTGGTTTAAAACAGACTTTGAAGCGGAAATTGAATGATGCAGGCATATGTGGACACAAACAAATTCGTTTGGCGGAAAAAATGTCTGGCTATCTACTTCAATCTAGAGCGGACAATACAGTGAAAAGGTCAGCAGCTCTTTTCATTTATTTGAGCATTTCTGTGTACAGCACGATCTATCATCAAAGCCCGCTTTGACAATAACTGTAGCCATGTATTTCACATCACTCATAGACGAGGGGAAGTCGGACAATGTTATTACAGACGCGTTTTATGGTATTAAGTGGGTACATAGTATTAACGATTTCAGTGATCCAACAGAAAGCAACATTGTGAAACAGTTACTTTAATGTGCTAAACGTTTGAACTCAAAGCCAGTGCAGAAGAAGGACGCTTTATCGGCTGAAATGTTACAGTCCTTATGTACAATGTATGACGAGTGTACCAATGTTATTGATTTGAGAGACCTTTGTATCATTATGTTGTCATATTCAGGTTTCTCACGTATAAGTGAAACCCTCAAATTACGCTGTAGAGATATTTCTTTTCAAGATGACCATTTATCTATCAATATAAGAAAGGGTAAAACCAACATCTACAGAGACGGGTCTGAAATTCTTGTACCTCTGCATGTCCCGTAATGTTGTTGAAAAGGTACATTGATAAAGCAAATTTGTCATGTGAGTCTGAAGATTATTTGTTTAAACCAGGATTTTGTTCTAAATACAAGGTTTCTCTCATAAACAAAAACAAAAAGCTCAGTTATACTAGGGCAAAGGAATGCATTTTAAGTAAATTGAAATTGGTAGCCCCAGGCCTAAAATTAGGCACACCATCTTTGAGAGCAAGCGGAGTCACCGTAGTAGCTAATGCTTCTAATGTTTCAGGAAGGTGCTTAAAAAGGCATGGAAGGTGGAAAGCGGACATTGCTAAAGATAGTTACATTAAAGACAGTCTTGAGAAGAGATTATCAGTAACAAAATCGTTATACTTATAGATATGTGACGTTGAGTGTTAGAAGAATTCATGTGAATATCGAATTTGAATTTGTATTCATACCCTATACTTTGTATTGTCTATACATGCGTCTCGCCATACGCACAACATTACTGATGTTGTTTTCTTGGTTTTGTGGACCCATCGTGTAGGACATCAAAGATATCAAAATCCATCCATTCTTATTCATTAAAGGGGCCAGCTACTTGTCATGAAAATGCGGATATTTTTCAATTTTACTTAGAATGAAATCAAAACGTACATGTAGCTGGCCAGCCTAAGAGCAATTTTTGTAATCAAATGCTTGTTTTGAATAAAAGATACTATACATGTATGAGGAAACTCAAAATTGAAGCATTTCCAGTTATTAAAAGGGCCAGCTACTTGATATGAAAATGGGACAATTTTGCACTTTTGCAAAATGATGATTTCAAGTGTACAAGTAGCTGGCTAGATTTAGAGGGATTTTTCAAAATATTTCAACAAATCATATTGAGGATACTTAGGAGGAATTAAATGGATCAAAATCAATCCATTTTTATTCATTTAAGGAAATAGCTACTTGTCATGAAAATGTGGATATTTTTCAATTTTACTTAGAGTAGAACATTTGGTCAAACCCCAAATGCATACATATCATACGTACTGCATGGATTGTCTTGAGAGCAGGTCAAATAGGTCAGATCTTATAGAATTAGGGACGGGAACAAAAAACTCTAACAGTATCCAAGATATTATTTTTGAATAGAAAAACGGTGTGGCATACCATTGTGCAGCTGGTTGCGGAGGAATGCCGTCAACTTTTATAATTTTGAATCCCTCCCTGTGCTACTGTTTGTCGCTGTAGACGTTGCGTCTTTGAGGGGAACTTTAATCAATGATTCTTTGAATGAATCTATCTGTGTACTTGGTAAAAACTATGACTTGTTTTCGGCTACAATAAACAGCAACAGGCACTTCTGTCTCCTTGTTCGATCAGCGGTCGTGGGCCCCTGGTATAGATACAGTGGACTCCATGCAAGTCAAAGATTTGTTGAAATTGGTGATTTTCATTGCCAAAAAGGGGAAATCATTGTGCACTTGATCTAAGCCAAACAAATTCCTTAGAAAAATGTTTTCAATATACCAAAATTGTGTATAAATCTTGGCAGATGAAATACGTTTAAAAAATGTAAAAAAAAAATTACTAGTATTATTATCTCCCATCTACGATTTTGTCATTGCCAATCATTTGCTAAAAGCTTTTGAAATATCTCTCTTAACCCTTTACCACACAATGCCAACATTTCACGACCCTGGGAAAGAAGCCTTTTGAAAATATAGTGGAGAAAATGCTGGTAACCAGCATTTTTTCCTTTTCCCACAATGTTTTCCACCTAATCAAAGAAAGTTTGCACCATTTGAGCCACAATTAAATTATCGTCTGCAAATGCTTTGAATTTGTATATTTTAGGAACCCTTAACCTTTTACCTCACTCACAATGCCAGCTTTTAACAGGGTCCCTATAAAGTAAGAAACAAAACCGAAATGAAACGAAACACAACGAAACGAAATGCACCGAAATCAAACAACGAAACAGAATAAAACAAGAACGAAACGAAACAAAATAGTATGAAAGGAAATGGAATGGTATTTTTGGTACAAAATCAAGCAGAAGGAAAACCTACATCTGTTTTTTCTTTTGAATTACCTTTTGATGCAGTAAGTGTAACAAAGTAAGAATTAAAATTTGATGGGGGCTCTGCACATGATGATCGTGCTACTATTGTGGATATTGATAACTGTAATGAAGACATTTTATCTTATTGTTCTTTTGAATGAACTTCTATTGTTTACGTATGGAATGAAGGGAATTTTTATTTTTTCATGGAGGTATGAAAAAAAAACAACTTAATCACACTGTATGAAAACCGCTCGCTTTGCGGTTTCATACTAAAGCGGTTTCATACAAAAAGCGGTTTCATACAAAAGTATGATTAGGTTTTTTTTTTCAAACCCTCCATGAAAAAATAAAAATTCTCTTCATTCCTTATAATTTAATATTACAGACAACATACACCCATGGAAATAATTCTGAATTCATTTTCTTTATTTTTAAATCTAACGTTGGAGTTTCTAAAGCCCCTTCCACTTACATTTGTATGGCGCAAGAATACAATGGGGAAGCGGTTTTCAGATCCCCAATACTGAAAGTTAACCAATAAAATGAAACTAAATGAACACGGCAGTGTGTAGGATCCGCACTGAGTAACTTTCAGCTAAAGTAGTTCCGGCATAATATGATTTTTTTTTTGCATGGAGCTATGAAAAAATTTTTTCAGCCAATATTCATGAAATCAACCGATATTAAATTATTTTGTTACGAAATAAATCACCAATAAAATGTTCTTCATGTTTCCAGCAGCCATCAGTACCTCAATACGTTGCAGCCTGGTTGATATTTTTCCTATAGTTTTCACAAATACTGTAACTAAACAAGAGGGCCATGATGGCCCTGAAGTCACTCACCTGAGCCTTTTGATCAAACATAACCCATTTCCAATCTCTTCAGAGATATTAAGACAAACACTCACAAACACTCATTAGTATTGGGCTTACAAATATGGCCTCTAGAGTGCACACAAGCTTTTTCTAGAATTTGTCTCAGTGGCCTACTTAACATGTAGAGAATATCCAGACATTCCGACAAACTTTCATGAGTATTTGAGAGAAAATGTGGCCTGTAGGGTGTACAAAAGGTTTTTCCGAGATTTGACCTAGTGACCTAGTTTTTTTATCCAACATGACCCATATTCAAACTAGACTAAGATATTATCAAGACGAACATTCAAAGCAAATTTCAAGATTATTGGACTGAAAATGTGGCCTCTAGAGCATACATACTTTTTTTCAAGGATCAAACTTGGTGACCTAGTTTTTATTCCATGTGACCCATTTTCAAACTCATGCAAGATACCATCATGACAAACATTCTAACAAAAGTTTAAAGAATATTAAACTGTAATTATAGTACAAAAGGTTTTTCCGAGATTTGACCTTGTGACCTAGTTTTTCATCCAACATGACCCATTTTCATAACAGTCTAAGAAATTATCAAGAAAAAAATTCTGACCGAATTTCAAGATTATTGGACTGAAAATGTGGCCTCTAGAGCTTACATAAGGTTTTTCTAAGATTTAACCTGGTGACCTAGTTTTTGACCTGACATGACCCATTTTCAAACTTATCCAAGCTATCATCATGACAAATATTCTCACCAACTTTCAAGAGTATCGGACTGAAAATGTGACTTCTGGAGAGTACACAAGGTTTTTCTAAGATTTGACCTTGTGGCCTAGTTTTTGACCCCACATGGCCCACTTTCAAACTTGTCTGCGATATTATCAAGACAAACATTTTGACCAAATTTCAAGAGCATTGGACAGAAAATGTGGCTTCTGGAGCATACACAAGGTTTTTCTAAGATTTGACCTAGTGACCTAGTTTTTGACCCAACATGGCCCATTTTCAAACTCGTCCGAGATATCATCAAGACAAACATTCTGACCAACTTTCAAGAGTATTGGACTGAAAATGTGGCCTCTAGAGCGTACATAAGGTTTTTCTAAGCTTTGACCTGGTGACCTAGTTTTTGACCCGACATGGCCCACTTTCAAACTTGTTTGAGATATTATCAAGACAAATATTCTGACCATTTTTCAAGAGTTTTGGACTGAAAATGTGGCCTCTAGAGCATACACAAGGTTTTTCTAAGATTTGACCTGGTGACCTAGTTTTTGACCTGACATGGCCCATTTTCAAACTCGTCCGAGATATCATCAAGACAAACATTCTGACCAACTTTCAAGAGTATTGGACTGAAAATGTGGCCTCTAGAGCGTACATAAGGTTTTTCTAAGCTTTGACCTGGTGACCTAGTTTTTGACCCGACATGGCCCACTTTCAAACTTGTTTGAGATATTATCAAGACAAATATTCTGACCATTTTTCAAGAGTTTTGGACTGAAAATGTGGCCTCTAGAGCGTACACAAGGTTTTTCTAAGATTTGACCTGGTGACCTAGTTTTTGACCCAACATGGCCCATTTTCAAACTCGTCCGAGATATCATCAAGACAAACATTCTGACCAACTTTCAAGAGTATTGGACTGAAAATGTGGCCTCTAGAGCATACATAAGGTTTTTCTAAGATTTGACCTGGTGACCTAGTTTTTGACCTGACATGGCCCATTTTCAAATTCATCTGAGATATCATCAAGAGAAACATTCAAACCAACTTTCAGGAGTATCGGACTGAAAATGTGGCCTCTAGAGCGTACACATGGTGAAAAAGTTGACGCCAGAAGCACGCCGGACGCCAGACACAGCACGATCACAATAGCTCCCTTCGTGCTCAGGTGAGTTAAAAATCATGTCCAAATACAGCAAAGTCGAGTGTATTGATAATTGATAATGATTAATTGATTGATTGTTCGGTGTTAAATGCCGTTTTCAACATTATTTCAGTTATATCGCAGCGGCCAGTGCAGGTCTATCCATGTTTTCTGGCATTTCTGATAAAGTATTCAACACAAAATTGTTTCCAAGCCACTTGTTGCTAACCCTCGCCGAGACAACAGCCTGCAGTGAAAGAGGAATGAATCCTGCTGCAATGACTATCATCAATCCCGGAAAAGAAATTGGCAGAGCAGGGAATGGAACCAGCGACCATCTCTTCTCAAGTCCTGTACGCTACTGACTGAGCTACCTTTTGATAATACCTACTCCTGGTAATGAAAGCAGTTTGAATTCTAATAAGATGGGTTAGAATAATCCATTTTATGCCGGGCGAATTAGATTGCTTATTCGCCCAACAGTGGTCTGATTATTATTTACCATTTTTAGATGCGTCTGGATTGATTAACTTGTCAGATTTCAGAGGTTCTTGCATAAAGTCTGAAATGTCTTTATTTATATTTTGTACATTTATGCAGATATCCTCTTTCTTCATGCATTGTCTGTCTTTCAATCTGATTTCTTTCCCCGAATAGAGGCCTCGAGGACCTTATGCCATGGCTAATCATATTTAACATTTTCTTCTTTTCACATGAAACACATATACGTAAAAAAATCTTAGGAACTGGAACAGCTGAAATAGAAAATGTGCTTTTTTAATCAGCATTAAAAATATTTTTCCTGGATCTTATATCTAAAAGGGTCCAGGGGTGTCATTTCTAATGTTAATATAACCGAGTATGTACTCGAGTCCACGGCAGTACAGCTTGGATGCTCGATCAGTAAATGCTTGATACTAGGAATTTCTCTGCTGAAATATTCCTGTTACATTTAAGGCTCAATAGGAACCAAATGTAAAAAATACGGATGTTGAAATGCATATAGATTTAAACCATACCTTTAATAATATGGAAAATATTGTGACCGATTGATTGATTCTAGATTGAATGGTGTTTGACGCTGCTTTCAACAATTTTTCAGTTATATCTTGGCAACAGCTCACAAATTCATGTATTTTTTAGGTTCCACCAGTGCTGGGCTAGGGCTCTGAATTGTCTTGCCTAAGGACACTCGCACGAAAAACCCAGTGGATCCAGTGAGGCTTGAACCCGGGGCCTCCAGGTCACGAGTCCTACACTTTACCACTGAGCCACGCAGGACCCTGGAAAATATTGTGAAGAAGTCAATCTGTTATTGTGCAGCCGGTCCAAGGGTTAGTCACTGGCAGAAAATTAAATTCTAAATTCAGATAAAAAGTGAATAACAAGAGGGCCATGGTGGCCCTGAAATCGCTCACCTGAGTCATTTGACCAAACATGACCCATTTTCAATCTCTTTTGAGATATTATGCCAAACATTCTACCAAGATTTTCATGAGTTATTGACCCGAAATGACCCACTTGCAAACTGGTGCAAGACCAACATTCTGACCAAGTTTCATGAGTATTGCATTAAAAATGAAGCCTCTAGAAAGTAAACAAGTTTTTCAAAGATTTGACCCAAATTTAAACTCATTCAAGGTCTCATCAAGACAAACATTCTGACCGAGGTTCAGGAGTATCGGACTGAAAATGTGTCCTCCAGAGCTGCACAAGGTTTTTCTAAGATTTGACCTAGTGACCTAGTTTTTGACCCCCACATGACCCATTATCACAATCGCCTGAGCTATTATCAAGACAAACATTCTGACCAAGTTTCAAGAGTTTTTGACAGAAAATGTGGTTTCTAGAGCGTACACAAGGTTTTTCTAAGATTTGACCAAGTGACCTAGTTTTTGACCCGACATGAACCATTTTCAAACTTGTCTGAGATATCATCAAGACAAAATTCTGACCAACTTTCAGGAGTTTTGGATTGTAAATGTGGCCTCTAGAACGTACACAAGGTTTTTCTAAGATTTGACCTAATGACCTAGTTTTTGACCCCACATAATCCATTTTTGAACTCATCCAAGATATCATCCATACAAACATTTTGACCAACTTTCAAGAGTGTTGGACTGAAAATGTGGCCTCTAGAGCGTACACTAGGTTTTTCTAAGATTTGACCTAGTGACCTAGTTTTTGACTCGACATGACCGATTTTCAAACACATCCGAGATATCATCAAGACAAACATTCTGACCAACTTCCAAGAGTGTTGGATTGAAAATGTGGCCTCTAGAGCGTACACAAGGTTTTCCTAAGATTTGACCTACTGACCTGGTTTTTGACCCGACATGAACCATTTTCGAACTTGTCCGAGATTTTATTGAGCCAAACATTCTGACCAACTTTCAGGAGTGTTGGACAGAAAATGTGGCCTCTAGAGTGTACACAAGGTTTTTCTAAGATTTGACCTGATGACCTAGTTTTTGACTAGTCATGACCCATTTTCAAACTCGTCCAAGATATCATCAAGGCAAACATTCTGACCAACTTTCAGGAGTATTGGACAGAAAATGTGGCTTCTAGAGCGTACACAAGATTTTTCTAAGATTTGACCTAGTGACCTAGTTTTTGACCTGACATGACCCATTTTCGAACTCGTCCAAGATTTTATTGAGACAAACATTCTTACCAAGTTTCATGAGTATTGGACAGAAAATGTGGCCTCTAGAGTGTACACAAGGTGAAAAAGTTGAAGACGGACGACGCACGACGGATGCTGGACACAGCACGATCACAATAGCTCCCCATGAGCACTTTGTGCTCAGGTGAGCTAAAAAGAACAAGTGACCTAGTAACTTTAACCAAGGTTTGAAATTATTTTCTCTACTTGCGACTAAGAGTGGTAAGAAGATCATTTCTTTCAGACAAGAATATTTCCCCGGCATATGTACCAATTCATTTTAAGGTTTCTGGTTACATCAAAAGTTTTGTGAATTATTTAGGGGGAAGCAACCTTCCAGTTTGCTCTCTGCTAGTTGAATTTATTAAAAAATAGAGGTTTCTTAAAAGTACGGAAAGAAATTGTTACTAACAGTAGCCCCAAAAGAGGACTTTAAAATAAGTTGATCCTAACTTACAGTCAGATCCTGAGCAAGTTTTGTGTGTCATTTATATTACACATACTGTACATTTATTGGTGATAAGATATTGGCCTATCTTTGAATTGTGGATGATTTCTTCTAGACTGGATTTATCTCCCTCTGCGTGTGTATCGATTCACCTTAAATAAAAAATATCTTCAACAAAGATAGACGGCATAAGAAATACTTGAATATGAATATTGAAACTCTTTAATGGCTTATTTTGAAATAAAATAATGAAAAGTAACCTCACGAGCAATTGCCTCTTTTTCCTCACTGGTTTTCATTTTGATGAAAAGTAGTATTGGTTTATTTGATAACACTTATAAAGATATGTGCACATTTTTTCACCAATTGCAAATTAGCATCTATTCTTTCTTTATCAGTACCAAGAAGTTGGGTCAAAAGCCAGCGCATTCGGCTTCGCCGAAAAACACTGATACACCATCATTGCTAAAATACCCATGAAATACATGTCCTTGAAAGCGTATTTTATTTAGTGAAAAGTAGGCTTACTCTCCATGGGTATACATGTATTTGGGAAATTAGGTGTGGTAATTATTGAACAATTTGAGCTACATGTACATGTATGTTGTGCTGGTGTGTATACCAAACACAAAGATTCCATAAAGATGAGAGCACTGTGAGGACTTTTGCAACTGGTACAGTGAAGCCTCATTAAGTCAATACATCTATGCAATAAAATGCTTTCTTTCATGTTTGATAATCTCATCCAGATTTAGATTTTGGAGCTTAATAGAACCACCTCATTCAGGCAGTTCTAAAGTGTAGTCCTACCGTTTTCTCTTTTCAGACCTGAAGTCATCTCTTTATCAAACAGGTTATTCCTGGACATTCATTAAAGTGACTTATTAAAGCTAAAAATAGAACACAAAATATACATTGAGCCATGCTCTGGCAAAAGGGGGCTTATTACATCTCCGTGTAGCATGATACCAAGCAAGTCCTCACACAATTATAGATCCATAAAATCTGTTTGTATAACAACCCACTATATCATGAAGTACTCTAGTCCTTTGACATGCAGAAAACTCACCAATAGTGAAAGGTTTCGGCTCAGGTCAGCCTGCGGGGACTGCGCAGGCTGACCTGGGTCGATACTTTTGATGGATTCATTAAGCCCCCTTTTACAGAACATGGTTCAAATCAAGAAATAAAAATCTGGGAGAAAAGCATACTCGCAAGGTTCAGCTTTAAGCATCTTGAAGGCATACTTAAGGGTACTGAAGGCGAATTTCATTCGAAATATTCCGGCGCTTGATTGTATTGATTGATTGTATAGTATTTAACACCCTTTTCAACATTATTTCAGTTGTATCGCTGCATTACAAAAAAAAAAAAGGTCAGCCTGTGCTGGGTTGAAAATGTTTGCTATTTAGTCAATATTCTACTTGTCAAAGGGCCAGTGTACCTCATGTTTCAGTGGGTTGTTATACAAAGAGGGAAATTATGCATCCATGATGATATGATGACTTGCTTGGTATCATGCACTACAGAGAGGCATTAAACCCCCTTTTGCCAGAGCATGGGGCATATCTAATTGAAATGTTCATTTTTCAATAATATGCACAACATGGAAATTGCTTGTGTGATAAAACCAATTAAAAAAAAAACATAAAGTCAACTGATGCTGTCATAGAATTGAAATTGTATTGAAAGTGGTGTAAAACACCTTAAAACCCAAAGGGCTGCAAAAAAATTGTTCAGCTGTGCCGATCACAGACCTGTCATGACCAGGATTTGAACCTCAGATGTTGCAGCCACAAATGCGAAGTACTAACCACTATACGATCAAAGCTCTCACTGCTGAACAGCTATAACCCCCGTCTTCGAAACTTTTTAAACATGAAAGAAACAAACCCTTAAACCCTTTGCTACACAATCCCGAGTTTCACCGCCCCTAAAGGAGAAGACTTTTGAAAATGCTGTAAGTAAAGGAGAAAATGCTGGTCAATAGCATTTTCTCCATTTCCCACAATGTCTTAAGGTTTAACGCCCTTTTCAACATTATTTCAGTTGTATCTCTGCATTGAGCCCAGCCGGGTAACTCAGTGGTTCGTGTATCTGACTTGTTACCTGGAGGTAGCGGGTTCGAAGGTTGCGGAGAACTTTACGGCGATTTTTCGCCTCTCACCTCTGATACATGTGAGAAAAGTAGTCAGTGGCTTAGGAAAGACAGTTGTGTCAGTACTGGTGTGAAAAAGCTAGGAAACACATTGATGCGTCACTGACTGCCATGATATGACCTAAGCTGTTAAAAAGGCATTAAACTCTAATACAGACCAAACAAAATCACTGCATTGCACCTATCTGTATTTTCCTGCAGTTCCTTTTACCAGTACTTTGCATAATATTCTTCCCAAGCCACTGGCTGCTTTCCATCGCTAACAATCGGCGATCAGCGGTGGGAGAGAGGAATGAATCATGTCGCAATGACTATCATCAATCCTCGGAAAGAAATTTGTCGAGTGGGTTTTGAACTAGCTACCCTTACACTACAGACTGTGCCACCAAGGCTCGGCATATTACGGTGCCCTGTGATAGTACTATTATACCACAATGACAAGAACAGAAAAGAAAGAAAATTCAATTTTCCCTACATTCCAAATCTTTAAAATTGCACCAAATATGTTAAATTTTTTGCAACTTCCAAAGCCAAGGATCCTGGTAGAGGGTTATCGTTTTAAGTACTTAATATTGACTCTGACCAGATTTTTAAGCCATGAGATAATCGCAAAAATTCAGCAACATATTCTTATTGTGCCCTACATAAAACGTTGGATAAAACAATAAGAAACGGTACAACAGAAAAACAATAAATAGAGACAAAAAGATGAGTTTTTAAAAAAAAATTGCTCTGATAGATTTCATGTCATTTCGTTTCATTCTCGTTTTATTCCGTTTCATTTTGTTTTGTTTTGTTTCGTTGCGTTTTGTTCTGATTCCGTTTCTTACTTTATAGGGACCTGTTTTTAACAAACCTAGGAGCCTTTTGAAAATATTGTGGGAAAAGGAGAAAATGCTGGTAACCAGCATTTTCTCCTTTTCCCACTGTGTTTTCTACCTTATCAAAGAAAGGTTCCACCATTTGAGCTACATTGAGATTGTCATCTGTAAATGCTTTGAATTTGGACATGGCTAAAATTTTGTTGTCTGGTAAAGGGTTAAAGTACCTTTCAGGACTACACTTGCCTTCTTGGCCAAGGTCAAGATCAGGTTGCACAAAAAGTGCAGCCTGATCTTTGATCTACATTGTTTGTCTTATTGGAATACTGTAGACTATAGCAGCCAAGAAATTGCTATTATTTATTGTATTTCTGTAATGAATATGTGTAATAGGTTTATTTCCCACTCTAAAGGTTAAAATTGCATAACTTAGAACAGGGACAAACTAGGATGAATGCTGATGATCAGGCTTACAGTCCTGCATTTATTAACCCTTAGTCTGCTAAATAAGTGAAATGAAACTTTTAAGCCGATAGTTAAAAACCCAAATTTTGCTGTTTAAAAGGTAATATTTTAGGGAAAATTTGTCCTTATTAGACAGTATACATCAAAGATCAGACTGCAAGTTCTGTGCAGTCTGATCTTGATCTATACTATCCACAAAAGGTCAATAAGTTATGCTTAGTAGCCTAAGGATTAAAACTTTAATCATCAATGAAGAAACTAGAATACTACATTTATATTTAACAAAAACTGTCTGTTCAATTCCAAATGACAAACTCGACCAAGACCAACAAAACTTGGCAAAAATCAGCAGACTGAGCTAATACAAGAAAACTTTTTCTAATATCAAAACAAAACAAGGCCAATTGTAGATCCAAAATTGACAACAAATCACAGCCGTAAATCAATAAAACTGTCAATAATCAAGTAATTTTGTATTGGCTTTCGGCCCCCGGCTGGTACTGCCGACCTTAGCCCCATAACATGGCCAAAACAAAATTACTTTATTTATAACATTGAAGGATAAGTATTAAGCCAGGAGTCATCTGGAAGAGTATTTAATACTGGCTCATTCTTTGTTGTACAGATATTTTGTGAGATATTCTGATGAAAGCAGCCTTTAAATTAAAATCTACTGGGACCAAGACCTTTATAAACCCTGGTGATCCAGCACTCAATCTAATCCTCTAGTGACATATTTTGTTTTGGTACCCAACCTGTTAATGGCAGCATGGCATTGGTATGGCACTCTTGCACAAACATTGTAAACCAGGATCCTACCCGCAATCTTCATCACATCACTGGCAGCAAACCAAAGGTTCTCCATCCGAGGCTGGGGCTTAACATGGATAGTCTTTGGTCATGACACACAATCAGGCTTCTGAACTGGGATAACCTGGGTAACATCAGGTCTATGAGAATGTGAACCCATTTTTAGGATGAAAACACCACCAGTTTATGGTATACCTACCAATCTTCACTTGGACAAATCAGAGCCAATACTGTCACAGTGAGAATAGCAGGAACTGGTAAGTTTAGTATAAAATATTCACAACTCCTATCTGTATCTCTGCTAAATACCGCTTACTGTTGCCCCTTAGAGAGCCAAGTACAACTTAATGATCATGTGGCAGAGAGTTTAGATCAAGATCAGACTGCAGTGTATGTTCAGTCTTAATCGTTGATGTACTATGTCTGGTATTTTGGGAAGCATTCTGGTATAAAGGCCTTAAGATCATATTATCTGTGTCTTTCTTTTATCGATTTTAATTGTCCTTTTTTACATTAGGCAGGCACTACATACGGGTAAAATGGTCAAGCTTACATTATTACCCCAGTTAGAAAAATTAGAAAAATTTTTATTAGTCTTTCACAATTGTATGCTGCTAAAGAAATGAAGATCAAGTTTGTATCTATTATACCTTAAGCGAACAGACAGCTATGAATAAGAATATGTTCAATAAAAATGGAGGCACATAAGGGTCTGAATCACTCTATTTGCAGTTATTCACCGGCATATTTTAATGTGAAACAAATATTGTCCTTGAACTATGGGTGACTCTATTCAACTTGTAAGTCTTCAGGATATTTACCTCAGAAAGAGAGAACATAGTTCAATACTCAGTGGGATCTAAGGGAATGAATAAACCAAGATTCTTAGATTCCCAAAACCGAAGTGAAGATACACTGTCATGATTGACAGATCATTTAAGACCAGAAATGTTAATCTATTCAGGGACAGATGATAGTAAGAAATTCATCCTCTCAGAGGTTTTTTTTTTTCTATCACAGAGTACAAAACCCCATGTACACATATCACTACTGGCCAGTAAAATACATGTTGTGAAGTTAAGATTCAAACCAGTATATTACACATGATGTGAGCTAAATACAGGTATTAATACAGAAAAAATTCTTTATAGCCCATTGGCTTTAAATTTGTTAGAAGTTGGGCCATAGTCCAGATAGGGTCCAGGCTTCATCTATAAAATTCAGGAGTAGTTGGATTCCCAATGTTTTAAGTCATGATTAGAACAGTTGAGGATAAGATATTTCATATAAGTTAATTCAAGGTTTTGGTGCTGGAAAATTCCTTATTTAGAAAAGAGTTTACAATTCTCCTGACTAGAATTAGGTTATGACAAGAGGCAGTGTCACTTTGCCTAGAAGTGGGTTTCACACATTGTGTACTTCCTGATCTTGATCTATGCTATCACTGAAATTTACTTGACGTGCCTTCTGTGATGAAAGGGTAAAGTAAATCCATTTCTGTACTTGTCACTGATTTTGATTTTTTTCATTTTTGACAAAAAAGCTCAGATGTGTAAAGTTTGCTTTACACATGAACACTGTCCCTGAATAGACCGACAACTTTTCTAGCTTGCCTTGATCCGTCATTGGAGACAGTTAACATAGCTGTCCCTGCATAGACTGACAGCATTTCTAGCTTGCCTTGACCTGTCATTGGTGATAGCATCATCTCTCTATATGTGGACACTTGCCAGCCTGCTATTAACCTAGACTTGAGCCAGTGCTGGGTTAGCTTATATAAAATATCTTATCATACAATGGTTCTAACCATGATTTATACTGATGAGAATCTTACTCTTCCCAAAAATCTATGGAGAGAGGAATATAAACTCTGAGAGGAGGAATATCCAACAATTATCTGTTTTTGAAAAGTGAAACATAAACTCTTTCGGGATGAATGTCCAACAAATATTTGCTCTTGAACAGAAAAAAAAACAGTGAGGGGATGAATTTCTTGCCATTATCTGTCCCTGAATAAATCAATAAGATTTCTGGTTTGCGTTGATCCCACATTGGTGACAGTCTATCTTCACTTATGCATTCATAATCAAAATATGTTTTAGATTTTTTATAGATTCAACTTACTAATGACCCTCTATCCTACTTCAGTGGTGTTAAAGAAAATTAAAAGTGTCTGCCTTTTCATGCTTGTGTTCAGCCACTTAAAAAAAAAAACAAGAGGACAATGATGGTTGTATATTGACATCCTTAGTAAACAAAGGCTGAACTTCCCATTGCAAAACACAAGTGCCTCCTGTTCTTGCTCTTTTTTTTTTAGTTTTTAGAAACAGTGACCTTGACCTTCACTTTTGACAAACTGTAAAGTCAATGATTTGTCTTTCATCTTCAGTTACAGTGTTCCTGACCTTATCCTTTGCCATAAAATGATCATTATGACTATAAATACCTTATTATGAATGCTACAGACCTTACAAGGTTACTTATCTTTTATAACAACTTTAGGTAAAACATGTGACATCCAAACATTCCACCTGGGTAGGTCTAATTTTTACCGTACAGGAAGAATTTAAACGACTTTGATAAAATATGATGCTTCACACAATATATACATGTATATAGTCTCTAGACTTTAGAGTTCTGATTTAGATATTAAAAGTGTTTCTGAAACTCTTTATAATACTTGAGTTACAGGCACAGCGCCATCTTTGGCCCCAAGGACACAATTTAAATAATTTCTATCATCTTATTGATGCTACAAAGCAAATACTAAACTCAAGGCCTTGTTCCAGTCAAGAATGTTTTAAAGTTTTCACTATGGAATGTATACAACAGTATCCCCAAACTGTGATCCTTAAAAAGCTAGAACTTGTTTAAGTTGCTTTTGTGGACAGTGTATATCAAAATTAAACTGCAAAGAATGTACAGTTTGATCTTGAATCCACACTCCCTACTAGCTAGAACAACTTGATTTGTGTAATTCAGCTATTTTTCCGAATTTGAATAGGTCCAGTTTTTCATTAAGCCCTTAGAGAGTTAAACCTCCTCAAAAATAGATCAATCCAAATCATGGTAACTATCTGAACAATCTTTGTAGTACGCTGATGCTGATTGTCTATGCCAAATTTGACATTAACTCATGGTTTTGCTATTTTAGCACTGGTAACTATGTTTACATGACCTGAATAATTTAAAGAAATTTTGTTACCCTGGTCCTCTGAAGTTTCTCACTAGAATTTCATTTTATCTATCAGTTTCTGAGGAGAAGTCATTTACATAATAATTATTGTCAATGGACAGATTGACAGATCACAAGCGATGACATTAGTTCACATTATATTTAACCCTTTACCATACAGTCCAAAGTTTTAACAACCCTGACAAAGAAAGCTATTGAAAACATAGTGGGAATAGAAGAAAATGCTTGTAACCCATTTTTCTGTTTTTCTCACAATGTTTTCTACCTATCAAAGGACAAATTTCATATTTTGCAAACCATTTGATTTGTTGTCTGCAAATGTTGGGCAAATCTAAAATTCTCGCATGTGGTAAAGAGTAAAACAATGATTTATCCAATTGCATCTCTTGAATGGATGTTACCATCAAGTTTCTTTACCTATGCAAAAAAAGGAAACATATATGAGCCATGCTCTGTGAAATGGGGCTTAATGCATCTGTAAAAAATGTCGAACCAGGACAGCCTACAGTCCACACACACTGACTTGGGCAAAAACCTTTTTCCATTTGATCAATTTACTGCATGTCAAAGGACCAGTCTTCTTAGAGAATATGGATTATTTGGAGCCACAATTATCTGATGATTTCTTTCTTTTAACTTTTTTTTTTACCAATTATTATTATTTCCAGTAAAATGTATCAGTTTTTTTTCCTCTTTTCTCATTCCTTAATATATATATATATTCTTTTTCAATTATTTTTATTATTGTTTTTATTTTTAATGTTTTAAAATTTTTATAATTAATCACTTTTTATTTCCTTTTCTTATTATCCAGAAAATATTGAGTTACGATAACTCGTATGCATTTTGTTTTCTGGTCTTCAGTCATCATACTAGTTATCTACTTTGAAGATAGTTTGTTTTATGTCTTTTTATTTTTTTTTATTTATTGTTTTTATTGTTAATGTTTCAAAAGTTTAATATTTCAATCTTTTCCTTACTAAAATGTTTATAAAATATTTATTTTTGTTTTCCTTTTTCTTTTTTTAATGTCTGTGTATGTGCTGTTCTGAATCATCTGCTGCCAACTTCATCCAGAAAATAACTACAGCTGTCACTGAATTTGACTTAATACCCCCGCCAGCACTTTGACAGAAACAGGCAATTATTTGTACACAGACGGACACACGGAGGGACACATGGATGGACAAACGGACAGACAGGCTGATTCCAGTATACCCCCCGAAAACATTCGTTTTGCGGGGGTATAATGAGTAAGATACCATGCATTATGGTTTTTGGTATTCTGTCATCATACTAGCTATCTACTTTGAAAATAATGCAGCAGCAGTTACATTCCTTGTAAATTTGATTGATAAAAATTGTGTGCTTTGCAACCAACATTCAATGAGACAGTGAATTACTTCTGTGTTATTTTTATATTAAATCATTAAATATTTACATAAATCAGTTCTAGACATGGATATCAAAGAGTGAAATTTCATCCTTCTAAGTTTGGTTTATACTGGAGTTTAACGCCATTTTAACAGCTTAGGTCATATCATGGCGGTCAGTGACCAACCCATGTGTTTCCCGGCTTTCTCACACCAGTACTGTCACAACTTTCTTTCCAAAGCCACTGACTACTTTTTTCACATAAATCAGAGGTGAGAGGTGAAAAATTGCCCGAAAGTAAGTTCGCAACAACCATGTATCAAACCAGCAACCTCCTGGTCATGAATCAGATAAGCTAACAACCACTGAGCTACACAGCCAGGCTTTCCTCCTTTTCAACAATCTGACAAAAGCTCTCATTGAGTATTTGACTTATACATTTTTAAATTCAAGATCCTTAACATCTGACATTGCACAACAAGACACATTATTTCTTTCTGCTTTTACTTTTTGATCTCACAAATTCAAACATTATTGGTTGAGATTTAAACATAAAGAAGTTAAATATCCTGCACTGTAAATGAGCACAAGCACTCGGTAAATTTGGATAATTAATTGACTTCTTTAATCACCACAAATACAAACACTCTTTTTTTAAAACACATATTTATTTCTTGTTTCATTTTTTTTTTGTAGTATTTTCCATAAAATATATCAGTTTTTTATCATTTTTTTTTTTATTTCCTTTTTCAATTATTTATAAAATATTTCAGTTTTTTGTGTGTGTCTCTTTGTTTGTTTCTGAATATATTATCTGCTGCCAACTTCATCCAGAAAATTAGTTAAGAAAGTATGCATCATGCATTTTGGTTTCAGTCATTATACTAGTTATCTTCATGGAAAAAAGGGCAGCAACAGTTCCATTGCTTGTAAACTTCATTGATCAAAAATTGTGTTTTGCAGCCAACATTCAATAGAGACAGTGAATTACTCCTACTTTGTTTCAGGATTAAAGATCTCTTACTAAAAGCAATTCTAGACATGGAGATTAAAAGGTGAAATTTCTTCCTTTTTTTAAACAATCTGAAAGAAACTCTCATTGAGCATTTGACTAATGTATTTTTGAATTAAAGATCCTTAACATCTGACAGTGCACGACAAGATACATTATTTCTTTCTGCTTTTACTTTTTGATCTTATAATTTTAAATATGATTGGATGAGATTTAAACAAAAAGAAGTTAAATCTCCTGCACTGTAAATGCAGACGCAAATGTAAACACATTTTTATTTCTTTTTTTGGGGGTACTTAATACTATTATTTTCTATAAAATATTTCAGTTTTTTTATGTGTGTGTGTGTCTCTGTGCCAACTTCATCTAGAAATAATTAGTTAAGATAGTATGCATCATGTATTTCGGTTTCAGTCATTATACTAGTTATCTTCATGAAAAATAGGGCATCAACAAGTCCAATGCTTGTAAACTTGATTGATAAAAAATGTGTGCTTTGCAACCAACATTCAATCAGACAGCAAATTACTTCTTCTTTGTTTCAGGATTAAAGATCTCTTACTTCAAGCAATTCTAGACATGGAGATTAAAAGGTGAAACTTCTTTTTTTTTTTACAAACTAAAAGAAATCTCATTAAGACTCATATATTTTTTAATTCAAGATCCTTAACATCTTGATTGAAAATTGTGTGCTTTGCAGCCAACATTCAATAGAGACAGCAACTTACTTCTACTTTATTTCAGGATTGAAGATCTCTTACTAAAAGCAATTCTAGACATAGAGATTAAAAGGTGAAGTTTCTTCCTTTTTTTAAACAATCTGAAAGAAACTCTCAGTAAGCATTTGACTCGTATTATAAGTCACATAGTAGTAAGATCTCTTACTAAAAGCAGTTCTAGACATGGAGATTAAAAGGTAAAATTTCTTCCCTTTTTTCCTTTTACACAATCTGAAAGAAACTCTCATTAAGTATTTAACCCACATATTTTTTAATTCAAGATCCTTAACATCTGACATTGCACAAACAAGACACATGATTTCTTTCTGCTTTTACTTTTTGATCTCACAATTTCAAACATGATTGGCTGAGATTAAAGCATATAGAAGTTAAATCCCCTGCATGGTCAGTTTACTTGTGAAAGTCTGCTCTATTCACCACACACACACACACACACACACACACACACACACACACACACACACACACACACACACACACACACACATGCACAAATACACTCTCTTTTTAAGATACACATTTTTTTCTTGTTATATATATTTTTATTTAAATTATACTTATCTTTTTCAATAAAATATATTTCAGGTTTTTTTTTCCATTTTTTTATTACATCTTTTTGATTTTTTCTTTTTTTTTTCTGTGTGGTTTTGTTTGTTTCTTTGTTTGTTTGTTTTCAGTCATCATACTAGTTATCCTCATTGAAAATAGTGCAGCAACATTTCCATTTCATGTAATTTGCTTAATAAAAATACTGTGCTTCACAGCCAACATTCAGTCAGACAGCAAATTACTTTTTAATTTTTGGATTAAAGATCTTTTACATAAATCAACTCCAGACATCATGGATATTTAATTGTGAAATCCCCCCTCCTTTTTTTTTTTAATCTGACAAAACTCTTGTTGAGTGTTTGACTCCTATATTTCTGAACTCAAGATCCTTAACATTTGACATTGCATGGCAAGTTACATTCTTTCTTTCTCTTGCATGGCAAGTTACATTCTTTCTTTCTCTTTTTATATTTTAATCTCACAATTTTAAACATGATTATTTGAGTTCTGAACATAAAGAAGTTAAATCTCCTGCTCTGTAAATGCGCATGATCACTCAGTAAAATTGAAATAATTCTTATAGACTTCTCTAGTCATCACACACACCACACACACACTTTTTTAGAACACACATTTTTGTCTTGTTCTATCTCTTTACTTATTTTTTTTTTACTTACTTATTATTATTTTTATAAAATATATCAATTTTTTTTCCCTATTTTAATTTTTTTTCCAATTTACTTATTTATACATTTTTTTTTTTTCTTATCATGTTTTTTATTAATGCTTTTAAAGTTTATTATTACATCATTTTTTATTTCCTTTTTCAAATATTTATAAAATATTTCAGTAATTTTTTTTTTTCAGTGTGTGTGTGTGTGTGGTTTTTTTTTCTGAATTATCTACTGCCAACTTATTCAGAAAGTGGAGATGCATTAAGCCCTCTTTTGCCAGAGCATGTGTCATATGTAGTTGTACTTTCAAGTGTTTTACAAGAAATTTTGACCCATGGCATAAAAAAAAAAAAGAATCTTAACAAGCCCCTTTTAATATTATATGGTACATATTCTGATTCTTTTTTCTTTTTCTTTATTTCTTTTATCATCATTTGTTGAAACAGCATGCAGATTTGCCTGCTTGAATTAGTAAACTGCTATTGTTCTGTAATGACAGCATAGAAATAAGCTAGTCTCTGGACACTCTTCAATTCATAGAAATACCTGTTCATGCCAATACTGGTTTGTGTGACTATGATAGTCTGATTCAATAACAATGCTATTTCATCATAGATTCAGAGGAAGATCTTGAAATGTGCACAACCCATGTATCTTTCATCTAACTTTCATCTAATAAAATTGATATCAACTTATTCATATGTTCTTTGTTGGAGTATTTCTTGCAGGGAAGCAGAATCTCTTGATGATGATGATGATGATGACAAGCAATCACATTGGCTCATTCTGAACAGTGCTTCATGCTTAGAAATGCCAAAATTAATAAGCCCCTGTTGTGGCCAAAAGACAAGTCATTAAAATAAGCTGTCTTTTTATTTGTCCAGTTGTATTTTCACATAGCACTGTCTCTTCACTTAAGATATAATATATTTACCATATTTCACTTAATTTTCACACCAGAACATATGAAACACCAACAGGGCACTCCTATTTCATGACCAATTTCCTATATTTAAGGGCTGTCATATAGGGCAGGAGCATCACATAGATGAAAAACAGTATAAACTTTAATGAAGAATATCTTCATTACTTTAGCCTCATACAAGTTAACATAGTTAAAAATTAATACATGGGGTTGATCTGACAATCCTTTTATATTTCATTTTGGTTGTAACACCTACAGTTATGATGTTTCAGACATGACTGTTATTTTATCAAGATGACAATCAATATGGCAATAATCAGCCCCTTCCCATTATTTTACTGAGATTTAAAAACCAAGCGATGATACTTGTGACAAATAAAAATAGATGGCTGACAACCCATGAATGACCTTCGTCGGCTCTCTTAATCATCTCATCTAACTGCCTAATGCTTTTATACCTACATGCAATTTGATGTTATATTTTTGTCGTCAAAGTTGCCCACCATTTTGCATTTCTCTATTTATCCATGTGTCTCATTCTAAAAAAAGTATAATGAGCCATGAATGTACTGTTTCAGGAAAACTAAAATCATGAATGAAAGACATTGAATCTTAAAACAAAATCATTCAACACTGAAAGGTTGGTTTTGTATCGCAGTGTCAAAAAGAGTTAGATGTTCAAAATCATTGTCTTCAGAATACCAATCTATTCACAGAGATAATTATGTACTTCTAGTTTTTGAACTTCACTTCTTGTATGTCTTGAATGTAACAGTATTATGTATAAAAGCAAGAGGGCCATAATGGCCCTGTATCGCTCCTCTGGCTTTTAACCCTTTACCACACAATTCTGAGATTTAATGACCCTGAAAGACAGGGCTTTTGAGAAAACTTCTGGAAAAGGAGAAAATGTTGTCAACCAGCATTTCCTCCTTTTCCAACAATGTTTCCTACCCTATAAAAGACAGAAATAATCATTTGTGTCACATTCGATTTGTTGTCTGCAATGGCTTTTAACAATGGTCCAGTCACAAAAATTGTTGTTTCATACAGAGTAAAATAAATAAATAAATGTATTAGAAGACACACAGCATAAAAGTGTGAGTCTAAACTCTTACATAGAACCCCCCACCCCCCCAAAAACAAGAAGAAAGTCGTATCTTTTTCAAATGCAAAGATAATGTCAGTGGATACATGCAGGCTTTTTTAAATGGCACGAACGGTAAAGTTCTGGAACAAAAAACTGAATGATAGAAACCTTACTTTATGTTAAATATTCCACAAATCTGAGGAAAACCATAAGCATTAAATAAATCACTGTCCATGAAAACTGAACATTTTCTATCCAAAAATACTGAAATACCCAACATAAATCATGAAAGGGTGCAGTTTTTAATAATCAAGGGAGATAAATAATAACACTATATATATCTCTTATTAGAGGAATTGTTTCCCTTGATCATTATGTAAATTTAAGGCACTGTGTAAGCCTATGTTAAACTTGTGATCCCCGGGCTATAATATTTAGAAACTTGGTAGAGGTCTATTAGATAAAGCTACATGCCAAATTTGGCAGCCCTGGGCCTTATGGTTTCAGACAAGAAGATTTTCAAAGATTTTCATTATTTTTCAGTTTTGTTTCCATGGCAACCAGAGTTTTTGAAGGAATCAAATTCTTTCAAGAAATTCTAAAGAGGATCATGGCAGGATAATTTCTGTGAAGTTTAATCAAAATTGGATGGGTATTTTCGGAGAAGAAGATGATTGAAATAAAAGCTAACGTATGCACGGACTGAAGAACGGATGGACACACACAGGAGCACACGACGGACACCTGACCATGACATAAGCCCGCTGGCCTTCAGCCAGTGGAGCTAAAAATCTTTTATTATTTTACAGGTGTTTTTAGGATGAAGTCAAAAGAAGACATCTGGGATCTCTGTTCACCAACCATTCTCAAGGTTATTCTTCGTCCTATACTCCATGATTTTCTGAATAAGAAGGTAACTTGACTTCTGATTGGCTAAATTAAATGGTTTTGCCAACCAGGAGTAGTGCTACCTTCAAATTTAGAAAATTATGGAGAATACGACAAAGGACATTTGTAAGAATGGTTGAAGAATATGAACCCTGATTGAACCTCTATACAATGAATATTGCTATACATGGTTTTGCCAACCAGGTGTAGTGTTACCTTCAAATTTAGAAAATTGTGGAGAATACGACAAAAAGACATTTATAAGAATGGTTGAAGAATATGAACCCTGATTGTGCCAAGGTTTGTCTTTTTTCTCCTGATTTTGGTAACTCTGTACAATGAATATTGCTATAAGAGATGTTCACCAAATAAGCTTGACCAACTTACCCTAACCCTTTCCTAAACAAAAGGGCCATGATGGCCTTTAATTGCTCACCCGACCCTATGTACCTTTGAGAACATAATATGAAATATGATCAATGTTTTCTCTGATATGACCTTTTGACCTAGTTGTTTACCAAAATGACTCATGTTTAAAACTCTTTATAACATGTGGACAAACATTCTGACCCAGTCTGATGAGTATCTGAGTGAAATGTGGTTTATAGACATTTATTCTAGTGACTTACTCATACACCCTCTTCAACAGAACTGAAAAATCATCTGACATATCATTTTGACCAATTTTGTTGAGCATTGGACTGAAAATATGGCCTATAGAGTTTACAGAAGGTTTATCAAAGATCTGTCAAGCAGGTCTGAGAGATCAAGTCAAAATTCTCTTAAACTTCCATGAGTATATGACTGTAAAATTTAGCCTCATGGGTGTACACAAAATTTTTCTAAGATTTAAGCCACTGAACTACTTTTTGGCCTAACTTGACCAATTGTGAAGTGTTCCGAGATATTATCAGGACAAATATTTTGTCCAACTTTTATGAATTTCGGACTGAATTGTGGCCTCAAGAGTACACGTTTTTTCTAAGACTTGACCCAGTGACCTACATATTGACCCAACATGACCCATTTCAAACGATCAGAGGTGTCATCAAGACAAACATTAATACCAGTTTTCATAGGTAGTGGACTGTAAATGTGGCCTTTAGACAGTACAGAAGGGTTTTTCAAAGATTTACCTGTTGACTTACTTTTTGATCCTTTTTCAAATGGTCTAATATATTATCAAGATAAACATGACCAACTTTACTGAGTTTTGGACTGAAATTGTGGCCTCTAGAGTATACACAAACTTTTTAAAGAATTTGTCATTTTGAACTACATCTTGACACTGCCCAATTTCAAAATCATTCCAGATATCATAGGACAAACAGTTGATCAACTTTCATGTGTATTGGACTGAAAAATGACCTCTAGTGTGTGCACAAAGTTTTTCAAAGATCTGTCCAGGTGACTACTTTTTTACCCGACACGGCTCATTTTCAAACTCCTCTAAGGCAGTATCTAGGAACATACACAATAGTTTTTCAAATATTTGTCCTTGTGAACTTACATGATCCAGTTCCGAATTTGACACCAAGATATTATTAAGACATACATACATTTTGACCAAGTATTGGGTTTAAAATGGGGGCCCTAAAGTGTACATAAATTTAAGATTGTATTGCAAAACGGACAGAGCACAATCACAAAAGCTTGCCTTGAGCACTTTGTGCTAAGATGAGATAAAAATTCTGTTTTTGTAACTCTAATTGTTTTGTTTGTATGGTTTTTACCACTGTTTTCAGCATTACTTGAATTCTTGGTTAGTGCACCTATCCATGCTGTCCTGGAGTTTCTGTTACCAGTAACTTGTACAATATTCTTCCCAAGCCACTGGTTGCTATCAATTGTAACATGTCCATCTTTGAAACAATGATCAGCAATGAGACTTTCATTCTGGAAGAAGGCATCTGCAAAAGTCCAAGGTGCACAGCATTTTCTCTGTTTTCCTATTGTTTTCAAAGACAAAATCCAGTCACTGGAATCACATTAATCATCTGCAAATGTTTTTAGTTTTGTAGATCCTAAAATTATTTTTTTGGGAAAGGGTTTAAGTGCCTGCCTAATGTGGAGTGGAAATTAAAACCAATAAAAAGAGCATACTTTGACTTCAATTAGCCTATTCTCTCCAGAATACTTAAGTTAACAATATCAGACAGTGTATATCAAAGATCAAACTACATGTATGGTAGCCCAGTCTTGATCTAAACTCTGCAACAGTAGCTTGAAGCTGTATTTGACTCTCTATAGGGTAACAGTCTTGGTTTTCAGCAGAGATCTATAGAAATAGAAGTTGGGGGTATATTTTAATCTAAACTTACCAAAACGACCTGAAAATCTTTACGTATGATTAATCTATGTATCTGATTGAAGCCCTAATTCTCACGGTCGCAGTGTTGGCCCTGGTCCCTCCTAGTGAAGAGTTAAATGTATACAAAGAGAAACCAGGGTGTTTTTAGCCTTAAAAGTGGGTTAACAGTCCCATAAACCAAATGTTGCCCTGGTTTTGTCCCAGCTTAGAAGTCGGATTCCATGTAATGACCAAAGACCTTCCAGGCTAGGCCCCAGTTTGGGACAGAGTACCCTAGGTTGGTCGCAGGTGATGTGGCAAAGATTACCTGTATTGTTCCCTCTTACCAAGTTTGTGCATGGTCAGGCCGTTGACATGCTGACATTAGCATTTGGTCAAAACATAGTGTGTCCCTAGAGGTGAATCAATTTAGTGCTGGATCACCAGATTTCATCACATCTTGGTCCCGATAGAATGCTTTTCTTATACAGTGCCTGCCATAAAAATAGAAATGACAATCAAATCAAGGGAACCATAATAGTACGATATCGCTCACCAGAGTAAGGTAAAGCTAAAACTGTGCATGTATATGGCAAAAGATGCTATTATCTTACTTTTTTCTATACTTGTGCAACACACCAAATGAGCCTTGCTCTGGCAAAAGGGGGTTTAACACATCTCCGTGATACATAATACCAAGCAAGTTATCACATAATTGTGGATCTATAAAATCCATTTTGTCTAACATGCGACTGAATCACCAGGTAGAATGCTCCATGGACATTCACAAAATTAACTAATAGCAAAAAGTTTCAACACATAGGTAGATACTTTTCGCAGATGCATTAAACCCCCTTTTCTTGGCGCATGACTCGAATATAGTGGCCTTAAATTAAGAGTATCTGCAAAATGAGAATTTCGAGACCTATTACCATGTGAAGTTTCCTAACAAGAGGGTCATTGGCCCTAAAGTGCACACCTGATTAAAGTAATCTATGGCTGGTAAGGCTGAAGAGATCCTGGTTTTAATGATGTCAAATGCATGTGTGTAAGTGACCTACTTTTTGACTGACTTGACCTACTTGTCAGAGATATCATCCAGAGTATCAGACTGAAAATGTTGCCTCAAGACTGCACACAAGCTTTTTCCAAGATCTGGCCCGGTGACCTACTTTTTTTATCTGTTGTGACCTAATTTCAAACTTGTCTGAGATTTCATAAAGACAACCTTTCTGACCTAGCTTCATGAGTATCAGGTTGAAAATGTGGCCCTTAGAGTACACACAAGATCTTTCTCAGTTTCGCCCAGTGACCTACTTTTTGACCCAATGTGACATAATTTAAAACCTTTCAGGATATCATCAAGGCAAACATTCTGACCAAGTTTCATGAGTATCAGACTGAAAATGTGGCTTCTAGACTGCAAACAAGGTTTTTCTCAGATTTGGCCCAGTGACCTACTTTTTGACCCCACATGGCCCAATTTCCTATCTGTCCAAGAATTAATCAGGACAAACAATATGACCAAGTTACACAAGTATCAGGCTCAAAATGTGGCCTTTAGAGTGCAAACAAGGTTTTTCTAAGATTTTGCCAACTAACCTACATTCTGACCAAGTTTCATGAATAACCGACAGAAAATGTGGCCTCTATAGTGCACACTCGGCAAATACTGATGACCCGACAACAGACCACAAACAACACACATAGCACAATCACAAAAGCTCACCATAAGCACTTCGTGCTCAGGTGAGGTACAAAGGGCCAATAGAATTCAGATGTTGCAGATTTCACATTTTCTGATTTTAGTAACAGAGACCTTGATCTGTACTTTAGGCACATAATGAAGTTGTGCACATCATCTGCACATAAAGACCTAAAAATTGTGAAGAAAAACAAAGCTCATAGATCCTCGAAGTATCTGTAAATATTTTGTAAGACCTTGACCTTCATTTTTGACAAAGAATCAAAATTTGTACATAATCTGTACATCAAAACATTTCACACATGCTTACATTCATTATTCAAGCTGTTTAAAGAATGATTCGTTAGTGTTATTGCTGATTCCATTTTTATTTCTTTATTTGGTAATGGTGATCTTGACAGTTATCTCCAGCCACAGAAATGAGCATTTGATTGTTGATACTAGATCTGCACCTTATTCGTTCAGATAAAAACACCTTGAGTGTGAAAATATAAAATTACTGTTTTTTTTTCTCTAATTATGTGAACACCCCAATTCCATAGCCATACTTGGCCTAGGTATGTGTTTCCTGGCTTTCACACACCAGTAGTGACACAACTTTCTTTCCAAGCTACTGACTACTTTTCTCACGTGCATCAGAGGTGAGAGGCAAAAATTTGCCAGAGAGAAAGTTTGCCTCAAATGGGTATATAACCCTCAACCACCAGGTCACAAGTCAGATACACTAACCACTGAGCTGCTTAGCCAGGCTCTCTGAATTTCAGGCAAGAAAATTGTTAAATTTCTTTTATTATGTGTAACCCTATAACTTAAATAAAACTTGTGACTCTAAGGATGTGGATATCATTGACAACAGAGGACACACTTTGAACATGAAGAAAGGCCACCCTATGAATTAGCTCTACAGTAAATATCAACCATCTTAAGCCTTTAGATTTTAGACAAGGAGATTATTTAAGGTTTCCTCATATTTCTCTGTGTATAACCTATCAACTCCAGACTGGGACCATTTTTGACCCTAGCAACACAGACCTTTCATTTCAAGACAAGAAGATCTTCCAAGTTTCCATGATAAAATGTATAACAAGCATAAAAGCTCTAAAATACAACCACTACTAATAGGTCAAGGGCCAACTTTGGTAATCAAATGAACTCTTTGTAGTACCCATGTTACTGATTACCTGTGCCAAGTTTTATACCACATGATTTGACCGAAAGATTTTTATTTGTTTTTTGCTATTCCTGACACTGGTGGCCTATGTGTATTTACAGATAAACAGACAGATGTCGGACTGCAGGCTAGATCACAAAAGCTCCATTTGAGCACTTTGTGCTCATGTGGGCTAATAAATAAAAGACAGACACTGTGATTTCAGGTGGACAAAAGCACCATAGGACAAAAGCCTAATTTTATCTCATTAAGTTATATATATTACATGATCATTGTCTATATCCTCAAATTTGCAAACTCCTTTTGGTTTGATGCATGGTTTCATGTTCTAGCAAATGAAAATGCCTTTTCTAAAAGACCTGAGATATCAGAGGTTATTGTCTGAAATATTCATGGTGCTCAACATTGTTTTCAACATTATTTCAGTTATATCACGGCAGCCAATCACCTATCCATGCTTTCCTGGAGTTTCTGTTACCAGTACACCACACAATATTTTTTCAAAGCCACAGGCTGCTTTCCACATAATCATTGTCGAAGCAATGATCAGCAGCGAGAGAGGAATGAATCCTGTCGCAATGACTATCATCAATCCTTAGAAAGTAATTGGCTGAGCAGGGGATCAAACTAGCAACTCCCTATTCTCAAGTCCTGTTCCCTACCGACTGAGCTACCAGAGCTCAGCAACACGTTAGATGAGCAAAGACTTCTGATGTACAATGTTTAAGGGCAGATGAATGGAAATGCAGCAGGGAAATATATCTACAAGCATTTAGTAAGCAATATATGCTTTTTACAATGTTTTCAAAGAAAACTGAAAATACATATATTTGTTTTGATTTTCTACTGGTCTCGATGTTCATAAAGCAGAAAGTCAGAAGATACACATAATAATATGGGCCTCTTTGTCAGTTTTTTTGTCTGAAGCATGGGGCTTTTGTTCTGAGGCTTTTGTCCGTACCCCGTAAATTTAAGGTTGCTCTCACCAGAATACCTCACAAAATATCAGATAGTAGTGGTGAAAAGACATACTAACTGCTGTAAAGTGGACAATGGTCCCATGTAGGGCTGAAATGAGTACAATTTTTGTACAACAGTACCCATCTGACAAAAACTGAAGTGACTCGGGACCAGTACCGTCATGTATATACCAGAAAGTTATATAGCTTTTCAAAATTTGAATGTCCGCCTCTTGTGGAAAAAAATGAGAGCAGATAATATATCAGGATACCATTGAGTGATGTTTCAAAGTATTTCATTTACGTCCAAATTAACACATAGACAAAATGCAAGTTCAGTACCATTGAACTGAGCAACAGAAGAGTTGGAGAATTGTCAACAAGAAGACATAATGATGTTCAAGCATCCATATAAAGCTTAAGCCCAAAACGAATCAAGCCAATTTAACTCTTTACCACACAATCCCAAATTTGAACGACCCCCCCCCCAAGGAAAAATCCAATTGAAAACATTGTGGAAAATGGCGAAAATGCTGATAACTAGCATTTTCTCCTTTTCCAACAGTGTTTTCCACCCTTTAAAAACAAATTTCGGTAAATAAGCGACATTTAATTTGACATCTGCAAACGCTTTCAATTTGGAGGAGTCTAAAGTTTTGTTGTTCAGTAAAGAGTTAAGAGCTTCAAACAGTTGATGGTATATTGAACTATTTGTTTGGTTTTCATGAACAGCAATGTTCAGGCGTGTATTAACAATTTAAAAAAATTTGTACAAAATATCAAAGTCTCTTTACCCTTTACCAAACAATGTCCAGTTTTGAAGACCCGAGGAAGAAGCCTTTAAAAAAAAAAAACACGGTGGGAAAAGGAGAAAATGCTGGTAACATACATTTACTTCTTCTTTACTTTCTACTCTTTCAAAGACAAATCTTATTCTTTGACCCATACCTCATTTGTTGCCTAAAAATGCTTTTAATTTCAAAAAATTCTAAAATTTTTTTCAATTGGTAAAAAATTGAACAAAATCTAGTGTAATTTACTATTGAAGATTGAGAAGATACTTTAAATTGTATTGAACCTTTAATAACTTGATAAATGATGTCACACAGAGAGTAAAAGTGAAGAATTACTTTTAGGGTAACTTTTTTGAAGTGTTTTTTAACCCTTTGTGTAGTCACAGCTTTCAAACATTTTTTCTGTCAAGGTCTGTTTACAAACCAATATTTCAAACATTTTCTCCAGATACAAAACAAACAATTTCCCACATAATTCACTGTAAACATAAAGCTCATAATAGATAGTGGGTATTGAATCTGTACCTGTGTACTGACAATTTTGTACCTTACCAGTGGGTACTTGGGTACTCATTTCAGCCCTAGTTCCATAAATTTGCAGAAAAAGGGTACACTTCTTTAATTAGGCAAATACACTTGAAACAAAAAATATCAAAAACACTTGAAGGGACAAAGTTTTGCTCAAGTGCATTTTGAATGGACATTTTTCCAAATCAGAGTGACAATGTCCTATAAACTCTATGCAATGCTATCAGAAAGTGTCAAGTTTTCCAATGAGGATAACCTAGACAGAGATGACAACATGGCTATGATAATACTCAGGGGTTTTCTTTGAAAACAGCCCAGTTAAAATGTTGGGAAAAAATTTGTTTGACTGATAGTCAATTTTTAATCTGAAAAATTTAATGTTTTCAATATAGACCTGTTTTGAAATCTTAACAACTGATGAGGAGCTGGGATCCTCTTTACCAGACAAAATTTAAGACTGCTGCAACTTCAAAGCACTTGCAGACAACACATCAAATGGTCTTCAAATGATGGGTTTTGCGTTAGAATAAAAAACATTGTGGGAAAAGCAGAAAATGTTGGTAACCAGCATGTTCTTCTTTTCCCACAATGTTTTTAAGAATGTCCTTTCTTAGTCTTTAAAATTAGGGATTGTGTAGAAAAGGGTTAAAAGTCATGATCACTGTGACATTTTTTATTCATCTAGTCAAGAGAATAGTTCATAATAATTGTATTTGTTACTTCTTTCACTGTAAAATAATCAAATTGATACTTTTCTGACACCAAGGAAATGAACAGACTGTTTTTTTCATGGTCAAGAATGAAGCATCAGACAGCACAGATCAAAGAACATACTAGCTGGTGTTATAGGAAGGGCCAGGGAAGAAAACTTTACTATGGTTGCCTGGATAAAATTAAAATCCAGAGGTTCAAGTAGTTTTCCCTTGACGTTATCCCCATAAATTTCCCTGATGGGCTCCTACTTTTTCTTATGAGGGGGACAGTTGGCCCCTTAGATTTCTAGAAAGAACCCTGAAGGGCTGTTCTATGCTTGATGTAATTTTATAATGTAGAATTTTTACAGCATGCAGTTTTGGGTATTTTTCAACAAAACTTTGTTCGGAATTAGTTTCAAAACCAAGACTTGGGTTTAATGAAGATACCAGTGTCCTTTTAAGCTCAGACAGGATGGATGTTTGGCTTTAATAAGACTCTTTGACCAAATTCAAACTTTTCTAGCACTTTTTACTCCATAGTCTCTTTAGAGGTACAAAAAATAGGCACATAATTATGCTATATTTTGTTTCACATCTTTTTACATGTATGTTGCATGGATACAGAATATTTGGACCAAATGCAACTAAACACTTAGTAAAATCTGTATACAGCAGGCACTCAAAGGATGACATGAAATTGGCTTCTGTACAAAGGTTGGCTGCTGCTTCCAGATAAAGACAATCAACATGAGAAATAAAGTGGCCATGTTTGTTGTAAAACTGCCTAAAGTATATTATAAGATAAAATTTGATGATTTAAAATCTAAATATTTGTTTTTTAGGACAATGAGCAAAATAAAGTGTTACAGGAAAAATTGATTTATTATCTAAATATTCCTTTTAAACTTCAACACCTGTCTCCCAGACAAACAAAAAAGGTATGATCAATCAATGTGTAATTTCAAAAGTTTTGTATCACTTTTAAAACAATCCTCAACCAATTTGGATTTTGAGTTCACCAAAGTGTGTATGGTTGGATTTTAACATACCTGGTAACATGAATATAAAAATCTGAGCTGATGTCCTTTGAGCCAGGATGGATGTTGCTCCTTATTTCTAATTTACCCCTACCCCACCTGCCCCACTTATCATCACCTGGATAGATCAGAATATTTACAAGTCAATACCAACGTGACTAGTATGACTACTGAAAGTTAAAAACTATCATTTCCATTGTCTATCGAACTACTACCTCAAAGACATTGGGCATACATTGTATGTTTAGAAAATAAAACTTCAGAGTACACATTTGTCTGATCTTACATGTAACTCTATACTTTAATCTCTTGCAGTCTACAGGTGATTGTTTTATTTTTGGCTGTTCCATTTCAGCCATGCTCTGTGAAAAGGGGGTTTAGTTCATTTTCAAAAAGTATTGACCCATGCCAGCCTGCACAGTCAGTGCATCATTGGTCAAAACTTTTTGCTATTTGTAAATTGTTTGCATGTCCAAGGACCATTCTACTAAATGGTTCAGTTGTTTGCTATGGATACATAATTATGTGATGACTACCTTAAACCCCATTTTCCCACAGTATGGATCATTTCTTGAAGCTCATGTTCATTGGACTAATCCAATAAAAATCTGCAAAAACAGCTGGCTGTCCAATCAGCTACTTGATTAACACAACTAGTACTTACCTACCAATCTAGGATGATACAAAAGTATGAATGATTTCAAAGTGTAAAGCATGATTACCCTATGTATGGTGACTTTTGTACCTCAGTTTCACCACCTCTCTGGTCAAATTACATCTGCAAAAAAAAAATTAAATCCAATAAACCAACACCGCAAATATACAATACAAGGGGCCTTAATCCTTTAACACACAATCCCGAGTTTTAACGACCATGGGGAAGAAGCCTTTTGAAAACATTGTGGGAAAAGGAGAAAATGCTGGTAACCAGCATCAATTGAGCCACATTTAATTTGTCGTCTGCCACAGATTTGAATTTGGGCGAGTGTTGAATTTTGTCATTTGGTAAAGAGTTAAACACTTTTACCACACAATCCTGAGCTTAAACAACTCTGACAGCAATGACTTTTTAAAACATTGTGGGAAAAGGAGAAAATGCTGGTAACCAGCATTTTCTCCTCTTCCCACAATGTTTTTGCCGTTTCACAATCAAATCCAATTACTTGAGCAACATTTTATTTGATGAATGCAGATGCTTTCAATTTGGACTAGTAAAAAATATGTCTTCCGGTAAAGAGTTAAAAGGCATGAAACCAAATTTTGACCCCAAATTGTATTGAGGTGGGGGAACATTAATGATTTTTTGCAAAACCGCAGTTTGCTTCTCTTCGAACTGAGCTATGGGGACTAACCGATATTTCATTATTACCAAAAATAAGGCATGCTTTATGAATAGGGAGCTTCATGCATTTGTGAAAAGTATTGACCCATGTCAGCCAGTGCAGTCCGCTCAGGCTGACACAGGCCAAAACTTTCTGCTATCTGTAAATTTTCTGCATGTCCAAGGACCATTCTTCCTCATGATTCAGTCGATTGTTTGAAAAATTTTACGGGCCCATGGTTATGTGATGACTTGCTTGGTATAATGCATCATGGAGGTCCATTAAGGATTACGACCCCTAACTCATCAGTAAATACCGTGTAACATCAACGTGTCTGCAAAGGCTGTTCAGCCAATCTTGGCAGTTTCTGCCTTTTGATATGAGAGTTGGGGGCCGTAGACTCACTAACTGATTGGTAAATATCGTGTAACATCAACGTTTTCATAAAGGCTATTTGGCAAATCTCGGCAGCTTCCGTCTCTTAATATGAGAGTTGGGGGCTGTAGACCTTAAACCCTCTTTTGCCACAGCATGACTCAAATATATCTGTCCCTGGTTATGCAATAACAGCTAAACCAAATGTTACTAACAAAATAGAAGAGTTCATTGTAAGTACAAGACATTATTGCTAATTGGTCCAACCTCCAAACCTCAATTAGCCAGAGACTGTTGTATACACTTACAGGTATTAGAAGCAGAAAGAGTTTGTCAAACATGTCACAGCATAACTGATAAGCTTTTCTTAAATATCAACGTAAAAAATTATGAATTAAACCCATTTCCACCTGTTCAACTGTAGAAAACTTGTAGTTTTACATTACTGATTATGTTGCACAGGGTTTTCCATGATGCACAAATCCTGCGTCATTGATGTGATTTTAACTCAAATGACCCCCAAAATAAACAAGAGCCGTCGTAGATGGATAATGCTCCCCGAACAGGTTTCTGTTTAGGAAAGTGAAGGCTGTCGGTAAACGGTTGGTCACGGGAGAGGAGGGTGGGGGGTGAAACAGGCTACTTTTGTTTGGTCCTGTCTGCCAAACTGCATTTGCCAATGTTTAAATAATTAAATAAAGAAGGGGCATAACTCTTGGTACAGTGCAGTAAAACTTCCTGTCAATGTGAACAATCTGTAAATCAAACATTACTATTACAGTAATGGCAAAATTGTCAAAATCAGATTAAACATTTATAAACTTCGTATTTGAGTGTGTCATTAGGCCCTCTTTTTCTATAACACAGTTTAGTATAAATAGGAAAGAATGAAACTACAATTGTCACAAAAGTGCCGCATACCCCCACAAAGCACCTTGTCACAGAACAGATGTCATTTTATATGTAACTGTTATGCTCCAGACCAAAAACAAAATTTAAAATTTACAAAGTGAAATAACTATAAAACTAGTGAGAATAGAGTTATGTTTCTTGTACACTGCACTTCTCTTTAATGTGGTCTATCTGTAATGAAGTTTGAAGTCACTAGGTTTTATACTTCGGAAGTTATGCCACAAAAAAAAATCTAAAGTTAAAATTTACAAAGGGCAATAACTCTAAAAATAGAGGGAATAGAGTTATGTTTTTTTAAATTGCACTTCTCGTTAATGTGGTTTATAGATATATAAAATTTGAAGTTACTAATTTTTATACTTGGGAAGTTATGCCCCTGACAAAAATTTAAAGTTAGATTTACAAAAGGCAATAAGCCCAAAAAATAGTTGGGATAGGGTTATGGTTCTTGTACAGTGCACTTCTCCTTAATGGGCTATCTGTATATGAAGTTTGAAGTTACTAGCTTTTTTTACTTTTGAAGTTATGCCCCAGACAAAAATTTTAAGTTAAAATTTACAAAGGTTAATAACTTCAAAAGTTATGCCCTGGACAAAAAAAAGCAAAGTTAAAACTTACAAAGGGCAATAACTCTAAATATAGAGGGAATAGAGTAATGGTTCTTCTACACTGCACTTCTCCTGAATGTGGCCTATCTGTATATGAAGTTTGAAATTACTAGCTTTTTTATTTTGGAAATTATGCCCCGCACAAAAATTTAAAGTTAAAATTTACAAAGGGCAATAACCCCAAAATTAGTTGGGATAGAGTTATTGTTCTTGTACACTGCACTTCTCCATTATGTGATCTATCTGTGTGTGAAGTTTGAAGTTACTAGCTTCCATATTTTTGAAGTTATGCCCCAGACAAAAATCCAAAGTTAAAATTTACAAAGGGCAATAACTCTAAAAAAAAAAATGGGAAAAGAGTTATGGTTCTTGTACACTGCACCTCTCCTTGATGTGGCCTGTTTGTATATGAAGTTTGAAGTTACTAGCTTTTTTTACTTTGGAAGTTTTCGCTGGACAAAAATTTGAAGTTAAAATTTAAAAAGGGCAATAACCCCAAAAATAAATGGGAAAGAGTTATGGTTCTTGTACACTGCACTTCTCCATTATGTAATCTATCTGTGTGTGAAGTTTGAAGTTACTACCTTCTATACTTTGTAAGTTATGCCCTGGACAAAAAAAACCAAAGTTAAAATTTACCAAGGGCAATAACTTATAAGACATTAAGCACCCTTTTCCCGTAACATGGTTTTGCATAGATTAAAAAAACAAGGGCACATGGTGAAACTTTTAATAAACAATATAAATGTAAAGTTTCATGAAATTTTGACGAAAACTGAAGGAGATATTAGTAAAAATTGGAATTTTACAAGAAACCCCCCTTTTCCATGACACAGCGTCAAATTGAAAAACCGAGAAAAATACATCGGCGCAATATCCTAGAGTTCATATATGAAGTTTCATCCAATTTGTTCCGGGGGTTCTGGAGAAATGGCTTCGGACGGACGGACGGACCTCTGCTTGATGTGGCCTGTTTGTATATGAAGTTTGAAGTTACTAGCTTTTTTACTTTGGAAGTTTTCGCTGGACAAAAATTTGAAGTTAAATTTAAAAAGGGCAATAACCCCAAAAATAAATGGGAAAGAGTTATGGTTCTTGTACACAGCACTTCTCCATTATGTAATCTATCTGTGTGTGAAGTTTGAAGTTACTACCTTCTATACTTTGTAAGTTATGCCCTGGACAAAAAAAACCAAAGTTAAAATTTACCAAGGGCAATAACTTATAAGACATTAAGCACCCTTTTCCCATAACATGGTTTTGCATAGATAAAAAAACAAGGGCACATGGTGAAACTTTTAATAAACAATATAAATGTAAAGTTTCATGAAATTTTGACGAAAACTGAAGGAGATATTAGTAAAAATTGGAATTTTACAAGAAACCCCCTTTTTCCATCACACAGCGTCAAATTGGAAAACCGAGAAAAAGACATCGGCTCAATATCCTAAAGAGTTCATATATGAAGTTTCATCCAATTTGTTCCAGGGGTTGTGGAGAAATGGCTTCAGACAGGACATCCGGACGGACGGACATCCGGACGGACGGATCAAGCGGCAACTATATGCCCCCCCCTTCGGGGAGCATGATAACAGTGTGTCATCAGTGACACAACTTTCCAAAATCTAAATCATCTAAGACAATGAATAAAGCGTCATAAATCCAAGTCTGTTCTTGCTTTAATATCAGACGAATGCCGTTCTTTTTTTAGCTCCACTGGCCGAAGGCCAGCAGGCTTATGTCATGGCCCGGTGTCCGTCGTCCGTCTGTCCGTTAACTTTTTTTTCAAACTTCTTCTTCTCTAAAACTAACCATCCAAATTTGATGAAACTTCACAGAAATTATCCTGCCATGGTCCTCTTTAGAATTTCTTGAAAGAATTTGATTCCTTCAAAAACTCTGGTTGCCATGGCAACAAAACTGAAAAATATTTAACATCTTTGAAAATCTTCGTCTGAAACCATAAGGCCCAGGGCTACCAAATTTGGCATGTAGCTTTATCTAATGGACCTCTATCAAATTCCTTCAAATTAAAGCCCTGGGGTCAAAATTGGCTCTGCCCCGGAGATCACAAGTTTAACATGGGCTTATATAGTGACTGTAATTTCAAAATAGTAATCAAGGGAAATAACTCCTGTTATACAAGATAAAGTTTGTTACTATTTACCTCTCTTGTTTATCAAACTGCACTTATACATTATTGGAGTTTGGTATTCAAGTTTTTTGGAGAGCAAATGTTCTGTTTTAAGGAAGAGTGATTTATTTTGATGCTATTGGTTATGCTCACATGAATGGAATGTTTAATTTAAAGTAAGGTTTCTATCACTCAAATTTTTTCAGAACTTTACCTTTCATGCTAATGAATAAACCTGCTTGTATTCACTGACATTATCTTTGCATTTAAAAAGATACGACTGTTTTTGTTTGGCGGGCAGGGTGGAAGTTATGTTTTCAAAGTAAGTTTATTACCATACAGACTTTTTATGCTGTATGTCTCTGTTAATGCCAATTAAGCACATGATATGTTAATTTTACTCTTTAAGAAATGACAATTTTTTTTTACTGTACCAAGTTTAAAGCCATTGCAAAAAAACAAATTAAATGTAGCTTAAATGACTATTTCTATCTTTGATAGGTTAGGAAACGTTGTGGGAAAAGGAGAATATACTGGCTGACAACATGTTGTCCTTTTCTCATGATGTTTTCTCTTTCAGGGTCATTAACACTTTGATTTGTGTGGTAAAGGGTTAAAAAGCCAGTGGAGAAATACAGGGCCATCATGGCCCTCTTGTTTTTTTAACTACAGGGTTTATTTTCGATAAAAGTGGTTTTCCAGTAATTTATTTATAGAATAAGACCGGTCTACGCATTATTGCCGTAAAGTACATCAGACATATGTCATAAATATGGGCCCAGTCAAAGTCTTGGTTGGGTTCTCTGTATCTCATAGCTTATTTTACGCGACTTCTGGTACATAAAAGTACACATTACCAGTCTGTTCTGTTTGTGGAAAATAATGTCACGACGAAGTAAACTGTAGCATTCTTTTTTATCGTCTGCTTCCGACTGCTGCCGATCAAGCCACATCAAGCAGCGATTCCGACGAGAATGTTTCGTCTGTCAAAAATTGAAATCAAGCTTTCCGTCAGAAATGACTTACAGACTTTACTGTCTTGGAGTTCAAAGGTGAAATGCATTGTAATCCGTGCTTGACGACGAAGAGACCCATTTATTTTGACCCCCTAAGTTAAAGAAATGACCCTCAACTAATGAGGCAAGGGGTCACAATGACCCCAAAATTTTAAAGCTGAGGGAAAACCCTGGTTGCAGTAATGAAAATATAAAAAGAGTTATTCCCTGAAGCTTCAGCTTGGAAAAAGTGAACCTCTCTAGATGCTGCTTTAATTCAAACAGCCAAACACTTGATCATATCAAAATCTTAAGTACATTACAGTATTATTTATGCAAGAGAAATTTCAATTTGCTGTTTTTGAGCCTTCATAGAGTTTTTTTTACCAGTACTCCCACATAATACTCTTTCCAAGCCACTGGCTGTTTTCCCATATAACCATCGCCGAAACAACGGTCAGCAGTGAGAGAGGAATGAATCATGTAACAATTACCATCATCAATCCTCTGCAAGAAATTGGCCAAGCCGGGGATCAAACCAGCGACCTCCTGTTCTCAGGTCCTGTACGCTACCGACTGAGCTACCAGGGCTCTGCACAAAGGGAAAGAGGATAAGATTTAGGGTAAGAGGGTAAGCTAGAAATATGGATATTTTGGGGAACCAATTATCAACAAAAAACTTACAATTATCATTAGTCTGCATACAGAAGCAGAATATAGGCTATTACTGGTATATGGCTGGTGGCATCTTTTCCTTAATGTCTGCATAGGGTTCCATTTTGTTTGTAAATACTGATTAGTGCCATTTCTCAAAACAATCAATCTGAAAGCAAAACAAATACAGTATGTAAAACTTCCTGTCTCCTGAGTACTGGTCAGAAGCTCCAGGAAAGTTGGGTTAACTCTTTACCAAACAATTCTGTGTTTTAATGACCCCAAGAAATGAGGCATTGTGGGAAAAGGAGAAAATACTTGAACCCAGCATTTTCTCCTTTTCACACATTGTTTTCTACATTCTTAACTCTTTCCCAAACAACTGAATTTCTGACTTGTCCAAATTGAAAGAGTTTGTAGACAACAAATGAAATATTACACTATACAGGAAATTTTACTTTCAAAGATTAGAAAACATTGTGGGAAAAGAAGAAAATACTAGTTATCAGTATTTTCTCATTTTCCAACAATGTTTTTAAATGCCTTTTTCTTCAGGAATGTTAAAACTTGAGACTGTGTGGTAAAGGTTTAAAGAGAGGAAAATGGAGCCATATATCTATCAAATGGGAAAATTTATGCAATAAAAAAAAAAATCTCTTTATATTTTGTGATCAGCTTTATCTCTTTTCGGAACAATCCTGTGTTTTAATAACCCTGAATAAGAAGGCCTTTGAAAACATTGTGAAAACAGATGAAAATGCTGGTAACCAGCATTTCTCCATTTTCACAATGTCTTATCCTTTCCTATTCAGAAATCATCCTTTGAGCTACTCTAAATTTGTTGTCTGCAAATGCATTCAGTTTGGTCAAGTCTAAACTTTTATTGTCTGGTAAAGAGTTCACCTTTTCCCACACAATCCAATGTTTAATAACCCTAAAGAAAGAACCTTTTGAAAACACTGTGGGTCAAGGAGAAAATCCTAGTGTCCAGCAATTTTTCCATTTTCCCATAGTTTTCCTACCCTTTGGCATGTGAAAACCATTATTAAAGCTTCATCTAATTTATTTTTTGTTGTCTGCATATACTTTCAATTTGAACAAGTCAACAATTTCGTTGTAAGGCAAAGAGTTAAAGGTGCTTGTCTTTGTTTTGATCTTTAAGGGTGTTATAAGACAATATCTGCCTAGAAAAATTGTCCAACAGGACAAAAGACCCACGGGTACTTAATAAACTGGCTTATATTAGCAAGAGAAATGACTTCATAGCATAGGTCTTACAAACTTAACTGAACAACTGCTTGTATTTTTGACCTGGATAAAGACGGCCTTTGAAAACAATAGCGCCAAAGGAAACAAAGCAGATGTTAACTGTCTTTTCATTAAGGGCTAATTTCAGGAATTTTGAAATTCCATGTCTTAGTTTTAGGAATTTTCTAAGAGAATTCAGGAAGTTTTAGATATTTTGATACCTTAACCTGTTTCCCCCCATTTTTTCAGTGGTCCAGATAACATGAGTATTTTCACTTCAGCATTAAAATCATTCTACAATCCTACTGAAAACCCTGTGTTGTGGGTATTTATTAGAAATATCAAAATAAGGCAATTCTATTATGTAGTGACAAAAACAGGTTAACCTCAAGCCTTTTCTTTCAGTCTTCAGTCTTTGTATGCATTGTTACGGGAGATCACTCCTTCCTTACTGCATAGCTTCTTCTGGTATAAAATCAATACCTCACTACTGCATTAGAGAGAACTGTCTTTAGCTCAGTGGTTATGGCGATGGTCTTTTAAACCTCGAAAAACTAGAATCTTTTTCCGCACGGGTCCGAATCCCGCCAGGTGTGGTTTGTATTTCAGCTATGCATTTCTTGTGAACTTTCATGTTCGAAAAAGCATGTCGTAATCATTTGTCTTTCACATTGTTCTAGTGCTCTAAGCTTCAAGACAAGTAACCCCTCCCCCCACTCTCTAAGTTGTGTAGAATGTGCGGTATCTTTTTCTTTTTCATAAACATCATCTAAATATTTTTCTGGTGATTGGATATTTTAGATCCTGCATTATTTTCTATGTTGTGTGTATGCAAGTCAGCTGTATAAAGTCATTATAAAGGCTAAATATAACAGTTTGAAGGGTCTTTGATCAGACAAGGTCAATTTTGTTTTGTCATGGGTTTTCGTGTTTTTTTTTCAGTGACGATTATCCTTTAAAATAGATTTTCTGTGTGGTTTAACATATACACAATGATATGAAAATCATCATTTTCTGTGGTAGATCTAATACAGTATTGCAAAAGCCCAGTTTAAAAAAGGTCATTTTGGAAAGGAAACTTAGCACTAGACTTTTGCATCACACGAGTGAAAATAATTGACAAAGGCTATCACAAAAGGTAGGTTATTGGGTTTTTTTTTTTTTAAATTGGTACAAAGTTAACTAATTAGAAAAATCTGTATATACCCTTTCCTTTCATTGTAATTGGTTGTCAAGGAGATTGGAGTTACAATATCTGATAACACAAGGTCGCAAAAGCGTGTGCCTCAATACAATGGGTATCAGAGTCGATAGTTGCATAGCCTACTGTAACTGGATGTTTAAACTCTTGACTCTATGACTATGAAATGAATATTCTATCCGCCTGAGTATGAATTTTCAGACTGACTTGTAAAATTCTGGACGTACTATAAGTGTCCAGTCTCACTTTTTCTGATGTTTTCGGTAAATTTCTGGACGTATATTACCTCTCAGTCTGCTTAATGAAAGCACTGGCTAAGATGCATTTAAATATAAATCATACCATTTAAATGTATGGAAATTATTGCGAAGATGACAATCTGTTATTATATGGTCGGTCCAAGTGTCGCTGGCAGAGAAATTAATTTCAAAACTAGGTTAAAAGTTGCCAGGTCAAGCTATCTTTAGTTTAATTTTTGCCCGATTTTAAAATTTATTTTTCTGCCAGCAGCAAACTCTAAATTGCACTGACCACACAATAACAGATCGTCATCTTCACAATATTTTCCATACTTTTGAATGGTATGGGTTTAAATTTAAATGCATTTTAACACCCTCATTGTTTACTTTTGGTAGCTATTGTTACTTTAAGGGTTAAAGTGAGTTGAAAATATCGATTTTGGGGTTTGGGTCCAAAATAATGACAAAAACTTACAAAAATAATCATTCTGTGAACAGAAATTTAACAAGAATGTAGTCTGTTTTTCAGCTGGTGGCATATTTACATGAAGTTCTGTTACTAATAGTAGAAGTTTCTTGAAACCAATTACCTGAAAGAAAATGTTAACAGTGTGGTGCATGAAGCATAGGAGTTGAGAACATAAAAAAATGTAAATTAATGTAGATCTACAAGTGCCGAGCCCTGGTAGGGCAGTTGTTAGAATACAAGACCTGAGAAAAAGGAGCGCTGGTTCGAATCCTTAGCTTGGTCATTTGCTTTCAATGGATTTGGTTTGGTTTAAATTGGAATTTAATGTTGTTTTAACAGCTTAGGTCACATCAAAATGGCCAGTGCACCTATATGGAATGCCTTTACTGCCTCATTATACAGGGTTTTCTGTTATTAGGTACATTCCTCATATCGTTATTTACAAACTTCATCCTTTTATGTCAAACGGTAGGTTTTCTAAGTCAAAACCACATATTATTGTGTGCAAACTTAATAATGCAATGTCAAATGATAAGGCTGTTAAGTGCATTCTTTGTATCATTGTTTGCAGACTTCATCATGTAATGTCAAACGGTAAGATTGTTGGGTGCATTTATTATTTTGTTATGCGCAAATGTGTTACCTTTATTTCAAACAATAAGATTGTTAGGTGTATTTGTTATTTAGCTACATGTAAATTTCATTATAGTATGTCAAATGGTATATTTGTTCAGTTCATTTATTATTTCGTTACATATAAAACTAACGGAAATATGTAAAACGATACGTTTATTTGATAGATTCTTTATATCGTTATGTGCAAATGTCATTATGCTTTCTAAAATGGTTAGGCTGTGAGGTGCATTGTTACCATTATAAAGCACAGACGTCATTATGTTATGACAAATAAAAAGTTTATTCTGTCCATTCTTTCTTTCATTATGTGTAAATGTCAGTATGTTTTCTAAAATGGTTAGGCTGTGGGTGCATTGTTGCTATCATTAGGTACAAACGTCATTATGTTATGACGAATAAAAAGTTTATTCTGTTCATTTTTTATATCGTTATGTGCAAATGTCATTATGCTTTCTAAAATGGTTAGGCTGTGAGGTGCATTGTTGCTATCATTAGGTACAAACATCATTATGTTATGATGAATAAAAAGTTTATTCTGTTCATTCTTTATATCGTTATGTGCAATTGTCATTATACTTTGTAAAATGGTTAGGCTGTGGGGTGCATTATTACCATCATTATCTCGCATGACGCTCGGCTGCCATTTTTTTCTCAGATTTACAACAATTGATGCAAGTGTGCCACTTTTCGTCAACATAACGATGATTGCACCCAACATAATGACGTCTGTACCTAACAATAGAAAGATCGACATCACGCTATTTTGAATGCACACACAAACGAATTATTTTTAAATAATGATTAAAATAATGCACAGAACAAACTTACAGGTTGACATACACGTATGATGTTTTACACGACGATGATATGAAAGCACCTTACAGATTTTTTGCCTTGACACTTGAGTCTTTTGGGCTAAACGATAAAAAGAACGCACCTAACAAACTTTCCATTCGACATGTGATAAAGGTGTCATCACACAATGATATGAAGAATGTAGGTAACAAACAACCATTTGAATTAAAAATATGACATAGACACACAGCGATAAATAGAACGCACCTCATAAAATTACTTTTTTGGTATACAATAATGGCCTTTTCACATAATAGTATAAAAAGTGCATTTCTTAAGGCTTGCCATATGACTGCATAAAATTAAGTCTAAGAATAGCAACATAAGGAATGCACCCAACAATACTACTCAATGACAAAACAAAATGATGTTTGCTCAATACAGCACAACAGTGCACCTAACAAACTTACCGTTCAAGACACACCATAAACGCATTTACACATAATGGAATAGAAAGTGCTCTCAACAACTTGATCGTTTAAGAGAACTTAATGACAATTGTTCCTATGAAACATAAAGACTGCACCTAACAAACGAACTATCATACACAGAACCATGGCATTTGAACATAACGATGTGAAGAAGGTACCTAACAAACTTACAGTTTGAGACAACACAATGACATTCACCCATAACAATATAAGAATGCGCTTAACAGACAAGTTACTATTTGACATAGCACAGTTGCGTTTGTACATAATGATGTGAATAAGGAACCAAATAAACTTACCGTTTGAGACAAAATAATGACATTTGCCCATAACAACAAGAATAATGCACCTAACAAACTAAGTATTTGACATTGCATAAGGTTATTTGCACATAACAATGAGAAAAATGCACATAACAAACTGTCTGTTTGAGACTATATGATGACATTTGTCCATAACAACGGTGAATAATGCAACTAACTTGAATTGAATAGTGTCTTACAGCCCTTTCAACATTATTACAGCCCCCATCTCGGTGACAGTCCCTTACAAAAAATTGTGGGAAAAGGAGAAAATGCTGGTCACCAGCATTTTCTCCTTTTTTTCCACAATGTTTTCTAACCTTTCAAAGTCAGATAGCCATAATTATAATTTTTGTCTTCTGCAAATGCTTTCAATTTAGACAATTTTAAATTATTGTTGTTTGATGTCTGCAAATGCTCTCAAAACTGAACCAGTCTGAAATTCTGTCATGTGGCAAAGAGCTCAGGCTGCTTTTTCAAGAATATTCGCTGTACATTATAGCAGACAGCCCAGATCCTAGACCAGATTTCAAGTTTTGTTCTGCCTGACCCTGATATACCGGTACTCTCTGCAAATTCAGTCAAATATACATGTATGTGCTGTGCATTTTTTAGCATTCAAAGTAATAACACAGCAGACTGTTTAATCTGATCTCAGTGGTTAGACATGATGGTATGATGAAAAATTGGAGAATTTGCTTCCCCCCTTTCACAGTTCCTTTTGGCTACTCACTATTAAAATGTTTTTAAAAGGCCCATGTATATTAATGGTAGACTGTTAAAATACATCACTTTAAAGATACCCATTTACTCATTTTAGCTGAATGTTGGAATGTGCTTAAACCAATAAATTAGGAATATCTATAGCCCAAAAAAATGAAAAGAAGTTTCAGATTTGTTATTTGAAATGGATTTTGGTTGGGAGAAAATTACGTCGGGTCAAAATTGTAAACAATGGGGGAGTGTATCACTACAGTCATTTACACCACCTCCCATCTAAAATAGAAAGCTAGACTACTTGTTTCAACACAGGAAATGGTGCACTCGTCTATTTGTAGGATCATGGGTTTTCCCCTTCTTTCAGCAATCCAAAATCGATAAATATTAATGTGCACATACGAAATTTACATTTCTAATGTCTTTAAAATCATTCCACTGCACTTTCGATATAAAATTCTGACACTCTTAAGTAAATTGCTGTTGGGTTCTTGAGACATAGATTGTTGCGGCAGTAGACCTGTGTAGTGCATCTCGGCTCCACTTTCTTGCCAGTTACATGAATGCAAGGCGAAGGTTGTACAGTCACGTGACAAGCATAATGTAGTATCCTCGATTGAAGGAGTGGATAGGAGCCAAGTCCAAAATTACATTTCTCTATTCATTGTAATCTATGCAATCTCACAACTGCCAGGTGTAATATTTGTCATGAAGCCAAAAGAATCACTATAGCTTGATAAAATATCGAAGAAATTGGTTATATTTGCCTTAAAAGGAGCAAATGGGTATCTTTAAGTGTTGTCTTATCAACAAAACTTTAAACATGTCAAAGAAGGGGCAGTCGCTAATCAAAATTGAACAAGTGTTTTTATTCTCATACTGTTTTCCAAACAATCTTTAACCCTTTAACACACAATCCCAACTTTTCACAACCCAGAGAAAGAAAGCTTTTTAAAATATTATTGGAGAAGAAGAAAATGCTGGTAACCAGCATTTTCTCCATTTCCCACAATGTTTTTGACACATCCCAAAACAAATTTCATTTTGTGAGTCTCATTTATGTTGTCGTCTGCAAATGTTTTAAATTTGGACTTGCCTAAGATTTTGTCGTTTGGTAAAGAGTTTATGATTGTCAATAAGTTACTTAAACCTTAAAAATGGTGGCAAAACAAGGCGGCGCTTATAAATGTTTGTTACGTTGTCTGCGCATGTCATATTCTTCGAAGATTCGACCTGTCTGCTATGACGCATCACCCATCCCCCGAATGTTCGGGAAAAGTAGGGCTTACAGCGAAGCTATTAGCCTATTACCCAAGCATGTAGGGATTGTTGTAATAAATGGCCGATGCATAGGTTACATGTCAGCCGATCACAGCTGAATGAATCGCACCAGGTAGCGTTTTATTGAGTAAATGTTTATTTTATTTTGAAATTCAAAGTAACGGTTATCGTTTTGAAAAATTAGTCTGCTTCTGTACCCAGCATGCCCATATTTGATAAATGTGTATTTGTAGAATGCCATCTAGCGGGAGATAATGATGTTTGTTCTGACCAGGGATCGTAAATTTTAAATCTATACACGATCCCTGTTCTGACGGGAAAATACAGATTACCGTGAGGTGAACTTCAAGGCGAGAGTATATGTCGTGACTTTACTAAGATAAAATTTCAAACAAAACTCGAGTCGAGGGATCCCATTCGAAAGAATGAATAGGCCAGAACAGAGGATCGAGGAAAACAAAACAAGATTTCGAGCTTACAGGAAAACAAAACAAAGATTAGTTAACACGCTTGGAACTAGACCACCAACATCATATCTTCAAAAGACGACGAATGAATTAATTACAATCTTACTTCAATGTTCTAAAATCGACTAGGTTTTGTCTACTTGGCGTGCACCAACATTTAGCCTCCATGTTTGTCCGATCCTTTGTATGAGTCAATCATGTGACAGGTTGTGATCGATTTTGATTGGTTAAGTTAGGAATCAACAAGTTTAAAACAAAACAAAAATTCCCATCAGACTGTTAGGCCTATAATAAACTGGCGGGCCTGTCCTTAGCTTTGTTGTATTTAAAACATTTCTGCTTTTTTCTTTGTCCAAAACTTACCTTTCATCTCAGAATGGAGGCTTGTTTAGATACGAAAATCCTGAAAACTGGCTTCCTGTCGCGATGAACTGGTACCCAATTTTAAAACTCGTGCAAGTTGTAAAAACTAACTAGTGCACGTTGTTCATACCTGTAACAGCCGTTGATTCAGTCAATAATTTTACAGTCTGGGTCCTTCTTTAGAACCCCTGTCACGATCAAAACACCGTGGGTGATAATTCATGCTGATCATTGAGTATCGTGCCTCCCCTGACACGCCCCAAATCCCTCTTTGGGATAAGTACACCAGAATCTGCATGCAGATCTGTATTTTCTAGAGCCGTAACGTTTATTCATCAACCATTTCTGTTCTTATTCCTTATTCTAATTATTGTGATAAAGCTGTCTGAATAGCTGGTTCGGTGGTTCGGCCTGCCTTCTTGCCTGCCTGCCTGCCTGTCTGTCTGTCTGTGCAGCCAGGGATCGTGAATTACGATCGTTATATATACGATCCCTGGTGCAGCAAAACAGATTGTGCGTTAACTCTTTTCCAAACGACAACATGTTAGACTTCCCCAGCTTGAAAGAATTTGCAGACGACAAAATAAATGATTCAAAAATTGAAATTTGTCGTTGGGAGGGGAGAAAACATTGTGGGAATGGCAGAAAATACTGGATACCAGCATATTCTCCTTGTCTCACAATGTTTTCAAAAGCCTTTTCTATAGGGCCGTTAAAACTCGATATTGTGTGGGAGAGGGTTTTTTTTAACCCTCTCCCAAACAATATCGAGTTTTAACGGCCCTATAGAAAAATCTTGGGTCCTTGGCGACTCAGTGGTAAAGTGTAGGGCTCGTGACCTTGAGGCCCCAGGTTCGATCCTTACTGGAAGCACTAGGTTTTTCGTGGGAGTGTCCTTGGGCAATACATTTCAGACCCCTAGCCTAATTTTGGTAAAACCCTGGGCATACATGAATTTGTAAATTGTTGCCGTGATATAGGTGGGAAAATGTTGGAAGCAGAGTAAAATACCATTCAATCAATGCATCAATCAATCAATTGAAAAATGATGCATTAAACTTCTTGATTCACCGTTGCGGACGGTGTAGATTAACACCAGACTGCTCAGAACGTGCAGTGTGAACTTAGATCTGCACTGTCTGCTAGATAAAGCTAATTGAATATAAAGGAACTGTACTCTTGGATCTCTGGAAAAGTTCAATTTATTATTGGTAGCAACAGAGTTGAATGTAACATGGCACCTGGTATATAGAAAGAAAACAATGTTTGTTTGTTTGTTTGTTTGTTTGTTTGTTTGTTTGTTTGTTTGGTGTTTAAAGTAAAGAGCGCTGCTAAAAGTAAACAAAGTGAGTCTCAAAAAGCATTTCAATTTAAATCATATCATTTAGAAGTGTGAAAATCATTGTGAAGATGACAATCTGTTATTGTACGGTCAGTCCCAGAGTTGAATATGAAATGGTGGTATACATAAAGAAAACAATTCTGGTTTGTTTGTTGTTTATATTGTGTTTAAAGTAACAAGAGCTGCCAAAAGTAAAAAAAAAAGCCGGTCTTAAAATGCATTTCAATTTAAATCATATTATTTAACAGTATGAAAATTATCGTGAAGATGACAATCTGTTAATGTACGGTCGGTCCCAATTTAGGTTAAAACCTGCCAGGTCACTCTATCTTTTGTTTACCTTTTGCCTGATTTTAAAATCCATCTTTCTGCCAGTGACTTGAACCGACCATACAATAACGAATTATCATCTTCTCAATATTTTCCATACTTTAAATGGTATGATTGAATTTAAATGCATTTTATCACCTTCATTGTTTTTTTGCCGCTGTTGGCCCGGGCCTTTAATGCCATTCTCAGAGTTATTTCAGTTATATCGCGGCGGCCACTACATGTACGTCTATTAATACAGTAATGGAGTTTCTTTTTCCGGTACTTTGAACATGTTCCTCTTAGCCTGTTTTCTCACATAACCATCGACGAAACAATGATTAGCTTTTACTCAAATCCCATTTCGTCTACAGTTATAGTTAAGTTAGCATCAAAGCATGATCTTTTGAATCCTTTACTTAAGAGCCCCATTGTCAAGATCACAGGATTGATTGAATTTGCGTTTATTTATCGTCGCCACCGGTTTCCCATATAAAGGCAAGTATATTAAGGCAAGTGAGAAAAGAAAAACTGAATTGAGTATTGTCAGTGATTAATTATTAGTCATTTTCCATACTATAATTATATGTAATGTCTGCATCCCACAGTATTGACTTTTAAAGGTTTACATATGGCACACCTGGAGAACGTTGTGGTGAAGGGAACACTTGCTTTGATAAGCAATTGCTTCTTTTACCGAGGCCATTTATTGAACTATTTTCTTTTGTTTAAAGCAATGTGTAGTCTACATACACTATTTGCAGTACTCATTATTTACTGGAAGCCGTTTTGGACAGAGCATTCGCTTTTAACAAGCGAATTCTTTTGCTCAAAACGACTTTCACGTTGATAGAACTTATCTTCCTTGTAATGATTTTCACTAGTAAAATTTAAGTATGATTGTACGAATTACTGGCAAATATACTATACTGCTTCTCATTCTCTAATGCGCTATGTACTTTTTTTAACATTATTCGTATTTACAGGAGGTCATTTTGGACGAAGCATTCGCTTTTAACAAGCGACATCTTTTGCCAAAACGACTTCCGTGTTTATAGTATTTAACTGCCTTGTAATTTATCTCCCTTGTAATGATTTTCACTGGTAAAGTTTGACATCTTACTTACTTGATACTTTTCATTCTCTAATGTGCTATGTACATGTTTCATTTTTATTATTCATTATTTCCGCATTCACTCATTTATTTCAGGATACCAATTTGATATCATTTGTTTTTTGTTTGTTTGTTAGTTTGTTTTGTCCATACCCATGTATGTATATAGAATTTATGTGTTCGGCGATGAACCTTATGTGTTCAAGCCGATATTATGAATAAAGTTTCTGTTCTGTTCTGTTCATATGGGCGACGCCCCCTGAAGGCTGTTAGTATTGTTACGGGGGATAGTGCAGATACAGGACGAAACCCATCCTAAGTTACGCCTGGTTCTTTAACGTGCTCGTTGTATAGCACCGTCACACTGGACCTCGGTTTAACGTCTCATCCGAAAGACTATTAGTAATTTTAGATGGCCAGCCGTGGGAATCGAACCCACACCCTCATGATCACGAGTCTTGCGCTCTACCAACTGAGCTATACGGGCTGGTCAAGATCATAGGAGACCCCTATAAACAGGTTTTATCAAGGTTTTTCACACTTTTGTAAAAAGTAATTGATTGACCGTGTCCATAGTTAATAATGTGTTGCGCATGCGTGAAATATGGCAGTTCGAAATTTCAAATCTCATAAAGAAAAACTAGAAAAATACTTTTAGAGGAAATTGCGTAGGATTTTAAAGCTAATTAATAACTTGAGCATAAAATAGTTATAAGGTTATCCGAGGAACTATTTATTGTGGTGAAATTAGTGTGTTAAAGGTGATTTTTTGGACTTTTGTTTCACCAAATGAGGAAAAAGAAAGGCGGGGGGAAGCGGCCATTATCGTCACCTGAATGGGTGAGTACTGTACCCGAGAAACGTAAACAAAAAACCTGTTCCCCAACAAACATTGACAGTAATAATTATGGCAAACGCTCTGCAAGCAAAACATACAATGTGAATTACGATACTGTAGCGGTAAATTCATCTGGGTCGAGTGTTGGCAATTTGCAAGAAAACAGTGTACAACAGACGGCACCAATAACAATGGCTATGTACCAGACACCGCCTGCTGTCCCTATTTCCCAAATACAATCACCACATTGTACATCACCCCAGCCAGTGGCTTATCAGCAACAACCTGGAATGAGCCAGCAACCTGTATATACCCAGCTGTATACGCCACAACAACAGCGACAAACTTGTGAACGTGATCAAGGGAGCCCTCAAGCTTTACATACGAACGCTTTGCTCGAAAAAATCGAAAACAGACTCAACAATATTGATGTCAAATTACGGGTATTAGATTCATTGGAGTCAAAGATAACGAGTATCAGCGCAAGAGTCGGGAAGATAGATGACAGAGTTACTTCCCTTGAACAGAAAATTGTGGAATCGAACCAGGCAATTTCTGATATACAAGCCAGTCGAGCATACGATACATCAATGTGTGATAGCATACAAAAAACTCAGGAAAGTGTAAAATCAGAACTCAGCAAGTTAAACAAGGACAATCAATACCTAATTAATCAAATGAAAACTATTACAGCTGAGAAAAGTGAATTAAATGAAAAACTATTGGACCTTCAATCGCGCTCAATGCGAGACAATTTACTGTTGTACAATATACCGGAATGCGCCACTCGGGAAGAACGATCAGCTGAAAAATGTGAAGAGAAGATCAGGCTTTTTTGTGAATCTACGTTAAACATTGAAAATATGGGCAATGTAAAAATCGACAGAGCACACAGGGTTGGTCGTTTCAGAGCAGACAAAAATAGACCTATTGATGTAAAGTTCAACTTCTACCAAGACAAAGTGCACATCAAACGTAGAGCATACGAAGTATTAAAAGACACTAGCTATAGGATCAGTGACCAATATCCAAAAACAATCCAAGACAGGCGTAAACTTTTATATCCGGTCATGAACAAAGCTAAGGGTGAAGGTAAACACGTGACCATGTCGTATGATAAATTCTACATTAACGGTCAATTGTATAACGCGCCACGTGACATCTCTTCCCATGATGCTTCAGGCTAGGACAGTAGTATTCGGCGGATCTCTTTTCTGCAGTGGAACGTTAACGGTCTGACAAGTAAAATAGACGATCCTAAGTTCATAAACAATCTAAACGAATATGATATTTTGTTATTTTTAGAAACTTGGCACAAAAGGTCGAATACTTTAAAATTGACTGGTTTTCATACATTTAGTTTATCAAGGCCGAAAGGCAATAAGAAGGCTAAGCGCTATAGTGGAGGACTAGTTGTTTTCTTTAAGGATTGGTTATATGGAAAAATTGAACTAGTGAAATCTGACAGTAGAGGTATTTTATGGTTGAAATTTAAATGTGAATGCTTCAATCTAAAGAGAGATATTTATATGTGTTTAACCTATATCCCTCCGGAGGAATCCAATGTTTATAAAAACAGGGAATCCTCACTATTTGAATTCGACTTTTTTGAGAAACTTAGTGAAGATCTTAGGGTCTATAAAGATTTGGGTGATATATTTCTCTGTGGTGATCTTAACTCTAGAATTGGTTCAAAAGCAGATTTTGTTGATAATTTGAATTTGAACCGATACCTAGATGTGTCAGACCTAAACAATAGATCAGATATACCGTTACGTCAGTCATGTGACAAAGTTGTAAATAGTTTTGGACATAAGTTATTGTCACTCTGCAAGCAGCATGATTTGTTGGTAGTAAATGGTAGACCGGATAACGGTTGTTTTACTTGCTATAAGGTAGTGAGAAATACGGCTGGTTCCAGTCTTGTAGACTATTTGATTACTGATTTGCTTAATTTTCAATGCATTTATGACTTTCAAGTGCTAGATTTGAATGAATCCTCTGACCATTGTGCGATCAGATATTCTTTTAAATATAGAACTTGTAATGATTCATTACTAACCTCAGACGTAGGTAGAGAAGACACCATGAAAATAGAGTGGGAGATGGACAAAAATGAATTGTTTCATGATGAATTGTTAAACAAGACTCATGTGTTTGATTGTATAATATCTGATATAGAAAAAGAAAAAAAAACAATGAAATCAATATTAATGAATGTATTAACAGAATGAGTAATGCAATTTATGATATCTCAGAAAAATGTTTTGGTAAGAAGGTAAACTGCAATAAACAAACTTTATATAGAAAGAAAAAAAGCCCGTGGTATAATGAAAACTGTAAAACGGCTAAAACTGAGTTTATAAAAAGTAAGAATTTATTTAAAAAGAATCCATCGAGTGAGAATAAAAGAAGCTTTTTGAAATCACGAAATCACTTCGCGTACGTTAAGCGCAAGGAAAAAAGAAAATATTTTATAAGAGAAGGGTTGAGGCTTTCAGATTTAAGCAAAAAAAGCAGTAGCAAATTTTGGAAAACTATCCTAAGTATAACCAAAATCAAGTATCAAACATTCCTTTATCAGCGGAGGATTTTTTACAGCATTTTCACAGTGTAACGAGTAACGAAAGTACCAAAAGAACTGGAGAAGATCTTCCCGATCTAGCCTCCATTACTAACCATATAGAATTTCTGGATAGACCCTTTACTATAGAAGAAATAAAAAGTAACATTTCGCAGCTGAATAGGAATAAAAGCCCTGGGATTGACAATATCGTTCCAGAATTTTTCATCGATAGTAAAGATTTTATCTCCCCTTATTTCGTCACTGTTTTCAACAAAATTTATGATAACGGTATATACCCAGACGCATGGACAAAAGGTATTATTGTTCCTATATTCAAAAAGGGCGCGAAAGATAATCCTAGCAATTATAGGGGAATTATTCTTGTAAATACAATGGCAAAACTCTTTTCTCTCTGTTTGACTAATAGACTTAATAAATGTTGTGAAAATGAACACCTTTTTACAGATTTACAGTTTGGGTTCAGAGAGAAAAAAGGGACAGTTGACTGTATTTATATTTTACATTGCATTATACAAAAGTGTTTATCCAAGAATAAAAAACTTTATTGCGCTTTTATAGACTATGAAAAGTGTTTTGATACAATTAATCGGGACATGCTGATACATAAATTTATTTCAACAGGCCTTAGTTCCAAATTTGTGAGAATTATTAAAGCTTTATATACAAAAGTTACGTCATGTGTGAAAGTGGCAAACAGTTCAAAAATGTCTGATTTCTTCGATGTTTAAATCGGCTTAAAGCAAGGAGAACCCCTCTCGCCAATTTTATTCATTTTATTCGTTAACGATATAAACGACGCATTTGACATCAACAACCTTACAGATGATGATCTGGATATTTTATCTATATACCTTTTAATGTTTGCAGATGACATGGTTGTTTTTACTACCGATAAAAGTTCCTTACAATTTCAGCTTAATAGTTTATATGAATATACCGAGAAATGGGGTCTTAAAATAAATGTAAACAAAAGCAAAGTCTGTATTTTTGAAAAACGTAAAGTAATTGCAACTTCGATTGGGCTATTGCGGGAGAAAAACTAGAAATTGTTGATGAATTTTGTTATTTAGGTATTAAATTCTTTAGAACAGGTAGAATGCAAAATGCAGTTAATGCACTAAATGATCAAGCTTTAAAAGCTATGAATAGTCTATTGTCTTTATTTAAAAAAGTCCAAACAGATATTAAAACAAAATTGCTTCTTTTCGACAGAATGGTATCTCCAATTTTGCTGTATGCAGCAGAGGCTTGGGGGGTTTATAACTTAAAATCTATTGACAAAATACACATGAAAGTTTTAAAGAAAATCCTTGGTGTAAGTCCTCAAACCCCAAACCTCGCTGTGTACGGAGAACTTGGAAGATATCCAATGTCACTTTTGGCGCTCGAAAAGTCAATTAAATATTATTTAAAAATCAAAAGTAATAGAATGTCACTCAGTATTCATACAATATTTAATGAAAATTGCAATATTCAAATTGCTAGTAGAAATGCTTTTAACTGGTCTGCAAAAATTATGGAAATTTTAGATAAAGCTGGATATTCATATATTTGGACAAGAAATAACATAGATAATTTTAATTTTGTATTCAAAAATATTCAAAGAAGACTTCGTGATAATTTTATACAAGAATGGCAAAATTCGACCAGCAATTGTTTGAAATTAGAATATTATTGTAATTTCAAAATGAATTTTGAATTTGAAAATTAATTAACAAACATAAGGGATGAAACACTAAGAAAAACGCTAACATGCTTTAGACTTGCCTCGCATAAGCTTGCGATAGAAACTGGGAGAGTTCAAAATATAGACAGGCAGGATAGACTTTGCAGACTATGCAACAATAATAGAATAGAATCAGAATATCACTTTTTATGTGTTTGTCCAAAATATTGCGAATTAAGATCAAAGTACTTAAATATCCACTGGTTTACAATTGCTAAATTTAATAGAATTATGTCATCTAAAAATGTTAAAAATCCAATTAAATACTGCAAAGTTCATTAAAAGGGCACTAGATTTACGAAACAGCTTTTTAAATAACGTTTAATATTATTGACCCTTATCTGGCTGATTTAATTAAGATAAATGCAACTTTCAAACCATAGTAAAAACCCAAATGGTGCTATTTCAGTTTTATCTTTTGAAGAAAAATACCTTCTAATCACACAATGTAGATCCAAGATCAGACTGCACGGTCTGTGCCGTCTGATCTTGATCTACAATGTCCACGAAAAGGTCAGTGAGACGTGATAAGTATCTTAAGGGTTAATCCTACTAGAGTTTCGATTAATCATTTTTTTTTTTCTGATTTTTCTAGATTGTATTTGTACAAGCTTATGCTATATTTCATGTTATCATTTTTGTAAATGGTCAATGGCAAATTTTTATTTGCCGAATACCAAAATAAAGTCATTTGAGTTGAGTTGAGTTGAGTTGAGTTAATTTAAGTATAGATTAAAAAACATTACATTCCTTCTCCCTTTATCATGGTATACACACATTTCAATTCAAGAAAGCAAATAATAATTGCTTTTTTATATCAAAATAATGTATAGATCTTTTTCACTTTTCCTTTTGTTATTTAATTCAATTTCAATTCCAAATTATCTGATTTCTATCTTTAAAATGTTGACATAAATATCAATATTTATTTGATTCGATTGATTTTAAAGGTAATGACGATAATAATGATGATGATGCATTTTGAGATTAATTGTTAAAGTACTTTTGAACAATGAACAGAGAACTTTTTTAGAAGAATTATTTGAAAAAAAAAAACCGAAGTTTTTTAATACTGAATTGAAAATTCTGATAAAGAAGTATTGAATTTAATTTATTTGAAAAAGACTATTTTGGAAAAAAAGAAAAAAAAAAAAAAATGTAGTAAAATCCACTTAATATAGGAGTATTACTTTATGTTAAATAAATTATGTCAAATTTTGTTTGAAAATTGAAAAAAATTGTCATTTAGTGAATAAAAGTCACAAAAGTAGTAAAAATTTAATTATTGCATTTAAATTCTACCCAAAAATGGGACTAGACGAAATGGGAAGTAGACGAAGTGGGTGTAAAACTGGGACAGGGATCGTATATACACATATATGTATAAGATCCCTGATTGGGAGTAGACGAAATGGGAACAATTGCAGAAATAGTAGACGAAATGGAAGTAGACAAAATGGGAAGTAGACGAAATGGGAAGTTACCTTAGCCCACCGAGGGGAATGTAATAGAAAAGAAAATTTAATTGGAAAAAGGCTTCCAGTCCACAATAGCATACAAAATTACATTCAACAGCTGTATCCCCCTAAAATTGCTACTTAAAGTAATAGAAAAACATTGGAGCGATGCTGTGGCACAAATGGATTTAATGTATCTCCGTGACCCATTATACCAAGTTATCACATTATTATGGTTCCAATCTAATCGTTTCTCTGGCTGTGCTTTACCGTACACTATACCAAGTTATCACATTATTACGGTTCCAATCTAATCGTTTCTCTGGCTGTGCTTTACCGTACACTATACCAAGCAAGTGATCACATTATTATGGTTCCAATCTAATCGTCCCTCTGGCTGTGCTTTACCGTACACTATACCAAGTAAGTGATCACATTATTATGGTTCCAATCTAATCGTTTCTCTGGCTGTGCTTTACCGTACACTATACAATACTCATTCCGCTGTGATGGATCCCTTGTGTACGGTCCTATGTCAACAGGTTAAAAAGTAACGTTACGAATGAGAGAAAAATAAAACAGAGAGATTACATATCTTTTACATCTCTGTCTTTTAAAATCGATAAATGAATGTCTGCATGGTTTGACATCGTTCTCAACAGTGCGAGGGCCATTTTGAAAGTTCTGATAATGGGTGCGAATTAATAAAACTGCTCTTACCTACTCAAAATTACCTATTCCAGTCCGTCGAAGTACTCTCTCTTGACGTGTACATACTTTTTCTAAACGTTTGATCCAATCCGAAAATGCTTTTTATAGTCCGATTTGGGTGGAGTACTAGTGCATTGATATAACGTGCATCCATAGCGGTGCGGGTCTCGAACCTCCCAGGGCCCGCGCTGCCGTTCGCCACTTGAGCCATTTGCTAAAAAAATATTCAAGTGGCTCAAAAAAACACGGAAAGTGGCTCAAGTTGTGGCCCCAAGTTTTTTCCCCGTATCGGAGAAGTAAACAGGAATCACAGTAGACTGGGTTAAAGAGGCCCTTTTACTCATTTTCAGCCAGTTTTAACTCATTTTGTCTTTATTTTATCAAACTATAGTCATTCTTATATCTTCATGCCCAATATTGCACCTGACGGTTGCAAGGTTGCTTAGATGACAGTCGATAGAAAATGCTTTTCGCTGAGTTGCGGCCTTCCATGTAAACAGACTCGTCGTTTCCGGTTTTTGAATCGAAGATTTCCGATATATCCGTTATACACTCGCGTAGATTCGTATGATGATCATGCATTCTGTCACGTGACTATATTTGATCTTCGCCCTTCGTATTATGAGGTAAACAAAGGAAAATGGAGGCTTCTCTGTTGCAGCCTCGATTTTCAGACGGAGGTCGCGACCTATATGCAAATTACACCGTATCCGACTGTAGGCGGAAACCAACGATAAATTTCCGTGACGCACCGCCATATTGTTTACAGCTTCGATCGTCAGCCAGTTTTCTTCTGACCAATGTTCGGTTTCTTATACAAATCTCCGTGTTTCTTTTTTTCAATTACACCATATATGTCAGTAATCTATCCATGTTTACACAAAGGACTGATTTCTGTACCATTCTAAATTGTTTGAAATTTAACAGCGTTTTTGCTCACCGGCTGTAGACGAGCATCTTTAAGGTGAAAGTGGCGAGGAAAAAACCTCGATTATCAATTAAGTGTCAATTAAACTGCTGCAATTAATCAGTGAAGTGTGACCGGAAGGTAATCATTGACTTGTTACCTATGATAACTGTAGGTTGACATCTGGCACTAGCCTTGCTAGAGTGATAGACAGGGCAATAAATTAAATATTGGTGTATCCTTTTGAAGTTCAGAATTAATGTTTAAACATCATCACTTGCCGACATCCACCATATTGCTCAATATTTGTCCCCAATAATGATCGTACTTTGAATCTTATTAAAAACAGTAAGTAAACAAAAGTAAACTATCAAACATACATCTTCAACTCTTTTCACACAAATAGATACATTTGTACCTCAATCTGTAAGCTACTTATAGATAAATTGATTAAAGATTCAGTCCAAGAAAATTAATACTTTACATATTTCTGGATGGTACCTGAAATCGGATAAATAAATCTTATCTTTATTTCAGCAAAGTTTAACAAAGGAATTCTTAGTTAGTGAAATATCCATAATTTTCTAATTGATTCCTTAGGTTGCCAAGATTTTAAATTTAGCTTTCATGAACATATTGTGTGTGTGTGTGTGTGGGGGGGGGGGGGGGGGGGGAAAGAGAAAGGGGGGTGTAAAAAATTTACAAATTAATTGTTTACTTCAGATCTTTATTGCAGTATTAATAATAAGTCCAACAACAACAAGGTTTACTATTGAATCTCATGATTTTTTTGGTTTGACCTTTGACAAAATAGATTGTCCACTGAAATTTTAGGGTCAAGGGGTCAATGACTCCTGAATTTCAGAAGTTAGCTAAATCCTGGCTGGAAGGATAATCCAAAAGCTGTCTTTTAATATGAAGCATGTCATTTAGTATTTTGTATTGTCTTGGACAGGAATAATAAATGTCTATTATATGAACTTTGTTTGCTCTCTGTTAAAAAATTGTCCCGCCCATGTTTTGAAAATCCTGTTTTCTAGATGGAGGTGGGGGAATCCCCCTTATTTTCAGTTTCTAAAATAGACACTTCATTGTAGTTAAACAGGCAATTGTTTGGAAGATAAAAGCATGACTTTATACAGTGTTTTTCAAACTGGACTTTGCTTGTATATCTTAAGGGAAAGGAAAATGTGACAACATAAAGAGGTCATTAGTTTTGAGTGCATTAATTTCTCATGGCTCAAGTGGCGCATGTGTGGCTCAAAATTTATCAAAATTGGCTCAAGGTCTGGCTCAGACATTTTTTAAGCCAGGGCTAGCCCTGCCTCCGTCCTCTTAAACACCGTGTAATGTGTGGGTTTAGCCCAGAAACCACACGGTGCTAGATCTGGACCGTATGGTGGATGTGGCAAAGTATGAAGTCCAATGGCTTTCAAATAATCTGTAACGAGGGCTGACTTGTGTGCTAGGGTGTTATACTGGAGCAGTTGAAGTCTTCGCACTCCGTGGACGGACCTCTGTGTAATGGTTAACAACAGCAGGTTCACAAGATTTTTGCTGCGCAAATCTTTCCGGTAACAATGGTGTGTTCTGGGACTAGAAACTGGAGAACCATACCACAAGCATGAAAAAAGAAAAAAAAAAAAAAAAAAAAAAATGCGTACAAAACTCGCTTGACACTTCTAGAACACCGAGCAATTCGGGCCCGTTATTCGTGTTTTCTGATCCAAACTTAGGTACTCTCCTTTTCGTTTGACTTGAAAAGGGATATCTATGTTTCATCACCCATTACAATGTCAAATAACCGGCTTTTATCACAGGTCTCATAAACTTCTTATAATTCCATCGCAATTCTGACGCGCTCCTGTTTTTGGTGATCAGTCTACATATGGGGGATCCAACCGTCGCAGATCTTCCTCAGTTAAAGTTTTTCTTCCAAAATAGTGAAAACAACCCCGAACTTATACCACATATGTCAGCTAGGTCCTCATTAGTGTAACGCGCATCTTCATCCACGGCCTTCTTCTTACACATGACATCTTTTTCACAAAATGCCGTTAACGTGGGTCATTATTGACCGTTTTTCTGCCACTTTTAAATCGAGCTGACCATAAAGCAACAGTGGGATATGACAGAGCATCATTTCCATATACTTTGTCCAAATCAGTAGATAGTAAAATACCCTATCCGGCTCATTTAGACGCAAATCGTAAAATGAGCCAGACACTCAATAAAATGAGCCAGCTAATTCCTTAATCACCCCCACACAAATTTCTTAATCAACTAACTAGTTAACCAGCCAAACCGACTAACTAGTTAACCACAAATCCAAGGCTAACTTAAACTTTAAAAAAAAATTATTTTTGAAACTTTTTTTTAACTGAAAATTTTTTCAAAATTTTTTTTGATCAATCACATATGTCAGTCCAAAAAATTTTTGAATTTTTTCTATTTTTACATGATCAAATTTGTCAAAGTACAAACATGGAACCATTAAAAGAGTTTCTCGAAGAGATAAATTTAAACGATGAAGGCTTACTAAAGTCAATAGAAAACATGAGAGAAAATTTAGTAAATGTTGATATGGCTAAAGATAAATTCAAAAATTTAATTTCAGATTTTCCAGAGAGATTTCAAAAACTATATTCAGCTAGATATGCTAAACTTTTAGGTAACTACATAAACTCTATTTTAGATAGTATAGATGAAAGAATAAGACAACATTTACCAATTAGAGCAGCATTATGGAAAAATTTATATACTTTTAGTAATGTATCTAAGAAAGAGATAGTATCTCAAGCGAATAAACAGCTTGGAATAAAAATAAAAAAGAAGGGAAAGATAAGAAATGAAATAATATTTGAAATGGTAGAAGATTTTTTATTAATAGATGAACATAATCATTTATCAAACATCAAAAATATAAGAGGATTAAGAGGAAGCTATGCTAAACATATAAATGTAACAAGGAAATTATCAAATAATATAGCAAACAACATTACAGATATATAACTTACAATGATAAGTTATATATGACAACTTAACATTTCCATAAATTTATTTCTTAAAGTTATATTTTATAATGCCCCCAAGCTAGTGTGTCAATCTTGTTTTTCAAAACAAACCTTTTATCATCACTTGATCCTAGCGCTTTTTTGTTTAACTCTTCAGTATACATATTATGACCCCTACTTCTTAAAACAGTCATCTTTCTATACTGATCCTTTTCTGTAAGCAAACACTCTTTGTAATTATCAAAATTTATCTCTTTCTTGATAACCACTTTTTTAACACCTTTACATCTTTTATCTTCCTCACCATCTAAGTTTTTATAAGCATACATTTTTGCTCCTAAACCAACAAACTCAGTCATAGTCTCACCACCTAACTCATCTTTAAACTTTCCAACTACTCTTGCATTACAAGCATTTTTTAAGAAATGATCTTTAGGATAATTGCTTGTATCAAACATTTCAAACACATCTTTTTCCATATCCTTATACAAATTTTTAGTTTCTATTTCAAGAATAAAACTATCTGTATCAGTATAACACAACCTAACCTTTTCACCATACTTAGCTTTAAAGAAGTTATAATAAGTTTTTTGCATATGTGTTTTACTAATGTCTAAGATGCTTAATCCTGAGTAAATAGGTTTAATATATTTTAAATAAGTTTTTTTCATGTGTACCGCTGTTAGGTTTTCATCGAATATTGTTGTGTGGTTATAGTTTGGTTTTGCTACCAATTTCCTATAACGCTCCTCACTAGAAACCAGGTGTATCGTTACTCTATTTCTCAAGTTTTCCATAGTCTTACCAAAGACTGAATTATTCATCAACTTAAAAAGATCTTTCTCAAAATTATTTTTAGCTGCTTTTCTTAGTTCAATGTTTGTATCAATATATGACTTAAGCCATGCACTTTCCTCAAACTTAATTCCTCGATGTATTTTAGTAATCTTTAAACCTAAATCAACACATGTTTTTAAAGCTTCATGATGAATAACATAATTTTTTTTGTTATTTAAGTTTGGAATAAGTTTTTCTACTTTTTCTATCTTTAAACGTTCAGGCGCTAAAGGAAAGTCATTGTGTAAATCATGTAATTCTTTAGGATATTCTAAATCTACTTCTAATATACATGGGATTTTTTGCCAAATTTCTAATTCTTTATTTTTCATCCATTTAAAACCATGTGTAGGAAGAGGACGACTCATTGCCCAAGGATAAAGACTGTTTGCGTCTATATATAATAAATATTTTGATGGTTTACTAGGATCATATAATTCACCCATATCCTCATTATTTGCTTTTGCATATCTTTTACTACACATACTAACACCTCCTCTAATACCTGATTCTACCATCAAAAGCATATCAGGATCAGATAAAAGCTCAAGGTTTACTTTTGTTATTTTCAATGCTGCATCCCAAGCTAAACCAGGAGCAGTATAATACCAACTAGGATCTAAGTCATAGTTTTCACAGCAAACATCTCTAAAGTTCTCAAAAACATCTGCTAAAAGCAATACATCTATTTTGTTGTAAAGTTCTAAGTAATCCTTAAACGTTTTCATATTAAAAGCTTTCCAAACCTTTTGCACATGAGCATAATCTTCATCTGTAATTCCTTCTTTGTTCAAACTCGAGTAAAATGCTTCTTTGGGTGGTAATTTCTCTTCTTTAAGTTTATCAAATGAATCTAGGTACTCATAAGGAAAAACTCCTTTTCTCCTAACCAAAGGTAGTTGTTCTTTAGTGAAATATTTTGATAAAATTTTTAACTGACTTTCCTCTAAGTTGCTTGAAAGTTTATCCAAACAAGAACTCATAAACTTAAAGCTATCAAGGAATCTAATCTTATGGTTTATATTTTCTCCAACCCAAATGTCTTTACTAAAACTAATATATTTCTCTTCATTATTTGGAATACAGTCAATCTTCCCATCAGATTTACCAAGACATTTAATAAAAAGATGAGCATCATATCCACTAAGATTATGAAGGTATACAGGTGTGAAGTTAGGATTTTTAGCTTTTAGGTTGCATTTATTATGTGCGAAGCCTCTATATTTACCTGTAAAATGACAATGATCTCTTACTCTATAATTAGCATGATTAAACTTTCCACCACAAATCCAACAGTGTGTTTGTTGTTTATATTTCATCTCTTCCTCTATTGTAATTTCAATAGGCTTTGGGTTTTGGTGGTACCGTTGATGAATTTCTTGTATATCACCTTTTAACTGGTTTATAAAAACTTCCTCAGCATTTTCTCCAACATAACTTCTTTTTATAGGAGCACACACAGCATCATCAAGACATTTTACAATATAATAAAAACTGCAAGGTATATGCTTTTGACGTTGTATAGTATAACTTTTTTCTGGGTTTGGTTGGCATGTGTGTATTGGTTCTAAAACACTTTCAAAATCAGCGTATACAACAAAGGGAACCCCGAGTTTTCTAGCGTGGTTTTCAAAAGCTAGCATGGTACCTGGTTTTGGCATTTCTAAAGTAATAGGTTCATGTTCATTACAGTATTGTTTATGTTTTTCCAAAAGTTCTTTACTACCAAAATGATTCATGCATCGTTTGCAATATTCCATACCACCATTGTTACTTACTTGTTTTCTCATTAAACTACTAAATTTTTTTATGAGGGCATAGTGCATGCTTTCCTCTTTTTTAGTAAAAAGAAGATCAGCATGTTTACTTTTTTCATCTTTTGTAATTCTTAAAGGATAAAATTTACAATCATTGGTATACCCATACACGTTTACACTAATTTCTGAATTTTGTTTTTCAAACTTATCTATATCTTTAAACGAAACAGGATACTTTATTCCCTCCATGTTCACACTACTTTCCTTTGCTTGCAAATCCTTGTCAATTCTTTCTGCATTATGCTCTTTAGAGTTTAACGCTCTTAAAACACACCATAAAAAGCACTTGTCATCTTTATTTTTCATATTGATAACTGCTTTTTTGTTAGCAATCCATTTTGGCAAAGGTAAGTGACCATTAGCTCTTAAAGGAACATAAACAGCTGTATGTAGTTCTAACCGCACTATACTTCCAAATGTCCAACCACTACCTTCTCTTTGAAAATTAGCTAAATTTTCTAAAACTTCATCTATCATTCTATTCAGCAAATCCTCTATTTCTCCTCTGTTTAAATTTAAATGTTGATTACTATGGAAAGCGCGTTCAACAGGGCCTTGGTTAAGATTTGTCATTAACAATAATTTACACCTAAGTACAAGTTTTACCTTTGTTTGTAAATTATTTTGAAGAGTATTTATAAGAGACATCCACGTTTCTGCGAAAAATCTTTGTGGGTCATAATTTTCTCTACGCTCTATAACATGTTCTGTAGCATACCCTCTAAATGCGGATTGAGAAGCTCTAATCTCAAACGGTTGCCTTGGAGGGTAATTTTCTCTAACATGTTCAACAATTTCATCTAACACGTGTGGTATTTGTGTTGTCTCCACATTACCGGTTAACCAATTAGTAAAATCATTTATTCCTCTTTGTATGAAATCTGGTACAACAGCTGAGGCTAGTTGTCTTGTTCCAGAGTAAACATTACACGCAGTTCGTCTTGCTCCTGAGTAAACATTAGACGCAAAGCATCTACCCATGTTCATATATCTATTAAACAAACTCATTTTTATATAACAGACACAATTTCTTAAACAATTACAATTTTTTTATTTGTTTCAAAAAATTTTATTATAACAATAATGTCATAATAAAATTACTGAATGCAAATTTTGTATTTATTTTTCCAAACCCTTCCATTCCAGTTCATAATTGTTTGAGGACAATGATCTATAAATTTACCCGCCTTATAAATTGATGGAAAGGTTTTTATTTCACCAGTTTCAACATCCTCTAAACTAACCTCTTTAGGATTATGCATAATAGTTTTTAATCTATCAAACCTAGGGTCCTTACTTTTTTCTTTTTTAGGCAACATGGGAGACTCCTCTGGTAACAAACCATGTTCTTTCACCAACTTAACTAACCGCTCTTTATCCCAGTAAGAGCAGAAATTTATATTATTCTCTTTGAGAATTTTCTTTAAATCTGTAGTCTTTATCATTTTTATATATGAAAAGAATATCTTAATACACCACACTCATTTTATTTCCATCAGACTGGAAGTTAATTAGCTTATCACTAATAATAACAACATATGCCTCTGTGCCTACAGGTACATTTGCACCGAAATTTGCCTTAATTTGGATATCAGTAACAGAATATTTTAACTTTTCACTCTGCTTGGAAACATCAAACATAAACAAAGGATAAAGGGTACCATACTCTGAAGGGATAAAGTTAGGATTTGATACCAAACCATCCATTTGGTAAAACTTAGATCTAAATAATGCAGCGTCACCATAAGCTCTACTAAATTGTTGTTTAGCAAATGAAATATTGTAGTCAACTGCTGGATACCTAGTGGAATTTAACGTAACATAAATATTATTAACGTCTACATTGTTAAATAAGGCTAGATTTTGCTCTTGATCGCTAATTTTATCAGTCTGAAAGCCTACAATGATAAAACGTGGCACCTCTGGGGATGATTTAACTGAAAGTCTCCAAGTAAATGTTGTTGACTGAGGAACTGAAATGGAGTCGCATTGTAGCATTCTGTAACAAACTGGAAATTTTTCTTTTTTCTCAATAAGGCTATAAAGTTCCATTTTCTCCTTATCCGCGGGTAGCACGTGAGGCATAAACCACGATATTTTACCCAAAGTAATTTTACCAGCATCAACACCGTTAGCTCTAAAAATCGCATCTTCATCATCATTCCTTGTCAAGGTGAGAGTTTGCTTCATTCCATACAATATTTTATTATAATCTGCACAAAAACCAAATATATGTTTTAATGGAACTCTAAAGCTAAATGTTCCCTTTGGAACAGAATTATTAACGATGTATAGTTTTCTTACATTCCAACCTATGTTTTGAATAGCTGCTGCAAGTGTTGTATCCTTATACCAACATTGGTTTAGCCCCTGTGATTTAGAAAAATCATCCGGATATTTTAACAACCCAAGCATTGTAGTAGCTTGACCAGGATGTGTTAAGGATTCAATATCCATACCCGAAAGTTGATACCTAATATTTTTAAACAGGTACATCATGGCGTTGTTTGTTAGAGAAACGGCATCAGCATTTGCGTAAGCTGTTCCATTAGCTTTTGTTAAACGCCCTTCTATAAGTAAATAGCTCTCACTAGGATGTGTGAAAATATCTTGAGTTTCAATGTTAATCCTAATATCTCCTCCTGAGTTGTTGAGATTAGCACCTGTGATTGGTTCATACTCATGGTGTTCATACTCATCAATACTAGTATCTTTTAAAATTGGTTCGGTGATTTTTAAAATGTCCATTTTATTATTGCAATTATAATTTTTAAATAAAAATTATAATTGTATACTTTACTCTAACCGAAGCTGTGCAAAAGACTTATTTTCATCATTAACAAACACACCTTTAAGCTTAATGCTTTTTGCAGTATCTATTTTAGTTTTAGAATAAACTCTATTACCGTATACAAGTGTTATTTGAGGTATATTCCACTTTTGTAAACGTTCATTCACCTTTTCCTCAATCTCTTCCATTTCAATTACTTTTTCAGGAGATAACTTCACAATGGCTTTTTTATAACCATATTCTGTGTTATTAATTTCAAGGATTTCACAATCTTCTAATTTTAACAATGCGCCTACTATAGTAATAGAACTAGTATTGTAATTTTTATAATATACACGATTAAATTTTAATTTTAACATCTTTTTTAAGTAATGCTTTTTTCCTTAACTTACTTTTATTTTTTCTTCATACTACTTTAATACCTGCTCCACTGTTTAATTTTTTAACTAAATCTTGAATAGCAATAGCACTTCCTTCTATTAAGGTATTAATGTCTTGCGTTTTAGGTGTATCAGCGGGTTTCGGTGGTGTGCTATATTTTTGTAAAATTTTCTTTGATTTTGGTGTCAAAGCTTTTGTAACCAATTTTTTCCCTGTTTCTACAGCAGCACTTTTTCCAACCTCTAAAGTTTTTTTTGCTCCTTCCTTTGCTACACTCTTTCCCACATCAAGGGCAGAAGATGCAATTTGTTTAGCTGCACTACTTGTAAAAAGCCTCGCTAAAAAGTTAGCAATACTATCAAAGATTCCAGCACCACCGTATGAATACCTTCTTTTAAATCCGTGTTTTTTAGTGACAATCATTTTTTTATAGTATAGACATTAAATTTTTATAAGTGTTTGTATTTAAAACACCTTGTCTTTTTAATTCATCACAAATGCTCACTAACTCGTTTCTTACACCTGTGTTACCTGCTTCTTTACTTGCCAACAATAGGTCTAGTCTTTTTATTAATGCGTTAGGGTCACACGGGATAACAATACCCATTCCCACCATATACTTATACCTATCTTTCCAATTATAGGATAGTATTTTAAACCATTTATAACTTCTACTAGAAGTAGGTTTTCTTGTGCTTCGATCATAATTTTGTTAAAGAGCATTTGTTCTTACCATAATCTTTGAGTATTCTTTAAGATCATACGTATCATAAATATCTTCATCTGGCATTCCTTTTACGATTAACTCCCATAGGCCAGGTGTTCCTTTATATTCATCTCTACCAATTATAATAGTATTTCTTTCAATCATTACCATTTTGCTACCAATATAAAATTTACCACTATGTCTATCATACCTTATTCCAAATTTTGTATCTGTTATCCCCGGTTGTTCGTGAAGCATCGTTAAATAATCCTTCGCTATTTCTCCTAAATCTTCTCCATATTTTTCTAATACTCCTTCAATAGATAAACCTGGAAACACAATAGTTTGTGGCAACTGTTCGACACCTTCTTTAATAGGTTCAAGTTCCTTAGTAATCTCCTTTGTTGTAGCTTTTTGTGCTTCTGTAATCTCCTTTGTTGTAGCTTTTTGTGTTTCTGTAATAGGTTTAAAAAACTTTGAAAGATCTGTTTGAAGTTGCTGTTCGCCTGTTCTCTCTGCTAGTAGATTATCCCGAATCCTCTTTTTTGTTTCAAGATACTCCTTTACAATTAAGTCCCTTTTTGCAGGATCAGTGATTTTTAAAAAAGACATTTTTTAAATTACTAAAATAATTTTTTATCCTAGTTTTAACATAGTTTTTAACATAATTTTTATCATAGTTTTTTAACGTGTTTCATAACTAAAACTGCATGAAAACTTTATTTTTGGTCTTTTAATATCCAAGCGGTCCACCGTGATTTTTCTCAACCAACCTCCGAAAGGACTCCCTTTGCTCACGCCTCCCTCTCTCAATTAAACTTTCTTCATTTTCGATAGATATCTTTTTCTTAGTCTTTGTTCTTATTTCATCCTTCATCTTCTTATACTTCTCTAGTTCTTCCATGATAAGTTTAAACTCTTCATCTGATATACAATCGTCAACTAAAGCTTTAGATATATGTGAAGCAATTGTATCAAGCTTAGCATCAGCTATCATTCTAATCTTTTGATGTTTTTCTCCCTTTGTTTTTGAATTCCTTACTACATACTTACCTACCATTTAGAGTAATCCGGTTGTTGCACTTGTAATTTCTAAACCTAATGCTATTGGTACCGCTACAACTGTACCCAATAATACGGCTCCCCCAACACCTGAAGCCATTGTTAACCCGATCCATGCTGTATCAATACCATCAACAATTCTTGCGACTCTAAAATATTTCTTAGCTAAGGCTTCTCTTTTTTGAATTTCGTTCTCAAGAAACTTTTGTACTTCGGATATCTTTTGTAAACGGTAAGAATATCCTTTGTCATCTCCTATTGTGCGCATCTCAATAGGTGGAGTGCTTGCAGTATTTCTTTCTTTAGGTAGTGAAGGATAAACTTTATTAGGATGTTCTTGATCTGTATCTGCCATTTTTTATTAAAATGATAATTTTTTATATCAAGATTGTAGATACTTTAGATAGCAGAATAACTCACCCTCAGGTATTTTAATTGGGTTTTGTGAGAAATTATAAATGTAGACTAAGATATCATTAGTCTCATTATCAAGATGTATTCCATTAAGAATGGTTAAACTACCTTTCCATTTATTACTAACAGATGCTACTACAACTCCTCGTGTAGTTATAACCAAATCCTAACGAAAGTCTCATACCACCACGAGGAGGAATTTTGATATCTACTTGCGAGTATATTTTCCTCTTTAGAGGATCTTGCTTTAAGGGAGGATATCTTACTCCATCTAAATAAGGTTTCCAAAATATAGTTTTATGTTGATTAGTAATATTAGGTTTTATACCAAATTTGTGTACATTCATCTTTTATTTTCGTTATAAATAATATTTGAATATTATTTGTAACATTACAATATAGCTCCTAAGATAGGGATATTAGCAAATGGACTATTAGGTCCAAGTAAAAGTCCTTTTCCATCATACATTTTTCCTCCTTGCTTTAAATACAAACCATCACCAGCAGACTCTAATCCTTTACCTTTGTATGGTTTTAAGTATAATCCAGATCCATCAGTTTCCACTTGACAAACACATCCACCTTTTTTAAGATAGAGACCTGACCCCATTGCTTTTTGTACTCCTGTTTGTGCTAATCCAGAGAGAGCACCAACACCTAAAGCTGGTAAAACAGTTCTTGCTAACATTGGTAAAGCTCGAGCAGCCAACCCAGCTAACATTCCAAGAAAACCTCCCTCTATTTTCATATTATGTTTAAGTTGTTTCGCAGACATTCTAATAGTTATACCCTTACCACTCTCATAGGCTTTAGATATTTTCTTTGCTTGTGAATTGGTTAATGCTAAAACATCATTACCTTGTAAATCTTCATGACCTAAACGAATACTTACCGGACACCTAGCTTTAACAGCATGTTGAAGCTTTTCCTTTTGCCCTTCAGATATATTTACTTTAACATTAGTGTAATTTGTCATTTTTATATATAATCCTTTTTTTATTTTATCTCGCTTCTCTAATATGAAATCTAATTGTTAAATTTTCACCCCTAAGATTTAGTAAATTGCCATCTTGATCTGTAATATTTACCTCTAAGTTATGTATTTCATGTAATGTTATTGGTAAGTATACTAAATTAAGTGGCGACTCAATTATCTTATATCCAGGTGCAACATCTGGGAAAAAAGAGTAAATCGTGTTTTTTGTTGAACCATTAACATAACTTCCTGAAATAATATCTATGTTAACAAGCAAACTATTTATACTAAGAATGTTCACTACATTCTCTTACTCGTAAAATCCTTGTGTATATTTAGCGTGAGTAAATCCTAATACTTTGGCAATAGAGTTAGGTTGATTAAAATCTACTTGATAACCATTTTCCAGAGTAAGAACAGACTTTAGGGTATTGGTGTTTGCAGAAATGTTAATATAATAACCTTCATTAACTTCATCGTAATGACCCTTTTTTCTCATTTCCTGGTGAATGGTATCATTAATGTCAACAAGGTTATAACTTCCTTCAGGTATTTTTATTTTAATCCATGCGGTACCATTGTCTGGAGAATAAACGAATATGTTGTTTGTTGCATCAATATTTGGGAAAGAGTAGTAAGTTTCAAGGTTTACTAAAGCTATTTCATATACTTTATCCTTTTCCAGCTGAATAGGAGGATTAAACCTTGTTCTAAAGCGTGTTTTGTTGTCGCTTACTATAATCTGAAATGATGTTTTGTGTTCCGTATTTTTTACAATTTGTTCTAAAAGATCTTCCAATTTTTAAAAAAGCAAAAATATTTTTTATACTGAATTAGGTATGTAAAAATTGTCAAAACCGTTTCCATACTTCCCATCATGTTTTTTACTGGTTAGATCAATGATAGCAAAACCATGCGGTCTTTCCCATGCCCTTTTACAAAATTCCCTAAATTCATCCTTTGGCATATCATCACCTACATGATCACTATAAATATGGTTAATGTTTTTTAGGTCTTGTCGGAAAAGAGAAATAAAATTAGCGTTTTCTCTAATAGTTTGCCTTGGTAGCCTAAAATAATTTTGTGAAAGGTAAAAGCAGTCAACATTACTATGTCTTCCCCGAATGTAGTAACACTCACATTTATTTTGTCTTTCTAAAAGTAAATCATCAAAAATCATTAAATTTTTATTTCCTGGGTTTAACTCTCTAGGATCAGGCACATCACTAGCATTTTCAAAAAAGCTGCAATTTATATCCGATTTGTTTTTAAACGACTTCATTCATTCCTCAATTAAAGCTATAGGGGAAACATCTGCATCCTGTATTTCATCTCGCATGTTAAACAACTTTAAGATATATTCTTTTGGTAGTTTTTCTTCAAAAGCTTTTTTTAGTATTCGGTATTCTGGTTGAAAAAGACTTTTTCCAAAAACACTTAGATCATTGTAGTCGAGCCATCCCGGTCTAAGTAAAAGGTTTAACAATAGAGTAGTTTTACCACATCCTGATTTACCTATAATTATTCCTCTGATACTTTTGGTAAAAGGCAGTGATTAAATCTCTTTGATACTTTTTCATTCCATGATAAGTTTACAATATCCATTTTATATAACTTTTTTAATTTTTATATATAAAAAATGTATTGTGTTAAATGTAAAAAACATAATGATACAAGCAACATAGAATATGCTGTTGCTAAAAATGGAAGAAATATGAAACGAGGAAAATGTGTAGTTTGTGGAATAACTAAAAGTCAGTTTGTTAGGGGAACAAAGGGTGGATCGTTGCTAAATAAAGCTATAAATAATTTACCTTTTGAAATGCATCTCCCTGGTCACAATTTCACAGGTCCTGGCACTAAATTAAAGAAAAGACTCAATCCAGATTTAACACCAAAGAAATGGAGCAAACCAATAAATCGTGTTGATAAAGCTGCTTACCATCATGATGTTTGCTATCTTAAGCATAATGATACTGCCACAAGAAACGCGGTGTGTGATAAAAATATGTTAACAGAATTAGAAGGTATTTACAATCCTACTATTAGAGAAAAAATGGAAAGGGGGTTGGTAAGCAAACTCATTGGAACAAAGAGGAAATTTGGAATGGGAGTTAAAAAAAAAAAATTCGGTATGATAAATTTAGCGGAACAATTACATAAACCTGTAAAAAGAAAATTTAAGAAAAGGAGAGTTAGAGTAAACGGTATAGATAAAATATGGGCTGTGGATTTAGTAGATATGCAAGCATTTTCTAAGTTTAATCGCGGTGTAAAATACCTTCTCGCTGCCATTGACATCTTTTCTAAATACGGATGGTTGATACCATTAAAAGATAAAACTGGAAAATCTGTTGCTATAGCACTAAAGAGTATTTTTAAGGAGAGAAAACCTGAAAAAATGTGGGTGGATAAGGGTAAAGAGTTTTATAACAATGATGTAAAAGATTTGGTTGAAATGTATTCTACTGAAAATGAGGAAAAATCTAGTGTTGTTGAGAGATGGATTAGAACAATGAAAGAAAAAATGTGGGAGTATTTTTCTGCTCATTCCACAAACGTTTACATCAATGTGTTACCAGATCTCGTTAAAGAATATAATAACACGAAACATTCATCTATTAAGATGACTCCAGTAAATGCTAGTAAAAAAGAAAATGAAACCAAAGTTTGGAGAAATCTTTTCCCTGATCATCTCGAAATAAAAGATATAAAGCCTAAGTTTTCCGTTGGAGACAAAGTAAGGATAACTAAAAAGAAAAAGACTTTTGAGAAAGGTTATACAACAAGATGGACTGAGGAAATTTTTACAGTTTCTGAAGTAAAACATACATCACCTGTAACATATAAAATTCAGGATCTTAATGGAGAAGAAATACAAGGTACCTTTTATGAACCTGAATTGCAGAAAACCAGTCAAGAGCTGTATAGGATAGAAAAAGTTATCAAAAAAGGAAAAAAGAAATCTCTAGTAAAGTGGAAAGGTTATCCCAACGAATTTAATTCATGGGTTGATAATAAAGATATTAGAAATATTTAACTATAAAAAATGTTAGATATTTCGATTGAAAACGTAATTTTACTAAATAAACCATTGAGCAATTTCGAGTTAGAAGATGCTGCAAAAAGATTAAAGATTCCTTCTTTTAGGGGAGTTTTTTTACTAGATACGTTACCGAGAAAACCAAATAAAAAAGAATGTGGTATAGTAAACTTTGATAAAAGTGGTGGACCTGGTACGCATTGGGTTGCTTGGTATAAAAACTAAAATTTATTTTGACAGTTATGGAATACAACCACCTATTGAAATTCGAGAGTACCTAAAAAGTCCAATACAGTACAATACCGATCAATTACAACAAGCTGGACAAGTATTTTGTGGGCATTTATGTTTATACATTCTAAAAGAGTTAAGCTTAGGTAAAAAGTTTCAGACAGTGATAAATAAACTTTTTTAATAATAAAAAATGCCAGTTGACAAATTTGGTCGAATGAAAGATGATAAAACAAGTGGTGATGGTGTGTCACTCGCTTACATAAATAATAATTTTTTACGTAAAGATGGAACAACTGTTGTTTCTGGTTCTATAGACATGAATGGTAATACATTAACGAGGGTTAGTAACCCTGTAAATCCTCAAGATGTTGCTACAAAACATTACGTTGATGGAAATTCTGGTGGGTTATTAAAAGAAAATGGTGGATATCAAGCCCTTGGATTTATAAATATGGGTTTCATGAAATAAGAAATGTTAAGGAGCCTACAGAACCTAATGAAGCTGCTACTAAAAAATATGTGGATAGGAGTGGTAAATCAATAGTAGAGAATCGAGATGGTACCTTTTCCGCTGTTGCAAATATAGATATGAAAGGATATAGTTTAACTAATGTTTTGGATCCCGCAGATGCCCAAGATGCAGCGACTAAAAGATATGTAGACAGCGCAAATAAAGCTTTTGTTTATGGAGCTGGTAGGTATATGGCAGTTTCTGACGTTTCTATGGGAGGACGAAGAATTAACAATGTTGGAAGCCCCTTAGAAAATGATCAAGCTGTAAATACGTTTTATGTAGATACTGTTGTTGAGGTAGCTACTGCAGGCGAAAAAGCTTTGACTAAAAAACAAGATGGATCCTATTCAATAGCTGGTGGAATAGATATGAATGATAACCCAATTACTGGATTACCTAATCCTACATCACGTGATGCTGCTGCAAATAAAAATTATGTTGATAATGGTGGAGCTATCGTAAAAAATCCGGATGGAAGTTTCACAGCGGTGGCTAACGTAAATCTCCAAGGTTTTTCTCTAAAAAACGCTGCAACCCCAGTAGAAGAGAGAGATTTAGCAACAAAATCCTACGTGGATAAAAAAGTATCCCTTCCTTCTCTCATAGGTCCTAAACCTATTATAACTGTGTGGGCTGAAGAAAATAGACCAATTGGAGATGGTAATTATGAGTTTTCATTCGGTAATGGTAATTCAGGCAAAAAGCATGCTTTAGGGGGTTACTGCATGAGTGCATCGGGTAGAATTATAAGAGGAAGTTTAACAATTGTTAAAGATGATCCTAATGTACCAGAAGAAGAGGTAAAAGTTAATATAGCGGTAAACGGATTGGAGCAGGTTGATTACTCTATTATTAAAAAAGCGAACGAAATTTGTAGCTGTACAGTTTTTCCAAGGGCGTTGGAGGTAAAACAATGCGATATCGTAAACTTTATCTCAAGATCAGACAACCGTAATGTAACACACGCTTACATATCTATTTTGATAGAATTAGACTTGTAAAAATATAACTTCTCTTTGGAAGTTATATTTTACGTTTGATTGTGCTTTTTGTTTTACAGATTGGGCAGCTGGTAAAGTTACCGTTTGTTTTACAACCATCACAAACACATATATGACCACAATTACAAAATAATATATTAGGATCTTTTTCTAAGCATATGATGCATGTTTCTGATGTAAATGTTTGTTCTTGGTTTGTTGTGGTTGGTAATTCCATTTTAACAACTTCTATTACTCTGGTAACCTCTAAATCAGATAAAGTAACTCTGCTTGTGATTTGATTTTGGATATTTTCTAATTTCGCATATTCGTCTTCATCAAAATCTATAAGTTCACCATCTTCATCACGATTATTATAATCACTTGGAATATGAGGGTTACCAATCAAAAGATCTAATGAGAAAGATAAATTATTGTTATATGCATCAGCAACAACATCGTTTTTATTAATTGTTATTATTTTTTCTAGCATGAGATATTTATTAAAATCATTTGGAATTGAATTTACATCTCCTTCCATTGAATCATATGAGTAAAGGTCTTGCAATTGTTCTTCCATAATACTGTATAATAATTCTGGTATATTGATGGCAATGATGAGGGAGACAGTCTTTTGTTTGAGTAATATTTTACTACATTCATAGTATAGAGCAGGTTTAAAGTTTTCGAGTAATTCAATGTGATTTTTGTTTTGTGTTCTTCTAAATTCAATTAATTCTCTACATTTAAAAGCTTTTGAAGGGAATTGTTCGGGTGTGTGGTTAAATTTATAGTTTAATACGTTGGTTAATTTATCACCAAAGGTAGATATTATTGTTTTAACACTCATGATTACTATATGATAATTTTCCTGTAAAAATAGAAAAAATCAAATTTTTTTTTAATCTAAAATTTTTGTTTTCTAGATAAAACTAAAAATGTTGGAAGAATATAGAGGTATTATATTAGACCAAAGTCTAACTAGTGCTATTTCGGAACATGGTTTAGATTTGCTTCGTAAGTACTATTTGTTAGATGGGGAGACCCCACAACACGCGTTTGCTAGAGCTAGTCTTGCCTATAGTGGTGGAGATTTGGATTTCGCTCGTAGGATATATGGGTATGTTTCTACCCGTAAGTTTATGTTCTCTTCTCCTATCCTTTTAATGCTCCTATGCCTGGTAGCAGTGGTCAAAAGAGTCAACCTATTTCATGTTTTCTATCCTATGTACCGGATAAGATAGAAGGTATTATAGATCATCTCAAGGATATGTGTTGGTTTACTGTTGTTGGTGGTGGTGTTGGTGCAGATTGGAGTTCTATTAGAGCTATGGATAGTAAATCACCTGGGGCTATAGCTTTTATGACCCCAGTAAATGCTGCTATCAATTCTTACAAACAGGGTAAAACTAGAAAGGGTAGCTATGCTGCGTACCTAGATGTAACCCATCCAGAAATATTAGAGTTTATATCTATGCGGATCCCTACTGGTGGAGATATCAATCGAAAAAATTTAAATCTTTTTAACGGTGTAAATATCACCAACAAGTTTATGGAGGCTGTTCGAGATGGTAGAAATTACGATTTGGTAGATACTAAAACTAAAACTAAGACTCCTACCAATGCTAGAAGGATTTGGGAAACTATCCTAGAGTCTAGAAGTAGAGCAGGTACTCCATATCTAAACTTTATAGATACTATCAACCAGGATTTACCCCAGTCAATGAAATATCAAGGTTTGGTGGTGCATAGTAGTAACCTGTGTAACGAGATTCATCTGCCTACAGACGCTACTACAGATGCTGTTTGTTGTATATCTTCCGTAAATTTGGAGTTCTATAGAGATTGGGATGAACAATTTATCCGGGATATTATTCGATTTTTGGACAACGTGTTGGAGGCTTTTATAGAGAACGCTCCGGATAGTGTTTCTAAAGCTAAAAAGGGTGCTTTTAGAGATCGTCCTCTTGGGTTAGGTGTAATGGGATTGGGATCTTTGTTCCAAAAAGAGGGTATCGCTTTCGAATCTGACGAAGCTAGATATCTAAATATTGAAATATTTCAAAAGCTAAAAAAGTATGCTTTATTGGAAACTATGCAATTGGCAAGAGAAAGAGGGGAATGCCCATCTATGGTAGGTACTGGAAGAAGGAATTCTCATTTACTTGCGGTTGCTCCTACATCTAATAGTTCTCTCATTGTGGATTGTAGTGCTTCTATAGAGCCCCAAGTAGCTAATGCTTATGTGCTAAAAACGAGAGCTGGTTCATTTTTGTGGAAAAATAAATATTTAAAAAAGGAGCTTGCCCATTTGGGATTGGATACTAAAGAAATTTGGGATTCTATCATAAAAAATAAAGGTTCTGTCTCTCATCTCCCTCTATCTAACAAAATGAAAGAGATTTACAAAACTGCAAAAGAGATCGATCAATTTAAAATTATAGAGTATGCTGCGGATAGACAAAAATATATTTGTCAAGGTCAATCTCTAAATGTTTTCATCCCTGCTGGAGCATCAAAGAAGTATGTCCATGATATACACTTCAAAGCTTGGGAAATGGGTTGTAAAGGATTGTACTACTAAAGAGGAGAAGCAGTAGACAAGGCGGAAGATATATCTTCATGTTCTAAATGTGCGGTTTAGAATTTTTTTGATTTTTCGAAAATTTTAAATTTGTAATACTATTGGATAGTATTAGAAATTTATATGCGGTATTGTTGGATATATATTTCAGTTGTTTGTCTGTGGTGGGGGTGTTGCACTTCTAGTAGGTGGTGCGCTCTGTAATGTATATATGGGGTAGTAGGCGGATAGTAATATCTTTGTTGTTGTGGATATTGATGGTAGGTTGAAAAATTTTGTTGTTTCGGCTGGGGTTTTTGGTGTTGGTGGTTGGTGGTGGTGAGTTGAAAATTTTGTTGTGTCGGGTGGGGTTTTTGGAATTGTTGGGCTACTTGTTGCGCTGTTTGTTGTGGTATTCGTGGTCTTGGTTTTGGACGAATTGGTATGGGATGTGCTATGGGTGTTGTGTCAGTTGTGGGTTGTGGGGATATAGGGCGAAAACTTTTTGAAATATCCTCGAAGCAGTTGTCCAGCCTAAGGTCAATTTCATCTAATTGGTTATATATTCTTTGTATATAATCCATGATTTTGATTGCGGTATATATGCTTGATATATACTGCAAAAATTGTCCTGTAAAAATAGAAAAAAATCAAAAATTTTTTGGACTGACATATGTGATTGATCAAAAAAAAATTTGAAAAAATTTTCGAGACAAAAAAAAGTTTCAAAAATAAAAAATTAAAATTTTTTAAAGTTTAAGTTAGCCTTAGATTTGTGGTTAACTAGTTAGTCGGTTTGTCTGGTTAACTAGTTAGTTGATTAAGAAATTTGTGTGGGGGTGATTAAGGAATTAGCTGGCTCATTTTATTGAGTGTCTGGCTCATTTTACGATTTGCGTCTAAATGAGCCGGATAGGGTATTTTACTATCTACTCAAATCTGTCTTTATTTCCCATGCTTATTTTAAAATAGACCCTCTGCTGTTCGTTAACCGTACTTGTACTCAAAACGCAATATACGCCAATGCATAAACCATGCCCTTATTAAACAGCAGGAGTAACAAACTAGCAGCCTTCGCACTAGAAAAACGGTAACATTAGAATGCACCAGTCGTTCAGATTTCTGTATCTGTATATTTAATAAAAATCAGGAAATGACATGCAGAGTTATACCCCTATTATCAAAACTTTCAAAATGACCATCGAATATCAATAATATCACGGCAACCAGTACACAAAACACCGGCATTTATTTTACCGCTACTACATACAAGATTGTTTTCATGCCAATGGCAAATTTTCCACATATACATTACAGAGTCGAAGCAACTAGATATACATGTAGCATAGGAACAACAACAACAACAACAACAGCAACAACAAAAAATAAAAATAAATAAATAAATAAATAAATAAAATAAAATAAATAAATAAATAAAGCAATCTATAATTGTAATACATAAGGAAACAAAGAAAATTTGGAGAAATTCAATCCGACAGGAGCCAAGAAATTAATAAGACATTTCAAAATTTGTCTCCGTCTTTCTTTCAAAGACAGAAATATAAACACACATCATGGATATTTACTGCTGGCTTTTAGGGATAGTTGTTTTTCACCAACACATGTATTTAAATGTACCTTCAATGCTTTGTGTACCGGTCGAACTTGCATTTCCTCTCGTGTTTAAGGCATGCTGACGACTACAAACGCAATTCTCGGCCTGTTGCTAACGTTACTGAATAATCGACACTGCTTGAAGAAAATTCAAGAGGAATTAGACTCTGCCCACGAAAGCGACGGATGAATAAGCAAAGTTTCGGGAGAGGATTTACGCACCATACGTAGAAGCAACAATACCAGAGGCCATGAGATACGCTACCGTTCTTTAATGCCTCACTGGTATTTGGTTTCTTTGGTCTCGCTTTTCTTGTAAATCACATTTAAGAGAGTGAAATAAAATAGGATGTGCAACTAAATAAATGTACCATGTGTCCATTGGCAAGTTTCGGAAAACTATGGAAGACTATAGGGACGCTATTAAACTGATGACAGTAAATCTTTCCTCTCAAAATAAAAGTTTCTATTTATAGTTCATTCGGTTTCCCATTTAAAAAAAACGTTTAGATCAAATGCATTCAAATATTCTTCAGTATTTCTTTGTTGCGTGTTAACTAGGTATACTTGTTCAGCCCAATTTCTGTTTTTCAAGGAATGTTCCATGAAAGTGGCTGTATTTAAACAATTGAAAATGTTCCTGTGTAAGGATAAGCGATTTTGAATCTAGTTTTTCAATATGCTCGGCCCTATATGTAAATGTTTTCAAAGTGACCGTGAGATAGTAGAAGTGATGTGAGGACCTTGAAAATATTACTATGATCGAAAGATCGAATCTATCCCCCCGCCCTAGTATAGTGTACTTTTTATAAGCACTATTATGATCGAAAGATCGAATCCCCTCCTTTTTGGAGGGCAACGAGTTCGAACACGTGGTCAATCATGGAATGTCTTTCATATGAAGCGACCGTGGCAAGAGTTGGCTCACGCACCGTTGCGTTTGAATACAAGCCGAGTAACCAGCATTTTCTCCTTTTTCCACAATGTTTTCAAAACTTATCTTTCCTTAGGGAAGTTAAAACTCGGGACTGTGTGGTAAGTGTTAATTGTAGTGGGGCGATGCTTTGATTTAATAACTCCCGCTGATTTGTTTTACATCTTGCATCAGACGTATTTTGAAAACATTGCGAAAAAAGTTATTATTATTATTATTTTTTTTTTTTTTTTTTCAATGTTTTCAAGAGTTATCACAGTCAAGGTCGTTAAACTCGGGATTTTGTGGTAAAGGGTCAAAAAAATTGCAGACGACTACAAGGTATGGCTCAAATAAAGGTGTATTTCCTTGAAACGGTATGTCACATTGTGAGAAAAGGGAAAAATGTTGGTTAGTTGCATTTTTCACATGTTTTTATTCAAACCCTCAACCACACAGCCAGAAGTTTTAAAGACCCTGAAGACAGAATGCTTTTGAAAACATGGTGAAAGCATTTTCTCCTTTTACCACAGTGTTTTGTACCCTTTCAAAATCAAATTTCAAATTTGTTGAGTCACATGTACTTTGTCGTCTGCAAAAGCTTTATATTTGAACAGATGTAAAATTTTGTTTAATGGTAAAGAGTCTCAAAACATTTGTTAGTGTGCATTCGGGATTGTTTGGTGATGGGTTATTCAATATCTGTTGCAGACTATTTATTTATTTGTCCAGGCTGACGATTTTTTAAAACATTGGGGGGGAAAAACGAGAAATAGCTCGTAGACTTTCAGGAACCCCGGTGCCAATCGAGTTAAACCCAGTTTCGACCTCTTGGGACCCTCCCGCGTATAATGGGTCGGTCTGCGATCGTCTCCGGCACCCTCGCAGACTGTCAGGAACCCCGGTACCAATCGACTTAAACATAGTTACAACTTCTAGGGACCCTCCCGAGTTGATGCACTCGTCTCTGTGTCATGTCTCTGTCTCATGTGAGTAACACTCATATATACATATAAGCAAAATGCTTCTTTTCCTACAATGTTTTCAGAAGCTGACTACAGCCATTTCTTTATTTGTATAGTTCATAGTTGAATGCAATCTTTTTCACTGCTATTGTAGTTATATTTAATATCATACGGAAAACACTAATATAATTACCAAAATTAATGTTTTACATGTGGTAATAATTGAAATATTATTCCATGAATTATGATTAAATTATTTTATGCACACTATTTAAACATTGTTCAATAGCTATTCATTCAACGTATCTAGAATGGAATCACTAAAAGAAAGAAGAGTGGAAGGCAATATCTATACGCATCATTGAGGCAAGCATCAGGTATGTTTATGACAAAATATTTCAATATTTCGCTGGTCAAATTTCCAGCGTTTGTCGAGTTGTTTTCATAAAGAGGTAAACCCTTTACTCGGAATAGCCTTCAACCCTCCCACCGTTTAAAAGCTGTTTTGTTCATACTTTTTAACATTGTACTGAATACAAAAAAGTCAAACTAAGTTATCAAAAATTCTGAAAATTTCACTCAAAGTTGGTAAAGGTAATAATAGTAAAGGCCAAAATATCAAAGCAGGTGTCATAATACATTTAAATTTAAGTCATACCATTTAAAAGTATGGAAAATATAGTGGAGATAACATTCTGTTATCGTGTGGTCAGGCCATAATTATGTTAGTCGCTGGCAGAAAAAATGAATTTTAAAATCAGGCAAAAAGTAAACAAAAGACGCAGCTACCTGGCAGGTTTTCACCTAGTTTTGAAATTAAATTCTCTGTCAGCGACTAACACTTGGACCGACCGTACAATGACAGATTGTCATCTTCACAATAATTTCCATACTTTTAAATGGTATGATATAAATTCAAATGTATTTAAACACCCTCTTTGTTTACTTTTGACCTTTATTGTTACTTTAACTATGCAAATTTTCAGTACAATAGCAAAAGCATTTTTTAAGATATTTCAAAATTCAGGGGGTCCCTATGAACCTCAAACGACCTATAAATCTGAAAGGAATTGAATCTTCAATGACATAGTTGTACTTGCCTATTGAATATCTTTGAGTATAAAAAAAAAAAAATCCAGGTTCGATTTCTATTCGTGTCAATCAGTTGCTTATATACATCCTTCGTACTCAGTTTAATAACTAAGTCAATCTAATCGGTAAAAACTAGAAAATCGACATATCAGACAAACTGCTGTACAACTTATATTCTACTATTATAATGTATAGTTTTGGAAATGGAAATGAGAGTTTATTCAATTATGATTCCACATCCTCAATGTTCTCTTTCTCCTTTCCTCCGAAGAGACCAAACTTTTTTTTAAAGATTGGTTTCTTTTTCTTCTTTGTCTGTAGAGCTTCACTGATCTGTTGAAAGTTCTGTGTCAGCAGTTTTTCTATGGTCGCTGTTCTTTGTTCAATGACGTCCATGCGTTTCGTTAACGCGTCTGGTTGGAAAGCCTTTCTCTCAAGCATTTGGAAATATTGCTTAATCTCCGAATCCGATATCGTAACAGCCCATCTCTTCACTGGTTGACTACCTTTAATACACAGAGGGAAAAGAATATTGACGTTGAATAACTCTTACTTGAAATAATTACGATACCACGAAGAGATTTAGTGCTCGATAAACTAATTTTGATAAACATGTATTTGAGACAACGTAAAATGTGTTGTTTATCAGTTTGGTAACTGATACATGTAATTACTTGCCGTCTGTTTTAGTAAAATTGGTAGAATGCATACGTTCCAGCGGTTGGGACAGATTCTATTCAAAACTTGATAAGTTTGGGTCTGCTCTCTATAGGAACGTTTTCACAGGTTCATCAGTTTGTTAGCTGATCTAGATCTCATGATCTGCAGACCCGTGTCTGTTTACATACCGTATGAGCCAACCAATCCAAATATTGTACATGTAAATACCTAAATTACAAAATTAGCCATCTTACTTTGACAGAACGGTGACCTCTGTTAGAAATTGTATACGAACTTTGCACTGCAGCTGTGCACTTTTTAAAAGCAAATAACCTTATTCGTTAAGATATGTAATGCAGAAGTAATCGACTCATGTTTCAAAATACAAGACACATTTATATGAAGAACAAATGTAAAACAAATTTTCGTTTAAAACTGTATGTACTTATTTGAAGACTATACGCACCGAGGGGACCATAGGTTGTAGATACCGACGAGAAAATCCGACTTATTGACAGACTTCTTTCTATTTCCATCCCGATTCTAATGGAATCGATTCTCCAGTTGGTTGAACCCTCCCTGAGCACTCTGGAGTAGGAATCGTTCATCATAGCTATCAGGACATTCAGCATCACGAGTGACCCAAGAACAATATAGAGCAGATAGAAGGTCTTTATGAAGTCGCTGGTTCTGTTGACGGATCCAAGACCTTCATCCAGCGTATCGTCAAAAAGTTCTCCCATACCCATCATCAAGTTAAAAGTCAGGAACACCGTGGCCCCTGGCGTTGGATAGACCTTTGTAAGATCCTCAGAGGCTTGGAAAAGCACATGAATGGCCAAAGAAATGGACAGCAGAACGAACATGTAAACGAGCAGGAAGCGGAATACGTCTCGCAGAATGATGCTCAAAAGCATTTTGTAAAAATAGTGAACCATTTTAATTCCTCGGGTAAAGCTAATAGCCAGTAGCCAGCCCATACAAATGGCGACAGCAAGTACGTAGTCCTGATATTTGTACCCGGATCGCAAAAGAATGATCCACAAAAAGACCAGTATGGCAAAGGAGAAATAGATGAATGCTAAAGTATATTCCTGTAGGACGGATAAAACTGTCCCAATACTTTGTGTCTTGCTTAACTGTATTCTTCTCTTTAGATCTCCTGTTATGCAGTATCTTGTGAACAGATAGATGAAGAAGATGAAGATTACTGTGGGTTCTAGAGGCACAAGAAAATACAAAACACCTGCATTTGCTTTTTTCAGTGAGGACAAAGTCATCGAGAAATTGTCCGCTCGGATTGCACTCTGAACCTCGATGCCGACGTAGGTAAAAATGGACATGTAAATTATGTGCAAAGAAAGCAAGATTGTAAACATCCAAGCAACAATAGAAGCAAAATGTCTCTCTATGATCTGTACTGGAGGAAGGTCGAGTATTTCGCCTGTCTTCATACTGTCTGTACAAGTCATTAACCAGTCCATTCCAGAAAGTTTTTTTGCCTTCGTTTCTTTCTCCTTTGGCAGTAAAGCTGCTTTCTCATCAACGGCCTTGTATGCATGATTCTCTTTCACCTTTCTTTTGGCTTCTGACGGTTTGTTTTGAACACGTTTAGTTCTTGGCATAAGACCAGAAATATCAAACACATGTGTTAGCTTGTTATCATTTTCTTTGACGAAATATGTAACGCCTCGCAACATCAATAGACGTGACAGGGCTTCCGAACATCCGACGGCAAATGCCAAATCACAGACTGACATTCCATCATTATTAAGGACAGAATGAGAGATATTTAGTGCTGCCGCCTCGCGATAGTGCATGATGGTCTCTCGGTCACTTTCATAAGGAATGCTAATGTGGTTTTTTATGCACCACCAGGTGACCAGGTTATCTAAGATGGTATCAAAAACTTCAAGGTATTGGAGTTTCCTTTGGCTGTCTTGCACACACGATAGAACAGTTCTATGAAGAACCGAGTTACCGTTACAATCTCGCTCTGAAATATCTGCACCAAGATAAATGAGCCGTTTTACACCATCAATATGACGCTCATTTGCAGCCAGATGAAGAACGGTTTCTTGCAAAACGGATGTTTGTTCGTTGATTCTTGCATCTCTTCTTGCCAATTCAAAGATATCAAGCATTGTGTCTAGAACTTCCGGTCTACCTGGCCTGACAGCATTATGGAGAGGCGTCATCCCGTCCTTATCTTGGTCTTTAATTGAAACTGCTCTGAATTCCCAGAGAACTTCAGGTGATGCGTGCTTCGCTGCTATATGTAGACTATTGTTCCCTTGAAAATCCGTGAGGTTCAGTACATCCCAAGAGTAACAAGTAACTGTATATTCTGTCAGCATGCAAACGGACTCTGCCCCTATCCTTTTAGAGTAGGCAGCTGAATGAAGGACTGTCTCACCTTTGTTATTCTTAATGCCCGGTTTTGCTTTTAGGTCCATAAGGGCCTTTAAAGCGTTTTCGTGACCTCTGTAGGCGGCTATGTGAAATGCTGTGTTGCCTTTTTTATTCTGCAGGTCTAATAATTCACGGGTGTGAAATCTTTTGATAACCTCTGCCTGGTCTTGCATGGCAGCAAAGTGAAGAAAGGAATTACCATCCTTATCTGTGGTTTGCACATCTAATCCCATCTTAATCAAAAACTCTATCTTATCTACTTTACCCATACTGGCAGCAATACACAGTGGTTTCCTCCCGGCATCAGACATATCCTGAGTTGCAATCACCAAAGCTTCAAGCAACTCATCTCCTTTGTATTCAATTGCGTACTGCCATATATCATGGCCTTCATGGTTTCTCTGGTCCATTTTAGCTCCATTATTAATTAGAATGTTTGCTATATCCAAATGACCATGTTTTGCAGCAAGAAGTAATGGAGTGTATCCAACATCGTCGGGTTCGTCAGGGGCGGCACCATTTTCCAATAGGCTGCCGACTATGTCTCTGTAACCCTCTCTTGTAGCATAATGTAGGGCTGTTTCTGCTCCACGTATCCTCAGATTAACATTAACACCGGGTTGACTGAGAATGAAATTAAGCATTTCTGTATTTCCATACGCTGAAGCTACGATAATGGGAGATACAAGACCGAGGTTTCTTGTTTTGTTTGGGTCGGCATGGGCATCCTTTATCAAAGATCTGGCAACATCAATCCGGTTGTATCGAACTGCCCAATAAAAAGCTGTTGTACCTTTATCACTTTCCAGATTTGCGTTCGCCCCTCTTTTAATCAGCATTTGGACTGTTTCAGTTTGTCCTTGCCTAGCAGCCCACATCAAAGCACTTTCATTTTTGCTGTTTAGTGTATCAATGTCCATTGGGTTTCTATCTAATAACAGCTCTGTAATGCCTGTTTGACCATGGTATGCCGCAAGATGCAAGCACGGTAATGATTTCGGTCGCGGGTCCTCTGTTTGAACTAGAGTTTCCATCGTCATTAGTTCATGTTCTGCTTCAGGGTCAGCGATCTGATTCAGTATAATTTCTATTACCTGCTTGTTGCCCTTTTGGATGAGAATATGCAGAGCGTTTCTGTAACCAGTCACACCCGATTTCTGTTCCATATAGTTAGAACGCAACAGTTTTATATTTCCTTCCTTGATTAATTGCATGGAAATAGCCAAACAATTCGTTTCCAACGCATAATGAAGAACATTCATGTCTGTTTTGGGGTCTCTGATCATCTCTAAACGCACTTCACTGCCATATTTAGATCTTTTCTGGTTAAACTGTTTGAAAGAAAGGAAAAGGTGAAAACGTCTTAGCGCGCGATAAGAAGGTTTTGTAGATGGACTAGATCAATATAATGCTGGGTTTATTATGTCCACTAGTTCAGGTCTAATACCAAAAGTTTACATGTAGGGGAATTATATACTCACACAAAAAAGAAACTGTGCACGTTTTGAGTTCGGATAACTATAGTTATATCGGTCATAGGCATTTCATTTTTGTACCATGTGAAACACGCGCGTCACTTTGTCAAACACTGGACACATTCGGGGAGTATCGGGTTAAATGTTACGTAACGTCTAAAGACAGCTAAATTGCAAGATTTGCACGTGCAACTGCTTGTCAAATGCGAACTCGGTCAGATGAACTCTCATTTTTTTTCTTGCGAATCCAAGGAGTAAGAAAAACATAGAGTGATTACAGAAAAATCAAAAGTAGCAATGCCAAGACTATCTGAACGTCACCGCATTGAAGCGTTTGATGATACTTAATAATAGAGGCGACTCTATTGATAATATTGCTCGGGCCTTTAATTGCCACAGAAACACTGTAAGTTATCTGCGAGCAAGGTTCCAGCAAACAGGCGCAGTTGCAGATCGGCCCCGAAGCGGCCAGCCTCGCGTTACTGAAGCCAGGGTAGACTGAAGCCAGAGTAGACCTCCACTTGGAAATGACACACACCAGAGGGCATGGATTCCAAACGGCCACCGCTACAGCGGGACAGTATTAGTTGTACGGTCAGGTGGCAGGGGACTTGGAAACTTGTTCACGGCTGTGGTGAATCATGTCGCCCCGAGCCGAAGGCGTGGTGAACAAGTTTAAAAGGCGAGGTGGCGACATGATTCACCACAGCCGTGAACAAGTTTCCAAGTCCCCTGCCACCTGACCGTACAACGAATTTATTATACAGCAAAGTTTTACCATTCCAACGTGTGTTAAGCGGAATTTACCTTTTTTCTTTCAAAAATTGAGTACGCTGACGAAGTAGAATTTCCCTTCTGAGTGCCTCAATTTAATGTAAACTGACGACACTGGGAACTGACGTCACTGAAACCTTGGTAAAACGTGCAGTTTTGTGCGTAATCTTGATGTTAATCTTGATCAACGCCGCTATTTTGGATGTTGTGTTGAAAGTGTAGCCATGTATACGGGGCTCCCGAAAGGGAAACTGCTTTTACGTTGGTTTTGCCAATGTACATGATATATATGTTCGTGGCATATTATCCAATCAGACCACGAGAAATTTCTTTGCAGTATAATAATACGGTATAAGCTGGGACACGGCGTCTTTGTCAATGTGTTCGGCCCATAAAACCAAGACGGCCTTACGTCGGTCCATAGTCACTGGACGTCTAGGCTTTGCTCGTCTGAACTGGGCACGGTAACATCTTCGTTGGCGAAGGCGTCAGTGGAATCTTCTTCGTCGTCGGGTAAGATCAAGGCATCATGTAAACAATTTTCAGGCTCTGTCGGTGGAATGGAATAACATTCCTCTGCCGCCGTGCAACGTTACGTCGATGTCAAGAGACGTCGTATTGAACAGGTAATACGCAAAAATGGAGGCCATACCCGATATTGATGAAATTATCACAACTACGCCATAAGGAGAGTCTTTAATCTTAATTTTACTCGCAATAACACCAATATCACTATTTGTGTATTTCTTTTTATTTCGACCGCAACTACGCTTTAACGATTAACACACATCTATACAAATCGTTATTTGAAAAAAAGTTACACTACCTTGTAGGAAATTAGATAGCTAAAATTCGGTACCAAATTTATATACTTTCATTCATGGATCTCTGGGAAAATAGCCTAAAATTCTATGCACAGTTTCTTTTTTGGAGTGAGTATATTTTTGGACCACAAAAAAGATTTATTAATTTTACTGGAAGAAAGACTTTATTGCATTTACTCCATGAAGTAAAGCTGGTGATCTAAAAACATTGTGTACCTTTGAGGTCAGGCCAGGATAAGCTTTTTAACCTTGTCAGATCTAAAATCCATTCTCACCGAAAAGGTAAATATATAAATTCAAAAAAGTAGACTGTTCATCTTAACTGAAATGTCCGTATCGTTTAGGATCTATGCTAAGCGATATTTTTGAGATTAAAAACCTTTAGTTACATGTAGCATATTTCAGTCCTCTAACCGTTGTGTGCCAGATTGAAATATAGATAGATCTGAAATCTGTCAAAGTCTGATAAGAATTCCTCTCTTCCTTCTCGATCTGCCAAGTCCAAACGGTAATTTACTTGTTCATATAATTACATCGCTTGTACGATGTATAATTTGGTTATTCAAAATACTATAAAAGGCCTTGAAAATCCAGCGTGACCCACGCGGTTGCGTTCAGTTGGGCCCAGCCGGGGTACGTATTCACCAGCCATTCTAAAGAACATTTTTAGTCTTATTCTCCATAATTTTCTAAGTTTGGAAAAACTTGGAGAATACGACTGAGAATGTTCTTAAGAATGGTTGGTGAATATGGACCCGGGTAGCTAAGTGGTTAGCGTATCGTAACCTGGTGGTTGCGGGTTTGAGTCAGTACGGGCGTGAGAAAGCCAGGAAACACATGCTTAAGTGCACTGACCGCCGTGATATGACCTAAGCTGTTAAAACGGCGTTAAACTACAAAACAAACAAACAAGCGCTCAGATTGTGCCTGGAGTGTTAGAACAACACATAGATCTATAGCTACATAACTATAGAGTCCCGTGACTAACGACAGACATGTTTGATACTGGATCACCTTGCATGACATTATGAGTTACATATCCTGAAAAAAATATTGAACTGAGTTTTTTTTAATCGTTTCTTTGTATTTTCAATTTAATGGGACATAGTCTCCCTATATTTACAGAAACATAAAGATATCTTACAGACGTCTTGTTTGAATAACAGCATCTATAAACGAGTGGCATGGTTCCCTAAATAAACTTATTTATAGGCGAAGACTTATACAGCGAATTCCCAACAAATCTGTTCTAGAATAAATATAAACCATCTGAGGATTTCAAGATGTATTTTTGACCATAGCAACTAAAAAGAAAGGTTATAAAAAAATCTGTCAACAGAAAACTTTTTTTCCTTGTTGAATACCATACTTTATATATATGTGCCATGCTCTGTGAAAAGGGGGCTTAAAGCATCTGCAAAAAGTATTAACCCAGATCATCCTGCGCAGTCCGCGCAGGCTGACATTGGTCGAAACTTTTTGCTATTGGTCAATTTTCTGCATGTGCACGGACCACTCTTCCTCCAGATTCAGACATTCATTAGACTAGATGGATTTTATGGATCCCTAATTGTGTGATGACATGTTTGGTATAATGGATCACAGAGATGCATGTAGACCCTTTTTGCCAGAGCATGGTTCATATGAATCTGCAGATGATCTATTACTCCGAATACTAGTACCTTTTCAAGATTGGATTCATCAATTGTCTTAAACAACTTTCTCTGCAAGGATTCATCATCTTCTGTACCGCCTTTCTTTTGTTGTTTAGATGATCGAAAACCTTTGAAACTTCTTGTTGTTTTTGTTTCCATGGTATTGTCTGTGTCTGCAGTGTTTCGACTTCTACATTTCGACGATTGTAAGGGCCCGGAATTTTCAACAGTTGATGGGTCGCCTGACATCTGCTGTGTTATCTCACGGAGCCGTTTTTTCTTTGAGAAAGAAAAGCACATTTTGAATTTTTAATGAAGATATTTATTCAATGATCACTGAAATGATGTAGAATTTGGATTTGCTGTTTTTTGTTTGGCCACTGTATTTCGAAATGTCCGATTCGGCTAATCTGTAATAAACGCTGAAGGATGTACATGAAAGTTACGCCGTGAAAAGCACTGTTAATTAAAAGATTCTTAATATTTCAATGATATCTAGGAGCATTTTACATGTCAATCAAACTTCCAGTATCCGAACAAAACCTACTGACGTTGGAGAAAATACTGATCGCGGGGTTTATCAAGATTCGGAACGAGATCAAGATCTTGTATGAATTAATATAGTGTTGATAATATTAGAAAACAGTATGTTCTATATACCTTTTCTCGTTCTATTCGAAGCTGAATAAAGTCCTCATCTTCACCACCGAATACACTGACCGACTCACTGGGACGATGAACTTGAAGTCGTGTCGACATTATTCTAAAAAAAAGAGAGAGAGAATATTTAGATGCATAGATTTCACTCTTCAAAGGTCATGGCGACATTACCAGTGGCGTTTACTAGCAGCGTAGTCTGTACATATACCTCGGACATGCATCTTCAGAGCCCTAGCGTTGTACTGATGAAACCCGGGAAATACATGAATATGTGAGCTGTCGCCGTGATATGACTGAAATAATGTTTAAAGCGGCGTAAAACACCATTTAATTGATCAATCAATCGAATATGCATTGTCAAAATGAAGTCGAGCTGATTTATCGGTTTCAGCTAAATGAGAATACTAGTCGTTGGCGACAAAAGTGCAGAGATGGAGCGTAGGCCTCTCACTTAAAAGGTTCTGGATTCGAATCTCGTGATGCGCGGGGTCACCCCTTGGAAATACCCACATCAGAAAAAACAGACACACACAGGAATACCCACGAGTACTTGTCAAGGTTTCCAGAAAGCAATCATCGAGAGTGGTTAATATAAGTTCTAAGATCTTGTGTCGTAATTGACGTGAAGTATAAGAGCCATGCTCTGGAAAAATGGTGCTTGATGCATCTCCGTGATGCATCATACCATGCAATTCATCACATAATTATGGATCTATTTTAAGTTTTTAACCATTTTGTCTAACAACCGACTGAATCATGGGGTACACTGGTCTTTTGGCATGCAGAAAATTGACCAACAGCAAAAAGTTTCGATTCAGGTAGGCCTGGACGAACTGCGCAGGCTGACCTGATCAAAAACTTTTGCAGATGCTTTAAGCCCCCTTTCTACACAGCATTGCTCATAACGGTTTAAACTGAACCAGTCTAAGAATTTCGAATTAGCTAGAGATTTAGATTGATCGGTGATAACGATCCTAAGGAACACGCAGACGTTAGCTTTTGGAGTACAACAAGGCGAATCTGTAACACGAATTCTTTTCAGTGGAAATTACGTAGCATATGCAAAACATGGAAACTTTGTGTTTCGAGTGCTGGCATATGTTAGTGGTACATCAAAGAGCCTAGTACAAAATGATTATAATGGGGTCCTGCGTGGCTCAGTGGTAAAGTGTAGGACCCGTAACCTAGAGACCCGGGCTCGAGCCTAAGTGAATCCACAGGGCCTTCCGTGAGAGTGTCCTTTGGCAAGACATAGCCTAGTACTGGTTGAATCCAGGAAATACATAAATATGCCAGCTATCGCCATGATGTAACTGAAATAATGTTGAAAGTGGCGTAAAACACCATTCAATCAGTTTAATCGATAAAACAAAATCACAATACATCCACTGGAAAGTCACAGGCCTAATTTATTTATCTTTCAACCCTTAACCTTTATGCTACCGACACATTTCCCAAATTTCATAAACTTGTATCATTCTCGATTTCTTGAGTACAAATGTTCAGAATATTATTTGTGTAAGTTCAGTAACTGAAAATCAACTACTCCTGCAGGGCCCGGTTTCATGAAAAAACTTAAGTCTCTTATTTTGCTCAAATCTGCTAACGGACCCCATTTCCGACTTAAGTTGAGTTTGTTACTTGAGACACATTTTACTGATATTAACAGACTTGCGAAACATTCTCAAATCCCAAGTTTACACAACATTTCACTCTCAACTCTGCAAAATAATGAACTTAAGTCTGTTAAAATGACTTAAGTCTATTATTTTACTCAGCTGAATCTGAAAGGTTGTGTCAACTTAGAATATGAGAATGTTTCTAGTATATGTTAATGTTATTGAAATGCATCTGAAATAACGAGCTCAACTTAAGTCGAAAAATGAGTCTGTCAGCTGACTAAAGCAAAATAAGAGACTTAAGTTTTTTCGTGAAACTGGGCCCTGGTATTATTTATTGACTTTTTTCTCACTGAAAATTAGATATAGATCGTGAGTATGAGGTAAGTATAAAATTCGTGATATATAGAATAAAATTTGATATCGCCTGGGCTCCTCACGGACCCCAACAGATTTTGGGTTTTATATTCAACTCACCCTGAAGCCGCCAAAGTTTCTATGTACATTCAGGTTAAGAATAGGTTTAGTAACAAACTCCTAAAATGACAGTTCCCTACAGCTTCAACTTTTTATCATAGACAAAAAGACAACCATGTAAGGTCCATATGGAACCCACACAATATGATGAAGGTTAAGCAGCTAAGCGCGACCCAGTGACCTTTGGCGGACAGTGTAGATCAAGATCAGACTGCACAGAGCGTGTAGCCTTATTTTGGATCTACACTGTCCCATAAGGAGGTGTTTCTCCTCCCAAAAATAACTTTGAAATAGCGAGCTTTGAGTTTTTGCTGTTGACTTGAATGTATCATTTAACTTACTCAGTAGCATATGGTTTAAGGCGCTTTTCACTGCTTTAGTTGCCTCTGTGGCCACAGTGGATCAAGATCAGACTACACAGTTCAGTCTGATGTTTGATCTACACTGTCCGCTTTACCTGGCCATTCTGGACAATGGTTAACCCTGATATTGCTGTCATTAGGGTCTTATTTCTAGAATGAAAAGACCCATTGAGTTTATGCGCCGCTGTAAGTTTACAAGGATCTTAAAAACTAGGCCGTACGATTTGTAATCTTTCCCTTACTAGAACCCCTAACTGACTTACTCTTCCAGTACCGTAGGCAACAACAGGGACTATTTTGTGTGTGTGGATAGCATAGATCAAGATCAGACCACACAAAACATACAGTCAGATTTGAGATGTATTCACTGCGCTTCTGTAGTCAAGCCTATAGGATAACACATTTTTCCGAGTTTCATGGGATTGTACCTACAGCGGTCAAAAGAGGCGGAGTTACCGAAAAAAAAAATAGTTAACACGTTATAAGTTAGATAAGATGTCTGATGGGTAATCTGCTTATGTGGTCTCTCTTTACTTATTCTGTATTAAATGTGAATAACATTATCATAAATATTTATTACCCCACACATGTACCTATCGTCACCTATGCTGTCCTTATCAGTGGTTAATGTGAAATCTATCTATCTATCTATCTATCTATCTACCTATGCTTTCCTCAATTCCCAATTTTTCATCAGTTGATCTACCATTTTAGTCAATATCCATCCATCTATCTATGCTTAGGTCACCTGTGTGGTTTATCAGTCGATCTGCCAGTCTAATCAATATGAAATATTTATCTATCTATCTATCTTTCTATTTATGTATCTATCTATCCATCTTTCTATCATCTATCTATCTATCGGACAAGGATATGACAAGTAATAGCCGACGTATACAGGTCGAGATTCCTACTGTGAGGCCCTGTGGAGCATCCTAATTTGTTTGAATATTTTGATCCCTCACGCCTCATCAATATTCATTCTTCTCATGGTTCATTAATATTTATAACTAATTTTTTTTCTAGTACCAATTCATCAATTATTCGGTTTATCAGCACTTGAGAAAAAAAGTTATGTTTCCTATGCATTCCTTAAATTTTCCTTTATCATTCATAATGTCACTGATCTTTAAGCTTCTTAAAGCTGACATAAATTTACTTTATATAAATCTATAAATCCTTTCCACAACTGAATAAATCCTGTCATTTCTGCGTGAGATCTTTAAATTACCTTTGCCATTGAGTGCGAGCAGTTTCTTCATCTACCAAAATATTCCCCATGTTTTATTTGCATCTGAGTATTTTTTCTTGCGAATTTGATCTTTTTCCCTGAAAGTTTTTTCAGGTTGGGAAATAAAAAGTGAAACTTTGTGAGCTGAATTGGGTTTAAATATCGGGACAGGACGATGTTTAATAGTTCAATATCTGTAAACAAACAGGTGTATAGGGCCTACTGATGATAAACGTTTCTAAACAAAGGTTTCATCCCTATCCTACATTGTACGACTGCACGGTCCGTATTCACCAACCTTTCTTCACAACATTTTAGTCTTATTCTAAAAGTTTTGTTTTTTTTTTTTAATTGGATAGTAACGCAACTTCTGACTGGATAAACCAAATGGCTGAGCCAATCAGTAGTTGTGTTGCTTTCTAAATCTAGAATTAGACTTAGAATGAGATTACGAACCCAGGTAATTCTTTTACATGGTGTAGACCAAGATCAGTCTACAAAGATCATTCAGTCTTCAGTCTACAATGTCTGCTAATTTCTAATCTATTCTGACAAAAAAGGCAATATATACTGCACTATTCCAGACTCTCCCCCCCCCCCCTAAAAAAAAAAAAAATAATAATAATTTAGCGTTCTATCGCTTTACTAAATAATTCCGTGTTTTAACGACCATGTGGAACCTGCTGAAAAACAATGCAAGATATGGAAAAAAAGCTGTTAACCAGCATTTTTCCTTTTCCAACAATTTTCCCTTCCATACAAAAGACAAATTCCACGGATAAATTCCAACATTTGAGTCAATTACAAATTGTCGTCGGCACTGACTGCTCTCAATTCTCTCTCTCTCTCTCTTAATCATAAAACGCTTAAACTGCAATTTTTTTTTCTACAAGCGTAGTGAAACTTGACGAGTACATGTATGTTCAGTAAAAAATGTGCATTTTTTTCGCGTTTAAGGTAAGGCCTGGGTGATGGAGTAACAGTTATGTTCGTTATAATGACATCCTCGTGAACCTGGTGTTATCATAATTTGAAACGCAAGCAGAAACTTTATCGAGTTAAATTTTTGCATTTGATTTTCTTTGAATTATCGACCTTGAATAAATAATTACTCCTTTTCCATAACAGAAACAGTTAAGGGATGATCTCTCCCCCTTTTATGTGGAACTATACAGAAAAAGATAGCAAAAAGCTGTTGAAAAGACTTTTAGACAAAAAAAAACATAGTTTGAAAATAAACAAAAACATAATTTGCTCTATTTTTGTTAATCAGTTCAAACAAAGGTTTTTGTTTTTCTCACAGGATGGCGATTTTCCAATAGATCAGAAATGACGTCATCGAGCTTATTTAACAATGATCTTACATAATTGACGCGCTTTAGTAATAATGTGATATTCCAACAAGCCTTTTCAGCGAAATTCTGACACGAATTCCAAGACAACCAAAGGCTGTGTATGCCATCAAGAAAATACCATATAACAGATTTTTCTCTGGTACTTCTCTTTCTATTATATTGATAGTTTGCCACTCATTGCCTTACAAAATGAAGTGATATTGAAACATGTCTAAAGTACATGTATTTTCTGATGAGAAAAATCTGACTAACCTCCATTTAATGCTTAGATGGCCAAAGGGTTTATCAAAATGAGCCAGGGTATCTTATTGACGTTATGGCACAAATAAATGCGCAAATTTGGCGTTTACATTTAAACTTATTTATTTTACATCGATGGTGACACAAGTTCTTACAACATAATTATATAAATTTATCACATGACCTCCCTTGTTTTCAGTGTAATATACCCGTTACAAATTTTCTTATCTCATACACGTTTGATATTACAATTGTGTAAAGTCATTTTTGACGTCATTTTATACGTATTTCATTGAAGTGAATGGGTTTATGGCTATTACCGCGGGTGCATAGATCTATAGAGGGTATTGCATCTTCTGATACTTTCGATGATTGCTTCCTAGGAACTTTGACCTGTAATAGCGCCGTGTTGTGGTTAATCCTAAAGATTGATCCCGCTCAACATGGGGATTCGAACCCAGAAATTTTGATACGAGAGTTTACAGCTCTATCCTTTCACCTACGTCTCCCACAATTGCAATAATATAAATGCTGCAGAATTATCTGAGCCATACTCTGTGAAAAGGGGGCTTAATGCATCTGCAAAAAGTGTTGTTTCATGTCAGCCTGCACGGACTGCGCAGGCTGACCTAGGTCGAAACTTTTTGCTACTTACAAATTTTTCTGAATGTCCAAGAACCGTTCTACATCATGATTTAGTCGGTTGTTAGACAAATAGATTTTATGGATCCATACTAATGAGACGACTTGCTTGGTATAATCCATCAGGGAAATGTATTAAGCCCCCTTTTATCAGAACATGGCTCTTCTAGATTCTGTCTGGTTTCCCTACTAATCCGAGAACCAAATAAAGAACGAATGAAAGGAAAACTGGATACACGAAAGAACGAACAAACTATCTTACAAACTTACAAACTAATTAGCTAATAGATAATTCGACAATCTGACTGGACACGCTGTCCGATCGACAGCCTAAAATATTAAAGATCCTAACAGCTAGAGAGAAATAATGCTGTTTCAACTTGCAAGTGTGTAGAATATCTCAGCTGTGTAAACATAGATAAATTACCAATATATATGGTGTATGGGATAGAAAAACTCAAGGGATATCTCCTCATTTAAAACCGCGACAACAACGCTTGCTTTGTAGGTTTCCGAGACATAAAGTGCACTTTTATCCGTCGTAATCTGTGCAATCATGCAGGCGTCAGAAACAACATTTGGAAAGAAGATACAATAATGGTTATATACTCAGTTCCATAAATAAGTGTGCACTTAATTTTCTTTTATTTCTCGTCGCGTGTTTTACTGATGACCAACAAATCTGGTGTCATACTTTAGTTCAGAGTCTGTAGAAAATGCCAGGCTAATCAGATTTTGACTAGCAGAAAGTTTAAGTTAGGTTATTGCAGTTTAAATGAAGGTGGTACTAAAATCAAAGTTGCAAAAGTACTCAAAGACTTAGGTAACATTAAGTTAGGTTTTTCTTAAAGTTCTTGTAATTTTTTCAATCAATATCTTGTATGGCCACGTCTGCTGTCGATACAAGCAATTATTCGACGTCGCATAGACCTTATATAATGTAAAATCATTGCATCAGGAATGTTATTCCAGTCCTGAACGACAGCGGTGGCCAAGTCCATGAGATTGTTGATGTTTCGCTGTGATCGAACCTTTATCCCTAAGTAATCCCAGACATGTTCTATTGGATTCATAACCGGCGATAAAGCTGGCCAAGGAAGAACGTCAACATTGTTTCTGTTCAGAAACTGATGACTGATTCGTGCCACATGAGGACGTGCGTTGTCATGCATACGTATAGCAGGCCCATGTCGTTGCAAAAATGGAACTGCCTCAGGCCGCAAAACTTGGTCGACGTAACCCTGTGCATTGAGGTTTCCTCGTATAACAACCAGGTTTGTCTTGCGTTGATTTTACGTTATGTAAGGTCTATGCGACGTTGATTAATTGCCTGTATCGACAGCAGACGTGGCCATACAAGATATTGATTGAAAAATTACAAAAACTTTAAGAAAAACCTAACTTAATGTTACCTTAGTCTTTGAGTACTTTTGCAACTTTGATTGTAGTACCACCTTCATTTAAACTGCAAAAACCTAACTTAAACTTTCTGTTAGTCAAAATCTGGTTAGCCTGGCATTTTCTACAGACTCTGAACTAAAGTATGACACCTAATTTGTTGGTCTTCAGTAAAACATGCGACGAGAAATAATAGAAAATTAAGTGCACACTAATTAACGGAACTGAGTATTGTTTCATAAAATAACGATGAAATGGGTTAAAAACTAACTGAAAACTGGCTGAAAAGGAGAGAAGATGTAAATGGAACTTTCAAGCCGATTGTAATCAAAGTACTGAAAGTACTGACAGACTAGCGAATCTGAAATAAATGGCTATGGTAAAGATAAAACTTGGTTGGTTTATACAAGATTGAAGAAAAATTGTAAAATTTAGGTTTGAGTCCATTCCAGTTCCACCGGCTCATTCCGGTTATTAAATTCAATCCGGATCCAGTTCAATTCATTGATTTTACCCAACACACTTGACTACTAACTTGGCAAAATAAGTAATACCACGAAAACCTTGTTTGTTAACTTTGAATTGAAAACAAGTTATTTCGTTGAAATGATATCCCCCTCCGAAAAAGACTTTTTTAACAGAAACATACAAGAGGTATCGCGTTTTGCATGTACACGTGGCCTTTTTGTTATTGGCTCATAACAAAATTTTACATTAAGACCCCTTTTTCCATAACATGGCATTTCATTAAATGAAAACAAATAATGCTTGTTTGTGGCTTATGACAAACAATATAAATATGAAGGTTCATAAAATTTTGTCCAGTAGATCTAGTTAAAGAGATATTGGTTCATAAAGGAAATATACATCAAGTCCCCTTTTTCCATGACACAGCATCAAATGAAATGATTATATCATAATTATGTACAAAGTTTCATTAATTTTCAAAAAGGATTTTAGAAGATATATGTTCGGACAGACGAACTGACAGATGGACAGTGTAAATTAAGATCAGACTGCACATACTGCAGTCTGGTCTTGGATTCACACTGTCCGATAAGGCTATATTTTTTTTCTCCAAAATATAACTTTGCAAAAGCAATATTCAGGTTTTTACCATCAGCTTGAAAGTTTCATTTTTTTTATCAGATTAAGGATTAAACTTAAACTGGACTGGATTATATAGTTAATCAATAGCACAAGATGTAATTGTGTAATAAACTGTTTAACTCTTTACAAAAGGAAAAATGTTCACTCGTCCAAACTCAAAGCTGTTCCAGACTATAAAGGTAATTGATTCTAAAAGGGCAGAAAGCAATGTGGGAAAAGCAGGAAATGCTGGTTGCCAGCATTTTCTCCTTTTCCCGCAATGTTTTCACAGGGCATCTTCCCCAATTTCGTTAAAACTTGTGATTGCGTGGTAAAGTGTTAATATAAGAGACTTAAAATAACGGTTTAACATATTTTCTCGGTACACAATGATCTAAATAATGAATGACTGAAGGAATGACAAGGGTTCTCTGTCCGGTGAGGGTTAATGTTGCTGGGATTTGCTACAAATTACCTAGGTGTATCTATTTTTAGATTCATTGATAATGTTACTGTGTTGCAGGAATACATGAATGTATGTGTATGAGCCTGATTTGCATCGGTCACTTAATTTACATATAAGCAAACATCTTGTACCTTATCAATGCCATATTGTTCAGTCTATTACTTTTTAAGTAGACATGTTCAAATCGGGAGGCTAGAGATTTTGTGGTTTTTGTCAAAATTGTCATATATAACAGAACTAAGACTGCTAATAGAAAGAATTATTTTTCTGTGAGGCAGTATTTGGCAACTGTGGGGTTTTTTGTTTACTTTGCATCTGAGTCAATCTGGATGCCTATAGCTAGTCTAAAAACCAAAATGTTGCTATTTCATAGTTTTTTTTTTTTTTTTTTGGGGGGGGTGATTTCTGATCGGACAGTGTAGAATCAAGATCAGACTGCACATTCTGTGCAGTCTAATACACTGTCGATACACTGTCAGCAAAAGGTTCTTGAGTCGCGCTCAACATGTCTTGTTTGCCATCTCTATTAAACAAAAAACCTGTACCAAACAAGCAGTTCTGGTCAGTTACCAGAAAAGGCAAACATATTGAAACACACCTGTAACAAGCAAGCATCCGTTTCAAAATGCAGTTCTCAAGAATGTTCTACATTTCAAAGTAATCCAATTGCTTTTTGGCTAACCAACTGTTTCAGTCAATCAGAAATTGTGTTACTTTGTGAATTTAGAAACAATCTTAGAATACTACTTAGAATTCTATTAAGAATGCTTTAAATGATGCCACACGGTGGTGTGGTGTCCGTGGTTGTGAGGTAGAAAGTCGGCCTCGTAACCATAAGATCTCGAGTTCGAGACTCCGGAGCGGCTGTCAACTTTGGGGATTTGTTCATTGGCCCACACATTCGGAGAGAGTACTGTTGTAGTTCCCAGGAAGCAGAATCGAGAGAAAGTTGTAAAAGCTTGTTTCTCAGTCGATGTAAAATAAATATGTTTAAACTATAACTGATGCTATCTAGAATAGTAGGTAAACATGGATTCTGGAATGGCAAAAGGTAAAACAGCCGTACTCTGACAAAAGGGGATCTAATGTACTATACAAGCAAGTCATCACATAATCATGGATCCATTTTGTCAAACAACCGGCTGAACCTGGAGGTAGAATGGTCCTTGGACATGCAGAAAATGTACCAAAGGCGAAAAGTTTCGACACAGGTCAACGGACTGTGCGGAGTGCACAGGCTGATCTGGGTCGATACTTTTTGCAGATGCATTAAACACTCGTTCTCACAGAACATGACTCAAATGTAAATCTATACATATTATAATTTTCTTACCTCTATTTTCAGCAAGCCGTTATGATCATAAAATACAAAATTATCACTATCTTAATTTTTGATGCCCGTCGATATCCATCGATACCCGCAAGTTAATTACGTGTGATCTACCATATAGTGTGAATTCCCTTAGGAATTCAATTCGACGTAACTGTGAACTCATACGATGCGTACAAACCCTTGCCTTGTCGATACATTAGGCTACGGTTTATTAACGCTTAGGCTACTAAGTGCTGCTCACTGACCTTATGGGGACATTGTAGATCAAGATCAGACTGCACAGAACGTGCAGTCTGATCTTGGATCTACACTGTCCGATAAGAAGATTTTTTTTTCTTTCGAAACAGTACGTTTGAAGTAGCATTATTCAGGTTTTTACCATGGGCTTGAAAGTTTCGTAATATAAGTTATTTAGCAGGATAAGAATTTAACATCACCTTTCCTCTCTGGCATGTTACAGAATTCGGTCACGGTGGAAGGACAGACATACAGACAGAAGTGTAGGTTGTAGGCCGGTGGATGTGATCGACAGACAAACAGACTGGCATAAAACGAAAGTGAAAGACGGACAAACAGCAGGGGGTGGGGGGTGTTTACTGTGACGGAAGTTATTTCGAACTAATGAACTAAATGATCATTTTCCACGTAATGTTTTGAAGAAGAACACAACTTTTGTTTGTATTATGTTTATACGTGGTTAAACATCGTTTTAAATTTATCTCACTTATATTGCAGCGACCAGCGCACCTATACACGCGTTCCTGGAATATCTGTTCATCAGTGCCTCACATATGTTTTTCCAAGCCACTGGCTGCTTTCTTACATTGTAAAAAAACAGTTGAAAAACTGTTCTGCGATGAGAGAGGAATGAATCATGTCACAATGGTTATCATTTATCCGCTGAAAGTATTTGCCGCGCTGGAAATTGAACCAGTGACCCTTGGGCTTCAAGCCCTGTACCTTATCGACTAAGTTACCGGGCTGGACTAACATCCTCAGGGTTTTGATTGTGTATCAAAGATTTGTAATCTGAATTTTTTTAAACTCTTTACCAGACGACAAAGTTATAAATGCGAGATGTGACCTGATTGAAAACATTTGCTGACGACGAATCAAAAATAAGCTTATAATATAATGTCTGACTTTAGTTACATAGAAAACATTGTTGAAAAGTGAAAAATACTGGTTACCAGCCTTTTTGCACTTTTCAACAATGTTTTCAAAATATTTCTTCTAAAGGATCGTTAACACTAGATTGTTTGGTAAGGGGTTAGATAAATGTCACAAGGGCGGGTCAAGGGTCAAACCACTCGACTCGATACATAAACAAACAAAAGGAGTGACAGGAGGACAAGGTAATAATGGGTATTAGTAAATCATGGCCGGTTTTTACAAGCATGCCACCCTCTTGTACTTGCCAGAAGACAAATGTTCAAACTTATCCAGATTGAAACTATTTGCAGACGACTAGTCAAATGTAGTTTAAATGATGGAATTTGCCCAGAAAATTTAGAAAACACTGTGGGAAAAAAAACTTTCCATGTCAGGCTCATTAAAACTTGGAATTGTTTGGTAACGTGTTAAACGTTAGAACGCTGACAAATGAAATTGCCCTTGCAGTGCGGTAAAAAAAGGGTCAATCTAGATCTATTGCTATTTCAAGGTTGTTATGGCAAGAATATGTAACAAAGAAGCGGACCGTGTATGTCCAAGATCAGACTGCACGTTCTGTGAAGTCTGATCTTGACCTAAACTTTTCGCAGAAGCAAATTAAACATGTTCTAACAAGTTCGTCAAAAGTCTGTTTACTGAATTCTGTATTTCAATGAAGAAGATCTACAACATATGTTCTGCCGGGCGTACTGCCGTGCAAAATGAATTTTTAAGAATGCTTGTTGTCATTTGCCATAACTTCTGTATAAGGATGGCTCCGAAAATATGAACCGAGATCAGCCGGTTCTAAGTGTTGGAGTATTTCCACATAGATAAACAGTTGGGTTTGAAGCATTCTGAAGAAATCTCGGCCTGTTATAATAGATCTATGTTGGATCTGACATGAGTTTGCGTTTGAGATAGATCTAATTTTTTATTAAACAAGTCTAGGAAAATGTTCTAGATTAAGCAAGGTTTTGGCGGGTTTAATAAAGTTTTATATCAAACACATGTCAGATTATTTTCATCACATAACCGTTTCACTGGATTTGCGTTGCGTAATGATTAACATATTTATATGCGAAATATACATGTCAGTCACAATTGAGACCTACTTACTGTGCGTTCGAGATAAAAATAGTTCCAAAGAGGCTGCAATGTAATTACATGTATTTGATTTTAATTCTTAAAATAAATCGACTCTCAGCATTACCACTGTAACGGGTTTTGGTAGTTGAATTGACAGGTAAGTTCGTGTCCAGCAGGCCGTGTTTTTGGAATAGCAGGCAGGAATAAAATTGTGATGCTCAGGACTACATCTTAAAATCTTGTATAAAACGTGTGTAAGATCAAAGGCCTCTCAAACTCAGTTGGTCGAGAACAGTATACGGAAATTTTCATTGTTCGATCATCGGACACCATTAATATACAAAGCATATTGGCAACTGCCTCGTTGTGGTATAAGCTATAGAGTGGCAACTTGGCCAATTCCCTTTCTGTATCTCACCTCGCCTGTATAACGAGTGATTCCATTTTGAAATACTGCCAGTTACTTTAAATATGGCGGCGCTCATGTAAATCGATTAGCAACGGCAACGACAGTCACGGTGATAAGCAACCTGTCGCTTATGCAGACGTCACACTGTCCCGAAATTGATACCAGATGGACACACGATAAATGAAATGTTCAAATTCGCATCAGATCGTAAAAACATCGGGCCATTCGTGAGGGTATCTTAAGCCATCGTATGACCGCCGGTTGAGTTCCTCAGGCTCCGGCAGAAACTTCGTGAGCGGTGACAAAATCTTTGGCATGTCAAAAAATTGCCGAAAGACCTTGCGAAGGTTCATTTTCGTGTTGAATTCATGTGTCCATTTTGTCGTTCGTAATGACATCGTGAGGGCATCTTGTCAAATCGTGTGATTTTCTTCTTTACTTCGTGTGTCATCGGTGCCATCGGGCATTTTTCGCCTCACAAAGATAATACGAAGGAAGTAAGAAGCCGCCCGATTGTCTTAGGAAGGCAACACGACTACGTGAAGTCCTCGCAATGCCGCCGTGTAGCCATCGTATTATAGCACGATGACATCGAGATGGGACCACGGTGTGGGCGAAGACAGCCGAATTTGAGTAGCTAAAGCGTTTCACATGTGTCATAGAAATGTGGATATATAAAAGGCCAGCTTTTTCCTCAGTCAGTCCTGAGCAAATGTTCCAAAGCTTCAATCACAATTAATCATAATTCATTTCCAGCAGAATGGCATACTTTGATGATGAGACAACCAGGAAAAAGAAGGCAGCAGCATTGCAGTGCTGCCTTTTTGGACCTCTAAATCCTGAGTTTCATCTGCTTTCCGCTTCTGAGTCCTGCTGTTACAAGACAGCCTCTTCCCTTTGCCCCTTCCTGCCTTGGGTGGCATGATAAAGTTGAATAAAAGATTGACTCTGTTTGAAATATAAAAAGAATACTGCGTATTCTACCCTAATAATCTCTGATCAGCAACTGAATTTCCCACTGTCGGCTGAAGGTTTTATACCATCGGGAGGTCATGTGACGTCTTCGTGACCTAGTTCGAACGCATTGTACTCTCAACACGAAGTCGTGTAGCCATCGTGTGGTCTTCGTGTGTCCTGCGGATAAGCTACTTAATATAAAATTCACATATATTTGTTGCCTTCGTGTCTGGTTCGGGTGCCATCGCGTGGCCTTCTGAAGGCACCGTCCTTGCTTCGGCTGTTGATTTGCTGTTTACCAAGTTCGGGGCGATCTTCGCGTGAAATTCAAAATTCCATATTCGTATGGCCACCTGATGTCAATTTCGAGACAGTGAGACGCCTGCATTAACAATGACAACGGAATTGATAGACCAAGTTAGAAAATAAATTGATAGAGTGGAGCTTCAAAGGCCTGTGGTAGGACAAGAATATCCGTAATGGCTTTATTACACCGACGACAAGGAAGAGTATGAGATAACGAGCGAAGGGTTTAATTTACATTATTGACAGTCTCTGAAGCGAATTTTGCACCGATTTCAACACTGTAATCGTCAAGATCATTTTAGAATTATGGACCAAATCGAAAACGTTTGCTGTGGACATATTAAAGATGGCCTCATTGACGGGATTTGTATATGAAATGGTAGAAAACAATGCGGAAAAAGGAGAAAATGCTCGATAACAGCATTTTCTCCTTTTCTCGTAACGTTTTCAAGCAGTCTTCTTCCTCAGGGTCGATAAAACATGGGGTCGATAGGTAAAGGGTTAATGAAATGAACTGTGATTGATTTGCATTGATGCAAAATAAATATAGGTACACCTTGACGTTTGTGCTGTTCATATTTTTTTGTATGTAGGCCTACACACATAGAAATGCACAAACTAACGCTGTTTTATACATTATCAACCATGATCAAACGCTTGTGCGCGCATCGTCAGTAATCAAAATAACTCTAAGAGCGCATATTAAACCACATGGACTTTTTTCCAGTCGGAGAAAGACAAAAACATGGCTACTTAACTCTCACTTCGCCAATGGTGCCTTGAATAGCTTTTGCAACCCGCATAGATCAAGATCAGACTGCAGAAAAAGAGCCGTCTGATCTTGAATCTACACCGTCCGCTATCAGGTCGAGAGTAAGCTAAAGCTAGATTGTATCTACATCAAAAACACCAACAAATCAAAGTACTGAAAGTACTGACAGACTAGCGAATCTGAAATAAATGGCTATGGTAAAGATAAAACTTGGTTGGTTTATACAAGATTGAAGAAAAATTGTAAAATTCAGGTTTGATTCCATTCCAGTTCCACCGGCTCATTCCGGTTATTAAATTCAATCCGGATCCAGTTCAATTCATTGATTTTACCCAACGCACTTGACTACTAACTTGGCAAATAAGAAAAACTATGAAAACCTTGTTTGTTAACTTTCAATTGAAAACAAGTTATTTCGTTGAAATGATATCCTCCACCAAAAAAAGCTTTTTTAACAGAAACATACAAGAGGTATCGCGTTTTGCATGTACACGTGGCCTTTTTGTTATTGGCTCATAACAAAATTTTACATTAAGACCCCTTTTTCCATAACATGGCATTTCATTAAATGAAAACAAATAATGCTTGTTTGTGGCTTATGACAAACAATATAAATATGAAGGTTCATAAAATTTTGTCCAGTAGATCTAGTTAAAGAGGTATTGTTTCATTAAGGAAATATACATCAAGTCCCCTTTTTCCATGACACAGCATCAAATGAAAAATTTATATCATAATCATGTATAAAGTTTCATCAATTTTCAACAAGGATTTTAGAAGATATATGTCCTGTCCGCACTGACGAACGGACAGATGGACAGTGTAAATTAAGATCAGACTGCACATACTGCAGTCTGGTCTTGGATTCACACTGTCCGATAAGGCTATATTTTTTTTCTCCAAAATATAACTTTGCAAAAGCAATATTCAGGTTTTTACCATCAGCTTGAAAGTTTCATTTTTTTTTATCAGATTAAGGATTAAACTTAAACTGGACTGGATTATATAGTTAATCAATAGCACAAGATGTAATTGTGTAATAAACTGTTTAACTCTTTACAAAAGGAAAAATGTTCACTCGTCCAAACTCAAAGCTGTTCCAGACTATAAAGGTAATTGATTCTAAAAGGGCAGAAAGCAATGTGGGAAAAGCAGGAAATGCTGGTTGCCAGCATTTTCTCCTTTTCCCGCAATGTTTTCACAGGGCATCTTCCCCAATTTCGTTAAAACTTGTGATTGCGTGGTAAAGTGTTATGCGTGGTAAATAATGAATGACTGAAGGAATGACAAGGGTTCTCTGTCCGGTGAGGGTTAATGTTGCTGGGATTTGCTACAAATTACCTAGGTGTATCTATTTTTAGATTCATTGATAATGTTACTGTGTTGTAGGAATACATGTATGTGTATGAGCCTGATTTGCATCGGTCACTTAATATACAAGCATACATCTTGTACCTTATCAATGCCATATTGTTCAGTCTATTACTTTTTAAGTAGACATGTTCAAATTGGGATGGTAGAGATTTTGTGGTTTTTGTCAAAATTGTCATATATAACAGAATTAAGATTGCTAATAGAAAGAATTATTTTTCTGTGAGGCAGTATTTGGCAACTGTGGGGTTTTTTGTTTACTTTGCATCTGAGTCAATCTGGATGCCTACAGACTAGCTTCGCTAGTCTAAAAACCGGACAGTAGATCCCAGGATCAGATTGCATGTTCTAAGCAGCTTGGTCTTTTTCCAGTCCAAGAGAAGATCAAAATATGGTGTTCAATGGATAGAGTGCCATCTTTTCCCTGTCTTTCTCTTCCTTCTTTCTTTACCTGTATTTCTTTTTCTTTCCGTGGATGATGATAGTGATCACCATCATCATTATCATCATCAGCAGCAGCATCAGCTGCAGCATTAAAGCAGCAGCATCGACGACGACATAAAAAAGGGGGTGTTTACAAGATAAGACTTTTATTACTTTTCTCATAGAAAATATCATCAATATATCAATCATATACGTCAGCCTGACTAGAAATAAACCCTACATTATAAAATCATTGTACACAAACATCCTTCCATATCATCAACAGATTAGTACTAGTAAAACCCTGGACACACATAAATAAGTGATCTACCGCCGTCATATAACTGATATTATGCCGAAATCGACATGAAACATATTAAAGAGTCGTCTTTTGTATGTATTTACATTCGAGCTAAAATTATACTAAACGATTCTTGGAAAAATGTTAGGTGAGCCTCTGGCGAGCTTAATAATATGATTGTAGACGAGTTTAATAATATTCTATCTCAAAAACCAACAAGTATCAAATTCCTTAACTCTCATAACGAAAACTGGCAAGATATATGTCAGAATATACAAAACCATACATGCACATGTGGAAATTTCCGTAAAGCAAATAAGATTCTTCGAAAAAAGTATAAAATGACGTCACACGTATATGACGTCACACGTATATGACATCACACATTTACCCATCTCAACGTGTGTAAGAGAAGACAATTCGTAGTGGGTAAATTACACTGAAAACAAGGGAGATTATGCGATCAAATACTCAAACACACTGGTCAAATCTTTTCAAACTCGTCATCACTGTCTGCTGCTGGACGACTCTAAAGACTTTTATAGAAGACCATTCTTAATGAAGGAGGACCATTATTATTTTTTGCCGAACGATCCCTTGTTTTAACGACCCTGGTGAAGTTGACATTTGAACCCATCGTGAGAAAAGGACAAAATGCCGGTAACCATCGTTTTCCCCCTTTCCCTCGATGTTGTTATTCCCACAGCTTAGTTCAAGAAATTAAACTGTCTTCTGCGAATGACTTTAATTTAGACCAGTCTAAAATTTTGTTAAGTAATAAAGAATTAAAATTCCATGAGAAATTGGAGTACTAGCTCTGTATTAGCCATTTCTTCATTAAACCTTGGTCTGCAAATGCTCTCAGTTTGGATCTTTCTACAATTTTGATATGTAATAAAGAATTGAAACTTTTTGTGACATTGGAGGATAGACTCTCTTTGAACAATTTCTCCAATCGTAGCTATGTTATGGTCTATCAGTACATGAAAACACTCCATATTCATACAGTTTCTGACACCTTTCCCTGAAATTCTGTCTCGCATAGCCTTCAATACAGATTTCTACTTTAAGCCGATACCTAAGGCAGACGACATGGCAGACGACGTCTTTTTCGTTTTACAGAAGAATACTTCATGCCAGAGGGAGAAATTGCTCGTAACCGCCACCTTTTCCTTTTGCCACAATGTTTTCACGTGTGTCCGTGTACTGAGGTATAATCCCTACTGATTATCCATATGTTACTAATATGCTTCTAAACTCGTCCGCAGCAACTTTGCTACCAGGAGGCCAGAAAACTACATTACATGTATATTTACGTCTTTTTAGCATGATAACTCTACCTGACGACAAAACTTTGGGTTCGACCAAATTCAAATCATTTGCAGACGACAAATAAAATGAAGCTCAAAAGATGATTTCTGTATTCAGAATGATGGAAAACATTGTAGGGAAAGGAGAAAAGGCTAGCTACCAGCATTTTCTCCTTGTCCCACAATGTTTAAAAAGACTTTAAATGGTCGTTAAAATACGAGATTGTGTGGGACTGTGTGCCATCTTTGCAGAAGCCTACTAGATAAAGCTGCATGCAAAATTTGGTAGCCCTAGGCCTTATGGCTAGGTACAGGAAGATTCCTAAAGTTTTCACCATATAAGCCTATGTAGAACTTGTGACCCCCGGGACGGGGCCAATTTTGACCCCAGGGCTATAATGTGAAGATACATGGTAGAGGTCTATTAGATTAAGCTTCATGCCAAATTTGGTAGCCCTGGGTTTTATGGTTTCTGACAAGAAGATTTTCAAAGATTTTCAAAAATTTTCAGCTTTGTTGCCATGGCAACCAGAGATTTTGAAGGAATCAAATTTTTTCAAGAAATTCTGAAGAGGACCAAGGCAGGATCATTTCTGTAAAGTTTCATCTAAATTGTAGGGGTAGTTTCAGAGAAAAAAATGTTTGAAATAAAAGTTAGTTGGTTGTATTGGGGTTTAACGCCACTTTAACAGCTAAGGTCATATCATGGCGGTCGGTGACGCACATGTGTTTCCTGGCTTTCTCACACCAGTACTAACACAACTTTCTTTCCAAAGCCACCGACTACTTTTCTCACATGCTTCACCAGAGGTGAGAGGCGAAAATACGCCGGAAAGAAGGTTCGCCTCAACCGGGTATAAAGTTAACGCACGCACGGATGAACGGAAGCACGCACGGACGGAAGCACGACGGACACCGGGCCATGACATTAGCCCGCTGGCCTTCGGCCAGTGGAGCTAAAAACCATAATTTGCACATTTCTGCACTCGTAAACAAAGTACTTTAACATTAAATACAAAAGGCACATAAAAAATCAAGTGCATGTATTTTTTTTTCAATAAAATGAATTAACCCTTTTTTAGGTGACTGAATTTTAGACTCGTCCAATTTGAAAGCATTAACTTGTAGACGTCAATTCAAAATAACCTCTTTTACCAGGCGACAAAATTTTGAACTAATCCAATTTGAAAGAATAAGCAGACCTCAAATCAAACGTGGTTCATACATGTATGCTGGTATTTCTCTTTGAAAGGATTGGCAACAGTGTGGAAAAAAGGATTAAAACAATGTGAACACAATCGTTTTCAGCAGTCCTAAATCAAAGCAGAGTTAAATAATATCAGCGCAAAAAATATCCAAAAAAAAAAAACACTTGAATCTCAATAATGCCAAGTACATAAAATGGCCTTTCTCAGTTTAAATAACAGAGAAATCAGGTGCAGTGTAAAGGTTGAGTTTTCCAGAATATTTCACAAGATACTAGATAATGCAGATCCAATATCAGACTGCTCGTTCTGTACAGCCTAATTATGACGCAAACCGTCCAAAAAAGTCGGCTTAATCTTCAACTATATTATTTACCAAAAAAAAGCCATAAATTGTACCTGGCGCTTTGTGACTAATTCAGATCTTCTATAGTTAAATCCATAAACAACAGTTTGAAGTCAAGATATATAGAGGATTTGACAAAATGTGGTATTTGAGACAAAAAATTATTAAACGAGTCTGAAAAGTGTTATCATGCGAGCCTTTGGCGAGCTCAATAACAATTTTGCAGACAAATGTCAGATTCTTATCACATGTTTAAATCCTCCGAATTCTAAGTTAAAACATGCAAAACCAAACATGCAGATGTAGGAATTCTCCAACACATTTCCCTGAAAGAAGTATAAAATTGCGTCACACATGACGCCACACAGTGCTAATCTGTAACGTGTGTAAAATAAGAAATTTCAAAATGAGTATGTTACACTGAAAACAAGGGAGATTAGGTGATTAAATAATCTATTATTCGTTCTCAAATCTACTAAAATGGTATCAAATAATCTGCATCACCCTGTACAAAGTACCCCATTAACACAAAACTATAAAAAAAAAAGATGGATCATTATACATATCTATAGAACAGAAAAAAGAAACACTAAAAAAAGTATTCATATTTATAGAACAGAAAAAAAAATATACTGAAAAAAGTCGTATGTTGCATAATGAAACTTTCAACATTCTTTGACATTTTGACAAGTATATGCTCTGGATTTCCATTCAATTCTTAGCAAAGTTATGACTAGCACAGTAAAGACAAAGATCAAATTTAACAAATATAACATATGTGGGATCGCCCAATACAGACAAGCAGCCAGAGGCATACGTCATTTCAATAGCCATATGGCTTCAGCTGATTTATCTACACAAGCACCCTAACATGTTGCCTAAGCCTCTCAATTGCATTAAGGGGAGGTAATCATGCTACCCATATTAGCATCTATACAAAGAAGTCCAGGCTTTATAATGCCTATAGTAGTAATGTCAGAAAAAGTATCAACGACATTTCTATGCCCTCAAAAACTAGTTTCCTCGTCAAAGAGAAAATCTAATACAAGAGATTGTCAATAAGTAAATACTTCACTAACAAGGGCCTTTTATCTACCCCACGTTTTAACGCGGCTCAAAAAACACATGTAGATTGACCTTCTCTGCCATAGAAACCGAAAGACGTGCAGAACGTGCAGTATGATCTTGGATCTATACCCTTCGGTTGTCAAATCACGCCTATACGCTAAAGAATTTTTCGGTGGGTTATATTTTCAGCCGTTGACAAAGGTCGAGTTTATACATTTGGATATCTGGCGCTGAGAGAGTTAACAGTGAAGTACTTTTTAAAGTCCTTACATTACTTTCTTATTAGATGATGGAAAGTTTCCAAGAATGGAATAATTTAAGCCTTAAAAACAGCTAGTTGACGTCGATGCGTAACCATGTCTAATGTGTATTCCGGCGTCATTTGACAAGTCTATGATGATCAGACGTAGTTACGGAATCGGCCTAGCACTGATGAGTGTTCCAGCGTTGGTTTTGAATCCAGAATAAGTTTGCATACTTTTGCTAGGTGTCCGTTCTTGAAGATATATATCATTAAATTTTATTCATAGGGGAGGAAGACCAAATTCTTATATTTTTTGTCGCTTTTTTTTCTGCTAAACATTGAGCCATTTTAAGGGTCTGTCTCTTTACAGTCAAACTTGTAATAAGCATACCCAAAGGGATACCAAACTGAACGTGCTTATAAAAGACAAGTGCTTGTTTAAAGCAGGTAAATTTTCACCAACATTCTCCCATCTTCCCATAAGATTTTATGAGCGTTTTTTTTCTCACGGTCGTAATTTTAAACACGAGACAGTTTGGTAAAGTGCCAAGTCCAACAAAATCAAGGCGCTGACGAGCTGATGGCAGCGGGGTTTTAATTTATCGACGATTCTATATATGATAGTTAACTAGTAAATCGGCAAAATAAAATACATGTATACCGATAAAAATCAGTGATCAAAAATGATTTTGTTATACTTCACTTGAGTATTTCGTACCGGGCCAATCTACTGAAAAATGAAAAATACGTGTAAAATAAAAATTAGCAATCTTTAGGGCCCTTTAGTACTCATACCCTCTAGTACCTTGTGCGCTGAAAAACCTATATTCAAAACAATGCAAGATACATCATTTTATAGGTAAACAATACAGTAAAAGAGAAAAAACACGACAACAACAAAATCAAATGGAATACAAAATAGTCCTGCCCTTTTTTTTTTCTCCAGCAGAATGAACTAAGAGCACCTTATAAGAATTAAATGCACTTAAGGTATAAAACAAGAACTAGATCTTATACACGTAATAAATACCAGTATAAAAAATATGCTCTGCTGCCGAGGCTCAAACGAATTTTAAACTTTTTTGAAACTCTTTCTCCTGTACCACACAATCCCGAGTTTGAATGACCTTGGGGATGACGGCTTCTGAAGACATTTTGGAAACAGGAGAAAATGTTGTTAATCAGCATTTTCTCCTTTTTCCAAAATGTTTTTTATCCTACCAAAAACAAATTTCAAACTTTCAGTCATATTTGTTTTATGCAACAGCTACCCTTTGGAAAAGTATGAAATTTAATCGTGTGGTAAGGAGTTATGGTAAAGCATGGGTGATAGGAACAGCAAGTCTATTATAATGACATCCTAAACAATTTATTATCAAAATTGGAAACATTTGCATAAACTTCAGCGAGCCACATTTTTTTATACATTTTTAACAATCCTTAGAACGAAAGGCTTTTGAAAGCACATTGGGAAAAGGTAAAAATGCTGGAAACAATATTTTCTACCTTTTCAAAAACAACTATCAGTCATTTGATCTACATGCAATTTTGTCGTTTTTAGTTCAAATCAGAAGGAAATGTATTTGTATTGTATATTTTCAAGCTATTCCGTGAATTATATAAAGGAGATATCTCTCTCTCTCTCTCTCTCTCATTATATTGTGTGTGTGAAATCGAAATTTATTTCATCGTTTGAACATCATCGGTAAAATTTTCATGAGTGGCTGCGTATTTATTTCATGCTTCTAACCCCCTTTATTTGGGACTTTCGTCAAAATCCAGTAGTTGTTTCGGTAATTTCCCGTGGCGTACCCCCCATCCATACAAACGCATAACAATATTACGTAAAGCGCGAAAATTGTAGGGTAAATGCGCGTTAACTACGTCATTTTCCCCTGTGGTTGAATGGCACGCGCTGTCTACCGAGGTAACTAGTGCAAGGGAGCTACTGTTTCCGTCTTCAGCTGAAGAGTTCTAAAGTATGAAATCGATATTTTTCACCGGTCGTAACCATGAAATACCAAACCATAATCCACCGTTATTTCTGGATAAACTACCGAAAAGCATGAAATAAATAGTTTATTTTTCACAAGAAGTAAGTGACTGACCTAATTAAACATGCTACGATCAGTTATCCTTAGCTAAAAGTACAGAAAAAGAATAATCACATGTTCTAGAATTGATTAACAACGAATTTCATTTGCTCCTTAACTCTTCTTTAACATATCTAACATAAGAAAGTATATACAAAATATTTACAACATAACAACGTATACAAATTATAAGTTTACGATGATTGCATTGATTTGATAAGATACACGGTTTGTATTCACCAACCACTCTAATCTAATTCTTGATTAAGAAAGTAATACAAGTTCTGTGTGACTACATCGTTTTGTTTACCCATCACATTTTGAAAGGCTTAACCCTTTGCCACACAATCCCGACTTTTAACGACCCTTACAGGGACAACTTCGGAAAACATTGTGGGAAAAGGAGAAAATGCTGGAAACCAGCATTTTCTCCTTTAACCATGATGTTTTCTACCCTTCCCGAAACAAATTTCACTTCTTGTGTTACATTTATTTTGTCGTCTGCAAATGCTTTCGATTTGGACAGGTTCTTAAAATTTGTCGTTTGGTAAAAAAGTTAGGCGATTTTTTTAAGCCAACCAGAATTGCGTTCCATCGCAATTTACGATTAAATGAATGTTAGGATTGTACGTAGATACAGCTCATGAAATAACACATCATACAGACCAGGGTACGTATTCATTAACCATTCTGAAGAATATTCTCTGTCTTATTCTGAGCCCGCCCGGGTGGCTCAGTGGTGAGCGTGTCGGACTCATGACCTGGTGGTTGTGAGTTCGATACCCGGTTGAGGCGAACTTTCTTTCCGGCGTATTTTCGCCTCTCACCTCTGCTGAAGCATGTGAGAAATGTAGTCGGTGGCTTTGGAAAGAAAGTTGTGTTAGTACTGGTGTGAGAAAGCCAGGAAACACATGTGCGTCACTGACCGCCATGATATGACCTTAGCTGTTAAAGTGGCGTTAAACCCCATTACAACCAACCAACAACAACTTATTCTGAAGAATTTACTAGATTTGAAACAAGACAAATTTATGATGCATAGCATCATAGAAGCCGCAATCTTTTGGTGGACAATTTCAGAAATATTGACTTTCTTGAGAAATTGTGATGTCATTTTTTGTATCTGTTTTTACCCCCCCCCCCCCACCAGCGAAAAATCATGACAAATGGTACTAAAATGCAAGGAAAAAAGAAACAGAAAATAATATGTACATGTATTCTAATTCTTAAAAGAAATTTAGAGAGGAATCTTAAATAATCTTGTTGATATATTATTATTATAAAGAGATGTTTATTTGGGAAAAAAAACACGTAAAAGCATCGGAATTTTTAAATTTCTACTCGAAATTTGAAGATGGAGAAATTGCGCATTCAAATACAGCATTTTCCATTTATTTAATGATTTTAGAAAGGAAACTTCTATTCTATAGCGGCATTAAAGGCAATACTACAGAATTATTTAAGTTACCAATTATTCAAAGTGATATTAAGATCGTTATTCACATATGATGTTTACATGTATTTACAATTCTTATCAGTGATCTCTTCTTTGTGTTTCTTTTTTTTTTACAACAAAAAAGAGAAATAGGAAAGAAAAAAAAAAAAATGAAATATTCAACAACTTTTTTCTAAAAGATGATCTTCTTGCTTGTCAAAAAGTATCTTAGCATGCTTGTAACACAGTGAATCTTTACATTTCTACTCTAGAAACAAAAACTTTTGCATGGCATCTCCAAAATTATTCTGATCATAGCCTGCACAGTTGGCACAAACCACGTTTCTTTTATTCCTGAAATGGCAGCCACACACACACAAAAACATTTTTTAAGTCTTTAAAGATCTGATCTATTCAACCACAACATAATAACTATTACTATACATATTTCGTTTAATAAACAGTAGTTTGAACCATTTTCTGCATAGGCCTTGTACATACCTAGTGTAAAACTTCTAATGTAAATTTCAAGAGCTATTCTAAACCTTTGACCAGCAGCGACGTAAAAAGTCGTATATTCACAGTAATAGGTTCTGTAATAAATTTAACCCTTCGACTACACAACGAAATAAATACACTGAGTAAGGAAAACAAACAAGATTTTCTTTTATGTTTACGAAATATCTTACAGAATATTTAAAAAAATATTACACGGGCTATGTGCTGTCTGATCTTCATCTATTTCCGTCATTTTCGAGCAGCTTCAACCCTTAGAGCACCAGGCACCACCATGATAATTACTGTAATCAATGTACATAACGATCCATACGTCATGTTTCAAGCAGGCCTGGTTTCAAGGGTTTTGTAAATCAGGACCATACTGTACAGCACAAACAGTCTGATCATAACAGCTTCGACACACAATACAGTAAATGCAAAATTTCACAGGTCTCATAAGGTAGATGTTCCGTGTAACAAAAATCCATTGGGCTAATGTGTCGACGAAGGGAATAAAAAAGGGTTATCTTTTCGCAAGTATTCTATAAATAGCTGATGTAGACGCCTCTTGTGTAGGGAGGTAACCAGTCTATACCTTGATCAAAGGTTAACCGCCGTTTTATCCTTTACAAATTATGAATGGACGAAAAACTTGTACATAAAATTGCTTCTGATTATCATATTCTAAGATGCTCTCTATATCATAATCATCATTATTTTGTTTTGTAAAAAAGTAGACAAATGCGAAAACCATTGAGAGGTGTGAAAGCTTGTGATAAACCGAAAGCATAACGACTTCGTTTGGGAAAATAGAAGGAATCCTATATGTTTGAAAACTTCGGGGGACTAGCCAATTAAAGGATGTTTATCTTTCTGTATTTTTTATTGTTATTTGGGAATGAACTATATATTGCAATAAAACCAGGTTTGAATTTCATGTAGGTCTGTTGGAATACTTAAGATAGAGTCATGTGGAGTAATTCTGTCCAGGGATCGTATATACACATATAAGATCCCTGTTCTGTCACAACAACACAACATTATTAGAAATTTTACAAAAATTATCACCTATCGAATAATTACTGATCATCTACATGGTAAATAGTTTAGGTATATTCCTACTGGAAGCCGCTTTCGAGCGGCTTCCAATAAACACAACTTCTGATAAACTAAACTAAATGGTTTAGCCAATCAAAAGTTGTGTTACTTTCAAATCTAGAAAATTCTCAAGTTTAAGAAGAAGAACAGTCTTGAGTATAGTTGGTGAATACGTACCTCAGGCTCGTATACACCAACACTTCTAAATTGAATTCTTAGTCTAGTTCTGCATTACTTTTTAAATCTAAAACTTTTCTGATTGTTGGCTCAGCCATTCATAGATCGCGTTATATCTAAATTTATAACATTCATGAGATTAAGAGCGGTTGGTGAATACAAATCTAAGCCTATGCAAATAGTCATTTAGAAAACCTTCCACAAAAACATAGATCCTTTTTCAACAATCACGTTACGTCATTCTTACCTACCTAAAGTATAGGACTTTAGAAAAAATTATGAAACAAGAGTATCGCATGCAGGTGCCAACGCTTGGTTGAAAGTGCTTAATTTTCAGTGAAAATTCTAAGTCAAAAAAGGCGCAAAACTGTGTGAAAAATATTTTGATGTTTACCTGCCATTGGTGTACAGGTTTCCTTCTTGATAGTAAACAACTAGTCCAAGTTTGGAGTAAATATCTTCAGTAATTACAGAGATATTCTAAAATGTCACAGTTTTTAAAAATTCAAGGTCGAAAAAGGGGCAAAATTGAGTCAAAATACTTTGATAGTGACCTGCAACCGTTGTACGAATTCCCTTTTTGATAGTTAACAACTTGCCTGAGTTTGAAGTAAGTATCTTCGTTAATAACAGAGATATTAAGAAATGTCAAAGTTTTTGCACGACGAAGGTGACGACGCAGACGATGACACAAGGGCTATAAAAATATCTCGTCCTTTTCTTCGAAAACATCCGAGCTAAAAATTGAGAACATACGAACAACCAGGAAACTTTGAGGTTCCTGAGAATAACATTTTAACACTTTTCCGTGTCATATAAAACTGGACCTCTAAATGGTATTACACACTTCCGGAAATGACTATCAGGATTATCTCCCTTTATCCATCAAGCCGCAGTCTCACTAGTGTTATTCTCCTCTCCGCGAGTTTCTGTTTCGTTCTCTGTTGAAATTCTCTGTTCCACTTGAACCCCATTTCCGGTGGACTTGAAATTACAATTTGTGTCCGATGTTTGCAAATCGCTACGCGAGTGCTTTTTCTGAAAAGGAAAATATCATTGTTTTTCCATTAACCCTTTAACTACTACAAGAAAGAACGCAAACACTTTATACAAATCAGAAAAACTCGAAAACTGAGATTTTGAATTTCTTTTCGTCTGAAAGTTTTATCGTGTCGGACGGTATGGATCCAAGATCAGACTGCACGTTCTGTGCTGTCTGATCTTGATCTACAAAAGCGCATGTAGTATGGAGTTAAGCAGTTTCAGTGTAACTCTTCAGACAAGCATCTAAGCAGAAAAACTTATTACAGTTTGTTGATAAAGCTCTGCTAGATATTCTAAAAGACAAAGTTGCTTACGTAAAATTATCATACAATATTTGCCGACAGTGCAGACCAGACTACATTTTCTGTGTAGCTGATTTTCTTCTATAATCTTACCATGAGCGACTACAAAAGCCCCAGGAGCTATGTGATTTTAAGTCAAAGAACCTGAAACAATTTTTATCTGCAACACAGACTTCCTAAGAATTAGCATCAAGAATACGACGTTTCAGCGACATAAATTGCATCGTCAAGATATTTCAATCGAGTGTACAGTGTATCTTGTTAAAACTTATGAATAAACCCGATAAGCTGAATAAACTAATTGGAAATTTTTCGTCCGTAAAACCGAACTAGAGGCCCTTGAGGGCCCGATATCGCTCTACTGGCAGTGATTTTGATTTTATGCTAGCATACATTATGAATTCATAATGCTAAAAGAAAAAAAGACAAAAAATGTGTTCTTGCAACTGGGCCTGAACCCACTAAGACAGCATAAGTTGAACAAACAGTGAAAAAAAATGAAGTGCAATTTCTCAAAACTAAATGTTTGGAATCAAGCCAAATTTGATAGGGTTTCAGTATGCCTTGTATAAAACAATCCTAGCAAATTTCAAATGTGGACTTTGTTGAGTATACGATACTAAGTCATCAAATGGCTGCTTTTCCTGAACGGTTTACTAGATTTTCTTCACTTTTAATAGAGTTCAATCCCTTGATGAACCAAACAATCTTCGCAAGTTTCAAAAGAATTGGATCAACACTGTGAACTTTATTGCCTAAACAAAATGTGGAAATTTCAACTTTGAATGGCTACTTTTCCCATACTGATTGTCAGATTTTTTTCAAAATCAATAGGGTTCAAGCTGTTTATGATACAAAGCAACTGAGCAAGTTTCATGAAAATCTGACCATAAATGCTGACTTCATCGTGTAAACAAGAAATGGAAATTTTCAATTTGAAATGGTTACTTTTCCCATACTGTTTGTTGGATTTTGTTCAAAATCAATACGGTAGAAGTTATTGATGAGATAAATAAACTTTGCAAGTTTCACGAAAATCTGATTACAAATGCAGACTTTATCATGTAAGCAAGAAATGGAAATTTTTTTCTTGAAATGGCTACTTTTCCCATATTGTTTGTTGAATTTTTTTTCAAAATCAATAGGGCTGAAGCTATTGATAAGATTAACAAACTGTGCAAGTTTCATGGAAATCTGACCAGAAATGCAGACTTTATTGCGTAAACAAGAAATGGAAATTTTCAACTTGAAATGGCTACTTTTCACATACTGTTTGTTGGATTTTTTTCAAAATCAATAGGGTTGAAGCTATTGATGAGATAAACAAACTGTGCAAGTTTCATGAAAATCTGACAACAAATGCAGACTTTATCGCGTAAACAAGAAAAAGACTAACGGACGGACGGACAGACGCACGGACGACGGAAACCATACCATGACATAAGCTCTGCTGGCTTTCAGCCAGTAGAGCTAACTAAAAACTGTCAATTTTTAAGGTAATATGTTACCAAAATAGCACAAGCTAGTAGACAGTCTAGATCAAGATGAGACAAGATCTTCAACAGCACTTGCAATTCCCGTTCGAATTCTGGGAGCTATTGTTTCCGTCTTGTCAGTGAAGTTCCAAAAAATCATGAACAAACCGGAATGGGACTTAAAATTCATTTACTTACTACATATGTGTGTTTCAAGTATATATTTGGATCATCTACTCTCATGTTCTTAAAATCTGGACCAAACGTCAAAACGAAGGTCAGTATAGACAGAGCCAGCAACCATTCTGTGATAGTGGAAGTCAGATAAATACCCCGTAATGAACCCTGAAATAGAAAAAAAATCTCTTAGTGAAAGGGTGTCAAATACCATCTAAGATGGTACTTTAATATGAGCCTAAGGTCATAGCAAGTGTCATGAAGAAGGCCGTAATGCAACAGTAACAGTAAAGGAAGCCCATAATGAAGCCTGAAATAATGAAAATATAGTGATAAAATCCCTTTTTTGATATGGCACTTTAAACTAGGCCAAAGTTCATTCTGAAGGTCAGAATTTGACTGTGCCAGTAACTTATTTTGTAACAGAGCATAGCATATGTACTAAACCAAAACCGTGCTTAAACCAGTCACAAATTGCGTCTCTTTCTATCAAAGACTAGAATAAGACTAACAATAACATTCAGAATGGTTGGTGAATATGAGCCCCGAAACTAAGAAATATTCCACTCTACCATCGCACTTAAATTTGGGTTGAAGGTCAGAGCAAGGATCAGAACTGGGAGAAATAGCAGTTCTGTTACGGTTGAGGTCGTATAGACACAACAGAACTCTGTATAGATAGGTTTTTCATGTATTCAAGTGTGCGGGAGGTTTGCTGTTCGTTCGTTTGATTTTAATTGGTTTCTTTTCGTTTATTTGTCAGTCTGCCTATTCCGCATGAAGTACTGTACATTTAATTGAGGAGGAACCATGTTGGTAAAGTCAGAGAAAACAAAGATTGTTACAATAACTTCACGAACAAAAATGGCCCCGTTAAATAATTCTTTTTAAATAATACCATTTTTAAAAACTTTCTTGTCGATATACTAGTAGATTTAGAAGGCCTGTAGACTAGAGCAATATCTGACGCTTTTGCAAACAGTGTAATTGAGGAAAAGTTTCTGCGACTTTTCAAGACAAACACACTTTATCAAACTTGACCACTTTTGCAGAAACATCTCTCTCTCTCTCTCTCTCTGCATCCCTTTCTCTCAAACATTTTGATGTTGAAAAGCCTACTGCGACTTTTCAAGAAAGAGGTGTAAGCAATCTGTATATTTTGCCAGGGAATACACTCTCTCTCTCTCTCTCTCTCTCTCTCTCTCTCTCTCTCTCTCTCACATGAAGACTCAGAAGATCATTCTCTAAAACCCTTTCTCTATCTCCAGCAAAAAAAATCAACAGGTGATGAAAACCATACGCTTACTAAAGATTAAAATAGACATAAAAATAGATAAGTGAGATATTTTTACTACAACTCCAGTGTACATTACATATTTGTTTATGTAATGTTTAGGCTAGTTTATATGAAGACGAGTAGATGCAGACAAAAATCTTCGTGAACGGATCACTCTTATTCAAGAACTATAGTATTTGTTCCAGGAAAAACCATTAAAATTCTTCAATAATTCCAATTTAAGGAGGAAGTTATGAAGTGGTTAGAATTTTTATTATAATGTTTTCATTGAGTGCAAGTATGTCAAAATTTTTCGGAGAAATAAAACATTTTGGAGCAACCAGTGGCCGTAAAAAACTCACTTTTCTATGGGTTTTAACGACGCTATGGAAGCACCCTATGACCTATCACAAAAACGTTGTTGGAAAAAGGAGAAAATACTGGTCATCAACATATTTTTCCTTTTCCAAACATTTTTTTTTTTAAATCAGTTCACGAACGAATCCTATCAATTAAGCCATATTTAATTTTTCCTGTGCGAACAATTTCTTTACCGACAAGTCTACAATTTTGTCTCTGGGTAAAATATTAATTTTGAATTCAAAACTCTAAGCTGGCTAATCTATAAATTGAGATACAGACCATGATGTATCTCAATTTATAGATTTACATCATATGCTCAATGTGACGTCCTTTTTTTGGCAATAATGACGTCAAGTCTCTTCTTGAAACAGTCAATCACGGACTCAGACATTTCCGGTGTTATTTTCTCGATTTCTCTACGGATGGCGTTTTTCAAGTCTTGTAAAGTTGCTGGTTTAGGTGTGTAGTGTAATGCTTTTACTATCAAACAAAACTTACATGTCTCTAGATTATGTATATAGGGAGTGAGTACAGCCATTCCAAACTGTATTTATACCATTAACGATGAAGACCATGACAGATATTATGAATCACCCTGTACTAAAGTTGAATAATTTTCACCTTGCCACAAGAAAGAAATTTTCAATTATGTTGAACGTTATTATACTCATTTCCCGACCCGTATCTGACATACTTCACGTGCTTGCACATCTGAGTAGTCCATCTTTATTTGAACGTGCAAAAATGAATTCTAATCAATTTTCTGAAGGCAAACTATCCAAGGTTCACTTTCTTTTCGTCTCTTACCTGGTGACTTTTCATTGACGCTGAGTAAATACATCTCAGCATTAATGATTTGGTAGTGAATAGTCCTTCTCTTATACTAATTGATAATCATTTTTTTGCGTTGCCCTGTAACTCATTACTGTACATTCTACATGCAATTTCAGACACACCATTTTAGCAGCAACTGCTATTTTTCTAGATTTGGATAACTTCTCTTGAAAGTATTGGTTAGTTGTATAGTGTTAAACGCCATTTTCAACATTATTTTAGTTATATCGCGGCGGCCAGTACACATATCCATGCTTTCCTGGAGTTTCCTTTACCAGTACTCTGCACAATATTCTTTCCAAGCCACTGGCTGCTTTCACACATAAACATCGTCGAAACCTTGAAAAATATATCTCACTGGTAATTATTTGATCGTATGGATGTATAACGCCATATTGCAGTTATGTCACGACGACTAGTCCAGCTATCCATTATTTGCTGGAGCTTCTTTCACCAGTTCGAACACAATATTCTTCCCACGCCACTAGTCGGGAAATCGAACCAGCTATAACCCCCATTTTCATGTCCTGTTAGCTACAGACTGTACTACCGTGGCTTGGCATATCTAACTGAAAATTTCACTTTTCAACAATGTACAAAACTATTGAGAAAGAGAGGCAATTGCTGGCGTGTTTACTTTTCATTATTTCCCTTCCTACTGAATCACAGAAGTATTAATATTCATATTGCAGTGCCTCTGACGACCTCTATCTCTTTTCAAAGAAGCTTTTTATTACAAATGCCTTGAAATTTTCAATTTACTTGGATTCACTTGGAAGTTTAATCCCTACTACTGCTACTAAGCGCGACTCAAGGACCTTTTGCAGACAGTATATATCAAGACCAGACTGCACAGAAAGTGCAGTCTGATCTTGGATCTACACTGTCCCATAATGAGATATCTTTACATGTGATATATGTTTTTAAAAGGGTGGAAAACGATGTTTTCAGAAGTCTTCTTCTTCTTCTTCAAGGTCGTTAAAAGACGGGATTGGCTGGCAAAGAGTTTCATTAAAGAAGCAGTCATGGAGTGCCCTTGTTAGAAAATCCTATGAATCTTTGAGATTCACGTAATCTGTAATTCAAGATTTTGCAAATATCTTCAACACACAACATCATCGAAAACATTGCGTCAAAAAAGACTTTGCTCAGTCTGAGGTATCGTTTTATTACATTCTTTGCTGGTCTGTTTCGAAATCCTTGTTTCTATTTTTCATATTTTTGTAAAAAAAAATGATCTCTTGTATAAACTAAATGCGACAAAGGAAGAATTCTAACTTTCTTTTATGAGGAAAATGTAAGAAAAAAACTAATTTGCAGAGATAACTCGTTGTTTAACTAGAAATAATTATTGGCAATTTAGAGCGACAGTAAATTCGATACAATGTTTAAAATCTAATGAATCTCCAACAAGTTACAAAATACTTCAAAGCGTTTTGTAATGTTTCCTGTTAACAACATCCTTTTCAAGAAGGCGGCTTTTGAGACACATTGTGGGGAAGGCAAAAAAGATGTTTGCAGACAACATTTTAACCCTTTTTCCCCGGCCCACAATGTTTTCTAGCCTTTCAAAGACTAATGTCATCATTTGAGCGACATTCAATACATCGTCTGCAATTGCTTTCGTTATGGACGGGTCTAAATTTCAAAGTTTTGTTAACATCGTGTGTTTGAAAAAAATAAAACAGTACTTACGTTCAGATAGAAATGCAATGAAAACTAAAATCAGGAGAACGGGGGAAGTCATTAAATTTTACATGACACTTTTAAAGTCATTCAGATTTACATAACATTTTTCAAGTCATAAATGCATTTACAAAATGTATCGATCGCTATGTGTTTTGCTAGAGAGTCACTCATTTATTTTTACAAAACATTACTCGTATGTATTTGAAAGAGTATAAATCATTGTGGGAATAGGAGAAAATACCGGTCACCGTAGGGTAGATGTGGGAAAAAGTAGAAAAGGAGGATAAAGACTTTAACTCTTTACCAGACGACAAAATTTAAAATTTGATAGCATTAATTATGCAGATTACACGTGGCTAAAAATATGACTTACTTGATGGGATAGGTAGCCTATCAGGATCATTTTCAGATTTCGAGCCAGAATTTCGCGAAGGCTTGTGAGAATGTCACGTGACCCATGACAATCTTTGATTTAAAGGGACCGTACTGATATAAGTTGGATGACATCATGTTTGGTAGCATAAATATGGAGGGAATTCCCGATCGTAAAACGACCATCTCAGAACTGCACCGTGTTACTGATACAACCGTCAATTTTTTGTCTCTTGCGGTTTATACGAGGGCTGTTCGATATGTAATGTGTATTGTACCACAGCGCGATAACGCTTTCAACGATTTCGTGGATGACGATACGCTTGAATAGCTCTATTCAATACCTTTCCAACGGTATAAACACGAGCCTTCAGCTCCACATAGTTTTAAACTTATAGTCATTTCATTAGAGCTAGTCGGTGACTACTGTTGTAAAAATGGTTGGGAAACGGATTAAAAATATTGAAGAAATTAGAGCTTATATGAAAGTTCGCACAAAACTCGGTCATTCGGTAATGCAGATTTTTACTGAATTGGGGGAAGTTTATGGGTCTGATAAGGTATCTTATGAGACAGTTCGTAGGTGGAGAAAGAAATTTCTGACTGCCACAGAGTCCGTCAAAGATGCAGCAAAATCTGGCCGACCTGTGACTGTAACAGGCAAGGCAAATGTCTCGAAAGTCAGGGAAATAATTGAAAGTGATGGCAGATACACGATTCGTGATATTGCCAACGCTGTTGGCATATCGCTATCGCGGGTGCATTTCATTTTGAAGCGTATTTTGAAAGTACGAAAGATTTCTGCCAGATGGATACCGCATATATTGACAGATGACCAAAAACGGGTACGAGTACAAACCGCTAAGCAATTGCTCAAAATGTTTCCCAAATTCAATCAAAGACAATTTGCAAACATTGTTACTGGTGACGAAACATGGGTTAACTATTTCGAACCAGTAAGAAAAATTGGAAACAAAATATGGCTAACTAAACACGGTAGAAGGCCTGTATTTGCCAAAAGTAGCATAAGCACAAAGAAGGTCCTTTATTGCATATTCTTCTCACGTGATGGTATAGCCGTACAAATTCCGGTGCCGAAGGGCAAAATTGTTACAGGTCGGTATTACCGAGATGTTATACTAAAAATGCTCAAGAAATATTATCTTAAACGACGCCCTGTGTCAAGATTTAGGCATGTTCGTCTACTTCATGATAATGCTCCATCACATACATCTGAGCTGTGAAGCAATTTTTGAAGTCGGTGAAGGTTACTGTCTTGCCACACCCACCATACTCTCCAGATCTAGCCCCATGCGACTTTTTCCTTTTACCAAAACTTAAAAAGTTCTTATTTGGTCGTCGTTACAAGTCCCGACAAGCCCTTGGCTCAGCCATCAGTCAGTGCCTCAGAGGTCTACCTAAATCAGCGTACAGTGACGCATTTCAGAAATGGATTCAGAGATTGAAATTATGTATTTCAAACCGCGGAGAATATTTTGAAGGGATGTAATGTTCATTTCACTATTTGAGTCGAATGCTTTTGAGATATCGTACAATACACATTACATATCGAACAACCCTCGTACAAACAAAAGATATCTGCAGCAAAAAATATTATATAGCCTAATTTAACCCTTAACATGCTAAATATGTTAAATGAAACTTTCCAGTCGACAGTAAAAATTCAAAAACTCGAATTTTGCGATTTCAAATCTATTTGGGGGGGGGGGGGATCTCCTTATCGGAAAGTGTAGATCCAAGATCAGACTGTACGATCTGTTCAGTCTGATCTTGATTTACACTGTCTGCAAAAGGTCAATGAGTCGGGCTTATGGTAAATCTAGGGTTCGTGTTTGCTTTTCATCGCGCAAGTTGAGTATATTGTTGACAATAATATGCCCTCAACTTCCGGCTAAACACAATAATAATAGTTTGCCAGCACCACCCTCAAAGAAGATCCGGATACCAATTTAATTTCTCCCTTGTCTGTTTGTTTAAGGTGGAAAAAGATACGAAGACAAGATAAAGCAATCACTTATTATCTTATGTAAAAAGAAGCTCTGTGCTTCAGCATGTATCTTTACCTTTGAGCGCTTACCTAAACATTAACTCTTTACTAAGCGACAAAATTTAAAGATAGTCCCAAATTAAAAGCATTTTGTAGCCGACAAAGTAAATGTGACTGAAAAAGTAAAATTTATTTGTAGAAGGGTAGAAAAAATGTACGAAAAGATTTGTTTGTTTATTTGTTTGTATTTGAGTTTAACGCCATTTTAACAGCTGAGATCATATCATGGCGGTCAGTGACGCAACCATGTGTTTCCTGGCTTTCTCACACCGGTACTGACACAACTTTCTTTCCAAAGCCACTGACAGCTTTTCTCACATGCATCAGAGGTTAGAGGCGAAAAATCGCCGGAAGGAAAGTTCGCCGCAACCGGGTATCGAACCCACAACCTCCAGGTCACAAGTCAGATACGCTAACCACTGAGCTATCCGGCCGGTTGTACGAAAAGGAGAAAATGCCGGTTACCAGCATTTTCTCCATTTTACCATAATGTTTTCAAAAGCTTTCTCAGGGTCATTAAAAGTAGGAGTTGTTAGGTAAAGCGTTAAAGTGTTGAAGCCGGCTTCAGTTGCTTTTGCGGGTAATGTAGATGAAAATCAGACTGCACAGAGCATGCAGTATGGTCTTGATTCTACACTGTTACATAATCTGGCAAAAAATACAATTATGATGATCAAGTCGAATTACTCTCCAAATTACCCGCCCGGGTAGGTCAGTGGCTAGAGACTCGTGACTTGAAGGTTGCGAGTTCGATACTCGGTTTAGGCAAGCTTACATTCCGGTGATTTTTCGCCTCTCAACTCTGATGCATGTGAGAAAAGTAGTCAATGACTTGGAAAGAAAGTTGTGTCAGTACTGGCGTGAAAAAGACAGGAAACACACGCACAGGTACACTTACCACCATGTTATGACCTAAGCTGTTAAACAGGCGTTAAACTTCAATACAAACAAACAAGTACTCTCCAAGTTAAAGACGTCAAATACATGAAGTCAGCACTCAATAGATCGATAAAACAAAATTGACGAAAAAGACCAATCATCGTTTACTCTTTACTACACATGAAAACTTAAGACATGACCAAATTCAAAGCTTTTACATACGACGAAATATTTGTGACTCAAAAAGTACGCTTTGGAAGTGTAGAAAACATTGTGGGAAAAGAGACAAATGCTGGTTACCACTTTTCCCACTACTTTTCACAAGGCTTCTTCCTTGGGATCGTAAAAACTCGGCGTTGTTTGGTAAAGGGCTCACAAAAATAAATTTACCCAAATAACTAGAGGCGCTTGAGCGCCTGTATCGCTCCACAGGCCTGATATTTCTATAATGGCGAAAGGAAGTTTTTAACAATTATCATTCAATCCTGCATTTTAGCTCACTGAAGAAACAATTTGGTAGACAACCACCATAGGAACTTACCCGCAAAACAACAATGAAATCCAATGAATAGTTTTAGAGAAGAAATTTTTCAAAGATTTTACTTTATACCATAAAAGGAAAATGAGTCTCCCATAAAAGCCATGTTTTTTGACAGATCTTTTTTTTTTTTTAAGGAATTCTGTAAACCTGTATCTAAGGAACATTCCTGCAAAATAATAATGCTATCCAAATAGCGGTTTGGGAGGAGAAGATTTTTAAAGGTTTTTTACTTTGGTTGCCATGGCAACCAGAATTCTTCATGGAACACAATTATTTGAAGGAATTTGAAAGAGGACCACCAAAGGAACATTCCTGTGAAATTTGGTAAAAATCGAGTCAATAGTTTCTGAGGAGAAGTTTTTTAAAGAAAAAGTTTACGGACGCACGCACGGACGAACGGACGGACGCACGACGGACACAACGCCATGACAATAGCTCGCTAGTTCACTGAAGAAACAATTTGGTAGACAACCACCATAGGAACTTACCTGCAAAACAACAATGAAATCCAATGAATAGTTTTAGAGAAGAAATTTTTCAAAGATTTTACTTTATACCATAAAAGGAAAATGAGTCTCCCATAAAAGCCATGTTTTTTGACAGATCTTTTTTTTTTTTTTAAAGAATTCTGTAAACCTGTATCTAAGGAACATTCCTGCAAAATAATAATGCTATCCAAATAGCGGTTTGGGAGGAGGAGATTTTTAAAGGTTTTTTACTTTGGTTGCCATGGCAACCAGAATTCTTCATGGAACACAATTATTTGAAGGAATTTGAAAGAGGACCACCAAAGGAACATTCCTGTGAAATTTGGTAAAAATCGAGTCAATAGTTTCTGAGGAGAAGTTTTTTAAAGAAAAAGTTTACGGACGCACGCACGGACGAACGGACGGACGGACGGACGCACGACGGACACAACGCCATGACTATAGCTCTCTGGCCTTCGGCCAGTGGAGCTAAAAATCTTTTGTCGTCTGGCCGCAAGCATATTTTGAAAACATTGTGGCAAAATGAGAAATTTCTCATAATATTACGTACTGTTCGTAATGATTTCATGTTTACATAAATCTAACCTTTACAGTACAATACGGTGTTTAACGACACAAGACGACAAAAGACTTCTGAAAACATTTTGGGAAAAAGGAGAAAATGCTGATAACTAGGCCTAGTATTTTCTACTTTTCCCACAATATTTTCTACCTTACCAAAGGCAAATCTGATCATTTAGGTCACATTTCATTAAATTTTGTCGCCTGCAAATGCTGTAAGTTTGGACGACTGTTTTTGTTACTTAAATTCAACCCTTTACGATATAATCCCGAGTTTTACCGACCCTGATGGAGAAGGCCATGGAAAAAAATTGTAAACATAGGTGGTAACCAGAATTTTCCCCCTTATCCACAATGTTTTCTACCCCATCAAAGACAGAAGTCATCATTTGAGAAAGACTTATTTAGTCGTCTGTACATGCTTTCAATTTGGTGGAGTCCACAATTTTTTCGTTTGGTAGAGTTAAACATCAAAGCTTTCCCTTATAATGCCGTGCTTTAATAACCCTTTCAAAGACAATTTCCATTATTTGAGACAATTTTGAATTACCGTCTGCACATGCTTTAAATTTGGGCAAATCTAAAATTTTGTCTTTAGGACAAAGAATTAACTGACCTTCATCGTATAGATTCGTGTCTATCTTACGGTTTAATTCTTGACCAGACGACATAATTTAGAGTCTCCGCCATGCAGTAAGCATTTGCAGACTTCAAATCAAGTCTGGGAAATAAATTCTAACGACTAGAGTATTTTATCACAAACAATGTTTTCAACAGCTTTTTTTCTTTCAGCAGGGTCACTGAAACAAAGGGATATTTGTTAAAAAACTAAAGATACAATGGATCTGACAAAAGTTGGCATTTGATATAAAACTTTATTTAACCAGTCTGTAAGTAAATTAATAAGCGAGCTTTTGGCCCGTATCTAAAAAGCCTACGAGTATCAGATTCTTTTGAACACATTTCAATACTTCATAAAATATAGGTCTGGATGTGCAAAACCATACATGCACAGGCGATAATTCTCCATCCTCGATCACCCAGTTTGATTCATTCTGTAATCGCCCCTGGGTTATTTCGCTGGCGTTTCCTCGTTCTCATGAATTATTCATGAAGCATTTTGATTGGTGATCTCAGTTTTTCTTTGAGAAAATCTAAACTATTTTTATCATAAATACGCCGTCATTTTTGTTTTTTACTTGTCGATATCCAATCACATCATTCGTTGCAAATCAAGCTTAGCGATACTTTAAATATGGCGGCGCCCATCAACACCACAATCGAGAAGCGTTTAAAAGAGATTTTCGGCTAAACACCGAAAGATTGTCAGTTGAAATCGTACACAAAGATCGATAGTGTCGTCCCTGTATTGCTGAATGGCATATCTCACAGGAGACAAACACGCCGACGGCCTCCATATTTGTTGACCACCTCAGGTTTTTTCCAGGATTATTCTTAGTAACGGAAGAAATGAAATTATCCTCTCTACAAAAGAGTATCATTATGTTATCGATCTATCGATTGGCTATTAGGGTACTTCCGACCATATGAATATTCATAAGAAACGACGATTTGCTAGTCAATTTCGTGTAGTCGTTATTGACAATGAAAGAGTTTATACACACTGATCAACGTGAGCCGCGGACACCGATGTTCTTATTCTTAATATACCAGATCGGATTTTCCACGGAAGAACCGGAGGTGGTGTAAGTATTTTCATTTTTTATGGACCTAATTAACCTAGATAGAAATGTTGATTTACAGCAATGTCAAGGCGAATGATTGATCTGTTTACAGACATACTAGGGAATAATAATACCATCATATAAGCGAGCTGTGGCTTTATGAGCAACTGGGATTTTATTTTTTTGAAGTTTGTTGCCGATTTTCGGACAAAATCCCCTTACCATTGTTCATTTTACAAGTTTGTATAATAAGATAAATGCATCCCCTAAAAGAACACAAAATTTCACTAAAAATGTCCTATACGTTTTTGAATGGACTTTGATAGAGGAAAATATGCTAACAAGACACCAGTTTCATTTTCAGTGTATGCACAGGAACACCAGATCAGAAAAAGCTTGCGGTAAATGGACATCAACCTTTAAATCATCAATATTTCTGCATGAAACTCGATGCATGGACTGTATACGAAGACTATTTCTGTAAACATTAGGTCACTACGGTCCATTACCTGATAAAGAGCATGTTCAACCCAATTTCATTACTTCTAGCACTTGCTTTCTGATTATGACTGAGAGTCATTGGTCCATTTTTAAGATTTTTCTTGAAATATTTGCAATATTACGGCAATTTACAAAGTAGACCTACGATTCTTGATCACGATTGACCAGTCATTGCCTCCAATGTTGGTGCAAGACATGTTCTTTGTTTACAGCGTTTCAGTTTTGTGAACGGCGTATTAACCCATTACCATGCAATCACGAGCTTTAATGCCCCTGGGAAAGATGGCTTAGAAAAACATTGTCCATAAAGAAAAACCCTATTAACTAATACAAAGTGTGCATTATTTACCACATTTGGCCGGATTCTTAGTTTCAGTAATTTTCAAATCCGCTTGGCCAACTGCCAGCGGGCTGTTAGAATGGCGTTGTATCCTTCGTACATTTACATGCGTGCGTTTGTTCGTCACCTCTCGGATTACAAGTCCGACGCACACTAGTCAATGTATACGTTTGATTGTCGTTTCTAGCTCGACTGTTTTGGGACAAAAAGTCAAGGTATTGTCATCACTCTGTCGTCGTCGTTGTAGGCGTTGTTGGTGTTGTTGGCGTTGGTGGCGTGACAAACTTTAACCTTGGTCATATCTCTGTTATTACTGAAGATATTTTGTTCAAACTTGGAATATACGTTCACTATCAAAAGAGCAAACCATTCTATCAAGAGAGATAACTCTAAATGCATTTTTGTAAGAATTATGCCCCTTTTTGGACTTAGATTTTTTATCAACTATCCAGCACATGACAGTCGAGCGTTGGCACCCGTTTGCGGTGCTCTTGTTTACGATAAATTGCCGGTAGTACATACACCGGAAGAGTTGAGTTCTTTCGTTCTTGGTGGTATTAATACTTTCTTGCAGAAAACGCAACATGCCAAAGTGTTTATAGGGATCGTTTTTTCTTCGAGGAAATTCTAAACAGCCGATTCATATAAGCATTTGGGTAATCATTAGAGTACCGATAAGGATGTTAAGTTGTGTTTGAAATTTCCTAGCACATTGCGTACCTTTGAGCGATATAAATTTAACCTGATTCTGTTCCCTCTTTTTATCCATGCACAAATCTTTAGTTGGTTTTAGAGCATCGGGAGGTAGTATCAAACTCAAAGTGAAAATTGTACAAGTGAAAAAAATGTCAGTAATTTGCTGAGAAATTTCAAAAACAAACTTACCTCTTTATCGGTACTCGAATGTTTACAAATATGTCTATATGTGTTAAGCATTACCTTGAAGATAATTAATTTTCATAGTCCCTTTGGCATGTAGCGTGTTCTACAAAAAAGTTTTAATACCATCAAGAATGAAAGAACTGAACACTTTCGGTGTATGTACAATCTAACGTAAAAACCGGCAATCCAACGTATACATTGGCCAGTGTGACCAATTCTTGTACTTAAAGTAATGAACACGAATTACAAATTCTTTGTATTAGTTAATAGGGGTATTTCTTTATGGACAATGTTTTTCTAAGCCATCTTTCCCAGGGGCATTAAAGCTCGTGATTGCGTGGTAATGGGTTAATACGCCGTTCACAAAACTGAAACGCTGTAAACAAAGAACATGTCTTGCACCAACATTGGAGGCAATGACTGGTCAATCGTGATCAAGAATCGTAGGTCTACTTTGTAAATTGCCGTAATATTGCAAATATTTCAAGAAAAATCTTAAAAATGGACCAATGACTCTCAGTCATAATCAGAAAGCAAGTGCTAGAAGTAATGAAATTGGGTTGAACATGCTCTTTATCAGGTAATGGACCGTAGTGACCTAATGTTTACAGAAATAGTCTTCGTATACAGTCCATGCATCGAGTTTCAGGCAGAAATATTGATGATTTTAAAGGTTGATGTCCATTTACCGCAAGCTTTTTCTGATCTGGTGTTCCTGTGCATACACTGAAAATGAAATTGGTGTCTTGTTAGCATATTTTCCTCTATCAAAGTCCATTCAAAAACGTGTATCTTCGCTTTGGATGGACATTTTTAGTGAAATTTTGTGTTCTTTTAGGGGATGCATTTATCTTATTATACAAACTTGTAAAATGAACAACGGTAAGAGGATTTTGTTTGAAAATCGGCAACAAACTTCAAAAAAATAAAATCCCAGTTGCTCATAAAGCCACAGCTCGCTTATATGATGGTATTATTATTCCCTAGTATGTCTGTAAACAGATCAATCATTCGCCTTGACATTGCTGTAAATCAACATTTCTATCTAGGTTAATTAGGTCCATAAAAAATGAAAATACTTACACCACCTCCGGTTCTTCCGTGGAAAATCCGATCTGGTGTATTAAGAACATCCGGTGTCCTCGGCTCACGTTGATCAGTGTGTTATAGGTTATGTATACCGTTGAGAAGGTACCGAATGTTTATGTTAAGCTCAGGCGTTTTATAAGGTTCATTTTATAGAACAAATTAATCCTTAGGCTACCCAGCGCGACTAAATTATCTTTTGCGGACAGTGTAGATTAGGACCAGACTGCACAAAACGTGCAGTCTTTTCTTGGATCTACACTGTCCAATAAGGATATTTTTCTCTCCTAAAAATCTTTGAAATAGCAAGATTTTGGGATTTTTACCATCGGCTTAAAATTTCATTTTACTTATTTAGCAGACTACAGCAAACATACTACCATCCCAGAAAAACAGCCATTGATCAGACTATGTTGTCCCGCGATTTATGATAAAATATTGTGGTTTTTGTATGATCGAGTTTAACGCCGTTTTCAACTCTATTTCGGTTATATCGCGGTTGACAGTGCATATATAAATGCTTTCCCGGAGTCTGTTTGTACCAGTTCTTGGCAGAAAACTCTTTTCAAGCCACTGGCTGCTTTTCTCACACAACCATAGGTGAAACAATGGTCAGTTTTCAGAGAGAAGTGAATCCTGGTGTAATGACGGAGAGAAATTGGCCGGGCACGGGACTTGAAGCAGCTAACCCCCCCCCCCACCCCGGTTTCAAGCCTCGACTTAACTATCGGAAAATATTAAGACCACAGAAAAAGATTTAAACCAAAAAATAATTTGACAGAAAAATGGTGGAAAGGGTTAGGAATATGGGTAAATGATCTCGTTGTGTTCCAAACCGAAACAGATATTTATATAGCCGTTGTTTATATCCCTCCAGAAAGTTCGCCTTATCATGATTTATATGAAAATGACATTTTTTAATATGTTAGAAAATGACTTAACCCATTTTTGTACTTTAGGAAATGTATTTGTTTGTGGGGATATGAACAATAGGTTAGGCAACAAATGTGATTATATACAGAATGACATACCCTTACAGTGCGAAGTAGATAACTGTACTTTACCACCCCCTCCACGTAAGTCGTCTGACTAAAGATCAAACCGGTTTGGCGAGTATTTACTTGACCTTTGTAAATCTACAAATTCAAGACTTGTTAATGGTCATCTGCATGCAGACCGGGATATCGGAAAAATGACGTGTATCACACATAATGGTCAAAGCACCGTTGACTATCTCTTAACACCAGTGGAAAATTTTAGGCATATTTCGGACTTTGAAATTCTTGACTTCACACAATTTTCGAACCATGCCTCCTTGTCATTTTCTTTGAAAATAAATACTAATATTAGAAATAAAAGCTGCTATTATTCCGAAAGAGTCATAAAATGGGACACTAATAAGAAAGAGTTGTTTTTACAGGACTTAGCAAACAATACTGAGCGGTTAGAAAGTGTACTGCAATATGAGATAGGACAACTGAGCGACTCGGATAAGCTTGTCGATCTCTCTGGCGAATTTTTCAACTCGGCTGGGAATAAGTATTTTTCAAAAACTGTACGCTGCAGTTCCAGTGCAAATCGTTTCAACGACACAGACAGACACCAAAAATATTGGTTCGACGAGGAATGTAGGCTAAAAAGAGAAGCTTTCAAAATTGCTCTCAAAGACTTCAATAGAGACCCATCCGACACGGCTCGCCATAATTATTTCACAAAACATCAAGATTACAAATATTGCTGTAGAAGTAAAAAACTACATTACAACAAAGTCTTAGCTAGAAATATGAATGACATGAGACGTCTAAAACCGCGGGAGTTCTGGAACATGTTCAAAAAAACTAAACCCAAAATACAAAATTCTGACATACCCATTGAGGATTTTTTGGAACATTTTAAAAATTTGTCTTCAGACAATGACGCGAATAAAACATTACATCTGGACAATGAATTGGATGGTAATCTCCCACCAACATTGGAAGAAGTAGATCAGCCAATAACCTTGTATGAGATTAAAAAAGCCTGTCAGCAGCTGGGAACAAACAAATCCTGTTCCAGCGATGATATCATATACGAATATTTCAAAGAGAGTATCAATATAACCGGGAACGCATTATTATTACTATTTAACTATATTTTAGAGACCGGTAAATTCCCTCAATCTTGGTGCAAAGGTCTAATCATACCGATCTATAAAAAGGGTGATACGTGCGACCAAAATAACTATAGAGGGATCACGCTAACAAGCTGTTTCGCAAAGTTTTTTACAGTAATTCTGAATAACCGACTGAAAAACTGGGCAGAACAAAACGATATTTTAACTGACGCACAATTCGGCTTTAGGAAAGGCTTTGGTACGACCGACGCGGTATTCATTTTAAACGCTCTAATAGAAAAACAGTGTAACAGCAAAAGTAAAATATATTCGTGTTTTATCGATTTTAAAAAAGCATTTGATAGTATAGATAGAAATTCACTTTGGTATAAACTGTTCAAGTCTGGCATAGACGGAAAAATGCTTAATGTCTTAAAATCAATGTACCAAAATGTTAAAATGCAAGTCAGGCACATTAATAGTCTTTCGCAGTTCTTCGAAAGCAATATTGGATTGTTTCAAGGGGAGACCACTTCGCCTATAATGTTTTCACTTTTCCTTAATGATATTGAGCAAAGTTTTCAATTAAATCTTGACGGCTTGACTCTTGACAAATAAATATTTTCCTATTGATGTTTGCCGACGATGCCGTGCTACTCACGGAAACTAAAGATGGATTACAAGATCTATTGAAAGAGTTGGAAAATTATTGCAAACGATGGAATCTAACTGTTAATACAGAAAAAACAAAAGTCATGGTATTCAGAAAAGGTGGCAGATACAGTCAGGATTGTTCATTTACCTACGCAGGGGAGCCAATCGAAATAGTCCAAAATTTTAATTATTTGGGTGTAGTATTCAGCAGTGGCGGATCTTTTCAACAAGCCACAAATACACTTGTGGGAAAGGCGCTTAGAGCTATGTGCTCTTTATACAATATAACAAAAGGATATGAGGTACCACCAAATATAATGTTTAATCTATTTGACAGCTACGTAGCCTCCATCTTAAGTTATAATTGCGAAGTCTGGGGGTTCAATCAATCAGAGAACGTAGAATGAGTCCATAGAAAATTCTGTAAACAAATTCTTATCGTAAAAAAGTCAACAAACTCCAAGGCTCTTTTAGCTGAAGTTGGTCGATTTCCTTTGATTATTAACAGGCATATCCGTATAAAATACTGGTTAAAATTGTTTCAAGAGAAAAGAGGAAATTGTATACTATCTACCTTACTCGACCACCAATTTGCCGAAATACGTATTAACCCAACTGTTAACTACTGGACCAATCGAGTCAAAACATTATTAGAAAATACAGGTTTTAATGAAATATGGCTTTTCCCCGAATCAATCATTCCAGAAAAATTTTTCCCCTTATTTGAAACACGTCTCAATGATATTTATATTAGTAACTGGCGAGCCAGCATTTCACAAAGCTCATCTATGCAGCTGTACGCGAATCTCAATACAATTTACGAAAGTTCCAGTTTTATATCGGTTCTTGAAAATAAATATCAACGAAATATAATTGCAAAAATTCGGCTATCATCACATGATCTAAAGATAGAAACAGGAAGACACAATAAAACCGAGAGAAAGAATAGAATTTGTGATTTATGTTCTCTAAATGATATTGAAGACGAATTTCATTTTACCTTGATTTGCCCCATTTATAAAGACCTTCGACTGAAATATATCCCTAGATTCTATATTAATAACCCAAGTATGTATAAGTTTATCAAATTATTGAATTCAACCAATAAGAAAATAGTATCAAATTTATCATTGTTTCTTCGCAAGGCATTTCTTAAGCGAAAAAATGAATATTCATCAGTTACTTAGCCCTTAGGCTGCCAGACGCGACCCACCGATCTTTTACAGGCGGAGCAAATTGAGATCAGACAGCACAGAATGTGCGGTCTGATCTCCTTTTTCTACACTTCCGATAAGACGACATACTTCTCGCCACAAATTAGCCTTAAAATAGCAAAATGTGTATTACTACAGTTGTCTCTAAAGTTTGTCTTACGTATTTGGCAGGATACGGGTTAAAACTGTAACTGCAAATAGCTGACAGCGTCTTTCTATCTTTATTACCTTTCTTATTTTTTCCTGTTTTATTTTATTTGCTATACATCTATGTAGTTTCCTTTTCGTGCAGAGTCGATCGGAGATCAGGCGGCATAAAACTTGCAGCCTGATCTTTGACCTACCCTGCCCGCTTACAGAAACAATTTTATTTAAATCGCAGTATTCTTGGATCTAGTACAGACTGGAAATTTCCACTTCTCCCATCTAGTAATGTAGTGGACATATGCACATTAAATTTTATATTTTATATAATATCTATGTAGTTTCCGTTTCGTGTTACTGTAGAGTGGATCGGAGATCAGGTGATACAAAACTTGCAATCTGATCCTCGATCTACTCTGCCCGTTCACGGACACAATAATTCTAAAATTGTTGTATTATTTGTTCTAGTACTGACTGGAAATTTCCATTTCTCTCATCGAGTAATTTAGTGGGAATGTGTACATTTTACTCATGTACTTCCTTTCAATATGCTTCCATATGCTTTACTACAATATGAAATACTCTCACATCCATGATCATCTACCATTTGAATTAACGTCTATCGAAATTATATCTATCCTTCTGAAATAGTAGAGAAGCATAGAAAGATTGTTAAAATTCATTCATCCATATATTTTGTTTACGAATCAACCCAACAACTTTATGTTTTTATACTTAATTGCTTTCCACGTATGTATTGAATTTATTTGTATTATCTGACAATGAGCTGTATGCTTTAAGTCGAAAATAAAATGTTACGTTATGTTATGTTAAAGAGACGTTATTAAATGATCGGGATTCCTTGCTTACACATAGGTCCTTTAATTAGTAAAATAGAAGATCGTCAAAGAACAGGTATAGTGAGGTGTAAAAATGTTGACAGTAGAGACAAGTAAATATATTGGTTGACACAAGCAAGCTTTTTCCATCCTAAAGGAACACATTACAAGAAATTTGTCCTTTACCCACGATTTCTTCTGACGTTACAGAGCCCCCTATAAAAGAGCTGTATTTCTGTAAATCATGAATGCAACAAAAACAAAATTCTTGCATACCAATGAGAAGTAACGCCCGCGGTTATATTTAACAGAACGTTAATTCCAGCTAGAACAATCTTACCGACTATTACATAATTAATGTTTATTTTTTCTAGGAAGAAAGATAAACCTGGTGTATTTATGTTCTTATAACTTAACCTTTGATTCCATCTTTATGTAGCAAAACTTCTGGCATCCATTAACTCTACTCTTTCTATCGACAAAAATGCTCATTATTATTACAAGCTGCTTTATAAATACTCCTTTTTAACGCCTCTTCAATAAGCAGGCTTTGAAAACCGTGTGGATTAATGATTTAGCCTTGAACTGCTGAACCAATAAAATAAACACCTCAAGCAAAAGTTAATGCCAAAACATCGCGAATTAAAAAAAAAATGTTAACGGGAAAAATCTCACGGTACCGGACAATGTAGAACTAAGATCAAACTGCTCGTTATGCGCAGTTTGATCTTGAACTGAACTGTCAAAGCTTATGGAGAAGCCATGAAAAGCCAAATGGTTAAAACAAATTTACGTGTTGGAATCCTTCAAAGCCCCATGCCTTCGTCGTTTTTCCCCATTTTCTTAAAGTGGGTAAAAAATCGTCACGATTAGATGATCGAAACAAGAAACATCTTTACAAAAGATACACGGCGCAAATTTTCCCGAAAATACGTCTGCAGTGGCCCGCACAATAAACATGTCCTTGTTTTTGACCAATCGCAAATTTCTATTTATTCATTCCACTGTAATACCAAAAAGTAGGTCAAAAGTCAGCACACTCAGCTACGCCGAAAAAAATCGGTAATAGCAAATTGATAAGGCGCATTCTGTTCACGGACATTTCGACGTAAAAATAGTCCAGGCCAAAAAAAGTAGGCCGAGAGATCCACACACAGAGTATGACGTAAATATGTAAAACGTTGGTATCTAAAATTGTGTTTAACAAGCAGCATCGAACCGAGCAATGGAAATACTACGGTATAAGTCCACGTCCTACATGCAGGTTTTTTTACTTTAAAATATCCCTACAGTTTGCAAATTATCTCACACTCATTTACATGTTTCGGGTTTGGCCTCGAAATATGCTTAAATGGGGATTTCCGTACTTATCTTATTAACCCTTATCCTGCTAAATAAGTGAAAGGAAAGTTTCACGCCGTAAGTAGAAAACCGAACATTGCTATTTCAAAGTCATTCTTTTGGGAAAGTATCTCCTTCTCGAACAGTTTAGATCCAACTTCAGACTGCACGTTCTGTGCAGTCTGATCTTGATCTACACTGTCCGCAAAAGGTCCGCGAGTCGTGCTTAGCAGCCTAAGGGTAAATTAAAACTGCAGTAAAGTAAGCAGCACGCCGGCATCTTTTCTGAAATTATTGTATACCTAATTCATGGCTTACTTCAATTTCTATACTCTATTTTTTTGCATCAAAGAGGGCATATGAGGCTTTGACTATTTCAGCACAAAATATAATAACTCGACTACGTTCAACCGCTTAACTACAATCAGCTAAGACTCAGGGAAAAAGATATCTTACAGGCTTGATAAAACAACCAGACGGTAAAGACCCAAGATAAAACTGCAAGTCCTGTGCACGTCCTGTGCAGTCTGATCTTGATTTATGCCTACTGATCTTATCTATGCTCTACCCAGAAGCCCATGTTTTCGTATAAGGTGCCGAAAAGTGTGCTTTGTATCAGACGGCACAGACCCTAAAGTCTGATCTTCTTTCGTCACAGGTCTCTCCTTGATGCTGAATTATTACCGAACATTCATGTCTATGAACTACATAAGGAAAGATGTTACATGCTTGTGTAATGTTGTTTGATCGTGAATCTGTGTGGTTCACCCCCTTGATTCTGCATCATTAATTAACCCTTATCCCGGCTAAAAATGTGAAATCAACCTTTCAAACCGATAGTAAAAACCCAGATATTACTATTGCAAAGGTAATTCTTGGGAAAAGATATCTCCTTATCGGACAGTGTAGACTCAGGATCAGACTGCACGTTGTGTGCAAAAGGTCAGTGAGTCCTGTTTAGCAGACTAAGAAATAAGAGTCACCTGTAGATAAGTTTTAACCAATAAAGAAATAGAAAACAAATCCCAGAATTTATTGCAAACATCTTGGCAAAAGGACCACTTGCTTATGACAAGCAATGTGCCGTCTGATCGTGAATCTTTATAGACCAACCTTTGATTCTGAATTGTCACCAATAATTTTCTTAGATCCAATTAGTGAAGGAAAAGAAAGAACAAAAAGGAAACATTGTGAAAAACATTGTAGGAAACGGAGCAAATGCTTATTACAAGCCATTGCATCTTTCCCCACAATGTATTCTATGCTTTCTACTGCACTTCATTCCTATCTAAGACCAGAATGTGACTATCTTTATGGTTGACTTTTATTTCAGACCTTGATAAAGGACATAACTATTCATTTGGCAATGAAAGGATTAAAGTGTGTATTCTTTTGTTTATCTGTTAAATGTGTAGCACCTTCTCCACATTATTTCAGTTATATCGCGACAGCCAGTGCACCTATCCATCCTGTCCTGGAGGTTTCTCTTACCATAATATTCTACCCAAGTGGCCGTCTGCTTTCCAATATAACCATCGTCGAAACATAAATCAGCAGTGTCAGAAGAATGAATCCTATCGCGATGACTGCCTTCAGTCCTCGAAAAGCAACTGGGCGAGCAGGGTAATCGAACTATCGACTTCCTGGTCTCAAGTCCTGTACCTTACCGACTGAGTTACTGGGCTTTGCTACGAAAGGCTTATAACAACTTTGCACAGTTGTTCACTTCTTCAAGTGACCTATTTCTGACGACCTCACATTATAAGAATTATTTCTTTATTATGTCTGGTATAAACTGGTGAAAATAAATATACTAAGGGAAAAAAGAAACGCAACTCTAGATTAAGCATAGAATGTAAATGTAAATTTATTCACAATATAAATTGATTTCATTCTTGAAATAACAACACAAGAGGCTTTCTTTCACTGTAATTTTTCTTGACCCGAAACGAAACGCACATCGATAAATATGGCAGCTTTTATGACGTACGGGTGGCGAATGCGCCGTTCAAATGTCTAATACCGAGTATGGCCCCCGTTGGCAGCCATTGCAGCTCTAATCCGTCGGTGCATTGAATTAATCAGACCGTTCACCTGTCTGATAGTGATGTTTTCCCACTCCTCAGTCAGTGCTTGTCTCAGCTCATCGTGTGACGTCCGCGGTGGATTCCGTTTACGTACACGTCTGTCTAAAATGTCCCAAAGATGTTCGATGGGGAAAGATCGGGACGGAATGCCGGCCAAAGCATAACATTCACGTTGTTGTCGGCCAGGTAGGCTTGGCATATCCTAGCAACAAGTGGCCGTGCATTGTTGTGCTGGAAAGTGACGTTGTGACGTTGCACGAATGAGACAACGATCGGTTGCAGCACAGTGTCCCTGTAACAAACAGCTGTCAAAGATCCGTCAATGAATATGATTGGAGTTTTTTGTCCGTGAGATATGCCTGTCCACACCATCACCCCACCACCTCCAAAGCGATCACACTCCACTACACAAGCGTCTGAGAAACGTTCACCTCGACGTCTGTAGACACGAGTTCTTCTGTCTGAACGATACAGCAAAAAACGGGACTCGTCAGAGAATAAGACCTCTCCATTGCCGAAGAGAAAATACACCCGGACGGTTGGCAGTAAGCCATTCCATACGGTGACGTCGTCTATCCGGGGTTAGCGGCAACCCAACGTGCGGCCTCCTGGCATTTAAGCCGAGTTCACGCAGACGGTTTCTTACCGTCCTAGCACTCACACGAACTCCTCTCATGTGCGCTGCGGTTTCAGTGGCTGTATGAAACCGCTGACGTAGATGTGTCAGGCGTATATAAGCGTCTTCCTGATGTGTAGTGGCACGAGGACGTCCTGATCTTTGGCCATCGTCAGTAGTACCAGTTTCCCTCAAACGTTTAACCATTCGAGATATGGTACTTTTATGCACCCCTAGTTGCGCTGCGACTTGGCGTTGCGAAGTCCCGTTCATCAGCATCCTGACGGCGTGTTCACGCTGTTCTTTGCGTACGCGTGGCATAGCAATAACCGCATAAAAACGCTCAAAAAACCTGGATTATTTGTACTTGAGCCTGTATAGTAAATCCTACAATGAAATTTGAATAGGTACTCACATGCAAGTTGTTCAGTGCAACGTGCACGTGAAAAATTAAATTCGCTGAACACGACATAACGCATGGGTTACTTTCACTAAAACGAACTGAGTAAATATCGATAGCGATGACCAGTTGTAGAAAGAATGACGTTTCATTGCATGGACATAAACTTTCAAATATATATGATTTTGAAAAAGTTGCGTTTGCTTTTTCTTTGAGTATATCTTTACGTAACTCTCTCTCAGACTCTAGGGTATCAATGACCCTAAGGAAGAAGACGTTTGAAAGGATCTTGAATAAAGCAGAACTTGTTTGTAACCAGTGTTTTCTCTTTTTCCCTCACAATGTTTTACTACTTTTTCAGAGAACAAAGCTCGTCCTTTTGGCTACAAAGTTATCGCTTGCAAATGCTTTTGATGAAGGCTTGTCTAAAGCTTATCGTATGGTAAAGAGTTAACTCTTAAAGTACTCAACACAGTTTCCGTTGTTTTTGAAAAACTGTGCAGGACAAGATATAACCGCATCGAACTTTGATCAACGGATCAGCCGGGGTTTGCCAAATGAAATAGCCTGTTGAGTAATTGATTAACAGTAAAGCTCTGGGAAGCCCCGGGGGGTAGGGAGTTGTTTTCCTATCGGACAGTGTAGATCCAAGATCAGACTGCACGTTCTGTGCAGTCTGATCTTGATCTACAATGTCTTGAAAAGGTCCTTGATTCGCGTTTAGCAGCTTAAGGGTTAACTCTGTACCAGACGATAACAACACAGACATGTCCAAATTGAACAAATTGAAAGTATTTGCAGATGATAAAATACCGGTAGATGTGGTTCAAATGAATGGGTTTGTCCTTGAAAGGTCAGAAAACAATGTGGGAAAAGGCCATTTCCTGAAGGTCCACAAAATACAGGATAATTTGGATAAGGGTTAAAGAAATCATAAGAATAATACTGATTATTTGAGTGGAGCCATGCTCCGGAAAAATGGGTGTTTAATGAATCTCCGTGATGCATTGTACCAACCGAGTCATCACAGTATTATCGATCCATACAATCCAATTTGTCAAACAACCAACTAAATCATGAGATACACTCTGTCTGGTCCTTTGACATGAAGAAAATTGACAAATAGCAAAAAGCCTCGGGCCCAGGTCAGCCTGCGCGAACTGCGCAGGCTGACCTGGGTCGATACTTTTGCGGATGCATTAAGCCCCCTTTTCACAGAACATGGCTCAGTCATATCAGGACGACAGCTCACGTATTTTTGTGTGTCCTCGGTTCCATCAGCACAAGCTTTGGGATCTGAGGTGTCATGTCTAGGACACTCCCAAGAAAAATCCAGCGCTTCGAGCGAGAATGGAACCCAGGGCCTCCAAGTTTCGAACCCGACACTTTTAAAACTGAGCAATGCAGAACCCCATCAAAATAACGAAACTAGGGTATAATCTATGTTACTTTAACAAAAACTTAAATCTTTACCAAATGACAAAATTTTGGACCTTTCTAAAGTCAAAGCATGTGCAATCGACAATTAAAATGTAGCTCAAATGGTGTAAGTTCTTTTTAAAAGGGTAGAAAGCATTGTAGGAAAATGAGAAAATGCTGGTAACCAGCATTTTCTTATTTTACAATATTATCAAAAGCTTCTCTTTCTTGGTCAGGATTGTGTGGTAAAGAATTAAACGTCATCTTTCCTTACGCTTACGAAGAAAAATATTTTTAGCAGCATTTATCTATCTGTGTTTTTACATGACACTCTGATCTAAATCCATTAAAAAAATATGAGCCATGCTCTGAGAAAAGGAGGCTTAATGCATCTGCAAAAAGTATCGACCATGTCAGCCTGGGCAGTTCGCGCAGCCTGACAAGACTCGAAACTTTTTTCTATTAGTCAATTTTTATTTTCTGCACATTCAAGGACCATTCTGCCCGGGGATTCAGCCTGATGTTAAACAAAATAGACTGTTTGGATCCATTAAGTGATGACTGTGTTGGTATGATGCAACATGGCGATGCATAAAGCCCCCTTTCTGCGAGAGCCTGGCCCATATGTACGATAAAATAAAAAGAAATCTAAATAATACCGGTCTTTAGCAAACTTATAGTAATATACCTACCCACATATGTCCACGCTTCTTGTTTCCCTTATAAATGATAAAAAACATGAAACCTGTAGATGGATCAAGGAGATGTTCAAGAACAAGGACCTAGCAAATCACTGCAACAGCTATCTTTTCCCCGTGTTTCTGGGTTTCAACAGTGCTAGGCTAGAAACCTGCAGCGCCTTGCCAAAGGACACTCCCATGATAAAAGAAGCGTTGTAGGTGAGGATCTTATCCAGCCTAGCTTATATATCCTATAACCTAAACCACTGTGACATGCAGGACCCCGAGTTGTACTGCAACCTTTTACCAGACAATCGAATGTTGGACTCGATGGTATTGAACGAAACAAATTCAATCAGACTTTAAATAAGAAATTTATCTTTGATGGAGAAGAATAAAAATTTGCAGAAAAGGAAAAAAAATTGCTAATTACCAGCATTTTATCCCTTTTCCACAATTATTTCAGAAGCCGTCTTCCTCTGGATTCAGAAGACGCGGGATCGTTTGGTGCGGGGTTACACATACACGCCATTTTGTAGTGGAGCTTTGGGACAGCAAGAACAAACTCCATTTATTGATATTGGATAATAAACTCGATAAAAGCCATGAAAAAAACAAAACAGGGGAAAAAAAAAAGAGCCTGGCCAAGCAATTAAAAAAAGGAAAAAGGAAATACGACCCTGATAGACAAGTGAGAAGACATTTAAGTCATTATCCTAAAGAACTTGCGACTGGAAAAAGTTTGCGGTCCAAAGAAAGAACTGAGCCATGCTCTGTGAAAAGGGGGCTTACAGCATCTGCAAAAAGTAGCGACCAATGTCGGTCTACGCAGTCCGCACAGGTTGACATGGGTCGAAACTTTTTGCTTTCGGTATATTTTCTGCTTGTCCAAGAACCATTTTACCTCATGATTCAGCTGGTTATCAGACAAAACGGATTTTATGGATCCATAATTATGTGATGTGCTTGGTTTAGTGCATCACGGAGTTGCAGTAAGTCCGCTTTTGCCAAGCCTGGCCGAGTTGTATTTAGACGATAAGCATTTGACAAAATACAAAGATCCAGGAGACCAAGACATCGAAGGAGCGAAAAGGAACATAAAGAACATATAAACTCGAAAAACATGTTGAGTTAGACGCCATGTCAAGTGATTATCCACAAGAGTTCTAGAGACAAACAAACAGTTTTGATCCAAGGAAAGAAGTGTATTTAGATGGAGAAACTATGGGCCGAGGTAAGAGGCTGTGCTAAAACAAGGCTAAGTGGAACAGAAGCATTGAGCTTTCTATCCAAGATCACACGAAGAGGATAGATAACAGTAGGTAAGAGGTCAGGTCCTGCAAAAACAACCAATTATATCCCTGTTGAAATTACTCTAGAAACCTCTTAAACGAAGTAAAATCATTTGAAAGTGCCGATTCCGCGATTTTTTTTTTTTTTTTGTAAAAACGACTGAGATTCGAGAAGACATAAGGATTCAGGATAAAAATTGACAACAATCACACTCTTACAAAACCTTGTTGACCTTTGTCAACTGGGAACCGTTCTTGAACGATTTAGGCATGCAGTTTAACCCTATAAACATTTTAACAACTCGATCACTATTTAGGATTGCTACAAAACGCGGTGTGAATTTTTGCATACATGGAGAGAATTTTCTGTATACATGGAGTGAACTTTTGTGTACATGGTGTAAATTTTTGTATACATGGAGTGAATTTTTGTACACATGGAGTGAATTTTTGTATACATGGAGTGATTTTTTGTACACAGCGTTTTTTTTTGTATACATGGAGTGAATTTTTGAACATATGGAGTGATTTTTTGTATACATGGAAAGAATTTTTGTACACATGGAGTGAATTTTTATATACATGGAACAAATTTTTATATACATGGAGTCAATTTTTGTACATATGGGGTGATTTTTTTTTTGTATACATGGAGTGAATTTTTGCATACATGGAGTGAATTTTTGTATACATGGCGTGATTTTTGTACATATGGAGTGATTTTTGTACATATGGAGAGACTTTTTTGTGTACATGGAGTGAATTTTAGTATATATGGAGTGAATTTTTGTACAAATGTGATTTTTTGTATACAAGGAGTGATTTTTTGAATACATGGAGTGATTTTTTTGTATACATGGAGTGATTTTTTGTACACAATGGACAGACGTTTTAACCCTTAGGTTGCTAAGTGCGAGTCAATGACCTTTTGTGGACAGTGTAGATCAAGATCAGATTGCACAAAACGTGCAGTCTGATCTGAGATTTACACTGTCCGGTAAGAAGATATCTTTCCCCCGAAAATATTTTTGATATAGCAAAATTTGGGTTTTTACTATGAGTTTGAAAGTTTCATTCCATTTATTTCGCAGGATGAGGATTAAGTCAAGACATCGTTTTTCTACAGTATGGGAAAAGGAGCAATTTCTAGACACAAGCATTTGATGCTGTGCAGTATGTTTATTCAACATCAAAGGTGCAGGGTGCGAATATTGGTACGCCATTTGTATGGACGCGAAGGTAAATTGATTATTAAATACTACCTGCATGATTTTACATGTGTATTAGGTATCGATCTATAAATTTATTAAGTTTTATGTGTCACTTAAATCCACTACTGCACAAATGTGAATATTTAGGTACCTGCCGATGTGCAGTTTTTTTTTTCTAAACATCGTGTGAGAAGGAGCAATTGCTTGAAAAAAGCAATTGTTACTTTTCCCGCAATATTTCTGGTTTCTTTTTTCATACAAAAAAAAAATACTTGTTTTCATTTTCTTTCAAATACTATTAGACAGCTTGAACAATATCGGTTTGATATTTGATATAAGAACTACTTCTAGATGCACTACATCATCATCATAACTTACCCTTTTGAGTTCCAAACCATTTGCAACTCGCTCTCTCGCTTGTTCAATATTGGCTTGATAAACAAACTACTAATACTACTGCTACTACTACTAGAACGAATTCTTCCACCACAATATCTATAACTTACCCATTTTGTTCCATGCCCTTTGCTCTCTCTCAATTTATATACCAGCTTGGTAGATATAACTTTATTACGTTAAGGAGAAAAGAACTTTGTTTGCATTTCACATTTTACGAAACAACTCCCGTGTTTTGGCGAGTCTCTGGAAGTAGACTTTTGAAAATATTGTGGGAAAAGAATAAAATGCTAGTAACCAGCATTTTCTTCTTCTCCCACACTACTTTCCACTCTTTGCAAGGATGAATCGCATCAATTGCATAACTGTTAATTTTTGGTCAGTAAATGCTTGGAAACAGACCCGGTCTACGACATTCTTTAGGTCGTGTGGTAAGGAGTTAACGCTATTTCAAACTGTATCTTAGTTTTATCATGGCGGAATGTGCACCTGTCTACGCCACCCTGACGCTTTATTTTAAGTTTATTTCAAGGCAACAGCATGTTTTCTCGTATTTTACGAATTCAATTAGACCCGACACAGTTTTGCCAAAGAACACTCTCACGTGACCAAGTCTTCGGCGAGCATCGGTCCCAGGATTTCCAGACCACGAGTCATCAGCTTTAACCTTTTACCAGATGACAAAATTTTAGAATTGTCAAAACTGAATTTTTATGCAGGTGACTAATGAATGCCGCTGAAATGATGGAAGATATCTATGGAGAGGCAGCAAACGGAAAAAATGTTGGCACAGTATTTTTCCTTTTCTCACAATGTTTTCAAAAGTCTTCTTTGAGCAGAATTTTTATAACACAGGACAGTTTGGCGAACACACTATAGAGTAACTTCTTAATTCTTAGAGTTTCTCTATCCTTCTTATAGTTTGAGTCAGTTTTAAGTTCTTAATTTCCTTTAATCTATAGGATTTGTGAAAGCTTAAGGTTTAAGCACGAACCACCTCAAGTTTTGTTATCTTTTTTTTTTCAAAAATTAAGCCGAGGGCGACTGAGACTCGGTAAAAGTACAGCACCATCGTAGTTTAATCTCCATATTTTACAAAACATGTAGTTCTCTGTAGGTCAAGGTGAACTGAATTTTGACAAGTTTCTTACATTTTTTATCAGTAGTGCAACCGAACTAAATAAGCTTAGTTATTTAATCTTTTGATGGTACAGGCAACATAAGCAACATTCGGCTTTTGCGGATAGGGTAGATCAAGATCAGATCACGGCGACAGCTCATAATTATACTTATGTATGTCGTGGTTTACACCAGCACTGGGCTATGTCTCTGAAGCATCTTGCCGAAGGGCACTCCCACGAAAAACCAAGTGTTTCCAGTGAGGATCGACCGGGACCTCCAAATTACGAGTCCAACACTTTACTACTGAGCCGCGCAGGACCCCCTATAGTTAAAGCAAACACTTTAATGGTGCAATAATGAGGTCATCTGCTATGACCGTCAAGTTTCCGTTTCAATTCGCTTGTAAATGGAAAGAGTTATTTCTAATACATGACATTAAAAGACCGTAAAATGCCCTGGTTTCCATTAAAAAAATCTCTAACATGCTGCGGTATTATCGGACATCCAATCAAAGGTGTTCTAAATTTGTCTGAAATGTTCCACTTTACGACATACCGTAAAGATAGCTGCTAGATAAATGTCGATATTGAGTAGTACCTCCGGTGCGCTTCTGATCGAGGCCGGTAGCTCCGTCGATAACGTGCAGTGCTTGAAACCAGTGCTTGGACCCATATTCACAAACTATTCTTCGTTTCATTCTTAGTCCTACTCTATATTTAAAGAGTAACGCAAATTCTGATTGGCTAATCCAAACAAGAGGACCATGATGGTCCTATATTGCTCACCTGAGTACTAAGCAGTAAAGGTCTACAATGAGAATAATTTTGTACCGTTACAGTTTCGTCCTAATCATTTTCGCGACTTCCGGTCTGCGGCAAAAGAAGTGCCCGTTGGCCGACCAGTAGAGATTTATATGCGCCATTTGTGATTTTTAAGCGCCTATGGCGTAAGGGTGCGGCCTGAATGGACTATGAACAGTACAAATAGGGTTTTTTATTTCAGAAAAGAGCAATAACAAAATGCAATGAAGCCCAATGGTCCTGCCATTCTTACAATGTAACATTTGACCTTTATCTTATATGATGACCTTGGACAAAGTATGACTCAATACTTTGGAAGTTCAAGGAAATGTTTGAACCGAAGCTCTGACCTGTACCTTTTAAATATGAAGTTTTGAATATCAACCTATGTTCGAATTTGTGACCCCCCGGGGCAGGGCCAGTTTTGACCCCAGAGGCTTTCTTTGAACAAACTTGGTAAAGGTCCACTAGGAGATGCTACATACCAAATAACAAGCTCTAGGCCTTCCAGTTTCAGAGGAGAAGAATTTTAAAGTTTTCCTTCTTTGTTCCCATGTTCGAACTTGTGACCCCCCAGGGCAGGGCCAGTTTTGACCCCAGCGGCATCATTTGAACAAACTTGGTAGAGGTCCACTAGGAGATGCTACATACCAAATATCAAAGCTCTACACCTTCCAGTTTCAGAGAAGAAGAATTCTAAAGTTTTCCTTCTTTGTTCCTATGTTCGAACTTGTGACCCCCGGGGCGGGTCCAGTTTTGACCCCAGGGGCATCATATGAACAAACTTGGTAGAAGTCCACTAGGAGATGCTAGATGCCAAATATCAAAGCTCTACGCCTTCTAGTTTTAGAGAAGAAAATTTTCAAAGATTTTGCTATTTTTTCCTTTTTGTTGCCATGGCAACCGGGGTATGGGTGGAATTAAAGCTCTTAAACAACTTTGGTAGAGCTTCCCCTAAGAAACATCCCTGCCAAGTTTCATCAAGATTGGCCCGGTGGTTTAGGAGGAGAAGATGTTTAAAGAAATTGTGGACGACGGACACTGGACGATCACAAAAGCTCACCTTAAGCACTTCGTGCTCAGGTGAGCTAAAAATGGTTTAGCCAATCAGAAGTTGTGTTACTTTAAAATTTCTCGCGAATAAGACTATGAATGTTCCAAAGAATGATTGGTGAACATGAACCCAGAAGATCGCAGGTTCTAACCCTAAGCTATATAAGTAAGGGATTTAATGTCGTTTCCAACATTATTTCAGTCATACCGTGGCGGCCTCTGCACCTACCCATGCTTCCCTGTAATTTCCTCTACCAGTACTTAGCACAATGTTCTTTCCAAGCTACTGGCTGCCCCCTGTAATACCGTCGAAACAATGTTCAGCGATGAGAGCGAAAAATATCCTGTCGCAATGACTATCATCAATACTAATAAAGAATTTGGCTATGCTGTACCTCGATTTGTTTGTTTGTATTGGAGATTAACGCCATTTAACAGCTTAGGCCATATCACGGCGGCCAGTGCACCTATGCATGTGTTTCCTGGCTTTCTCACACTACTGACACAACTTCCTCTCCAAGCCACTTACTACTTTCTCACACGCATCAGAGGTGAGAGACGAAAAATTGCCAGAAAAGAAAGTTTGCCGTAACCGGGTATCGAACCCGCAACCACCAGGTCACGAGTCAGATACGCTAACCACTGAACTATCCGGCCGGGCTAGCTGTAACTCAAACCAGCTACCTCTTGGTTTCAAGCCCTGAACAATACCGACTGAGCTACTGGCCTCAGATCAATGACCGTATTGACATACAATGGCAAAAGAATCACGAAATAATTTTTACCCTTTGCAACAATAATTTTGGTCAGTATCGACTTTTCGAAGGGTTGAATTTTTTTTACTATTGGTCGCTGAATGATAAACATCTGTAAACAGTTTAAACAGGTAAACCCGCTTTTTTGTTTTCCATGTTACAACACAAAATAAAGAATTATTTGTCTTCCATCGGCACAGCGTTATTTTTTTCTTTTCGTTAGTAGCCTTTACAAATAAAAACGCCGCGTTTCTGGCGTATTCAAAACCATTTGTGACGTCATTATTGCAGCTGCACTTATAGATCAGGACACTTTGCACAGTCCTTAATTTTGCCTCACAGTGAAAAAGATGTCAATTGGTGCGTTACTTCGAGCAAAGTATTCAATTCAAAGGGACATGGATTATAAATGAGATTCAAAATAAATAGAATAAATAGTTAGCTTCTTGGACTGGTAAAGTTTTTCAGGCTCGGCTCCGGAATTTTATCCGATTCGCCTTTGGACGGCTCAACGGATAAAATTCCTACGCCTTGCCCGTAAAATTTCTAAATCCACTACACCAATGATCTATTCTCTAAACCCCTACGATTTCTAGGATAACATCGGAGCTAAGAATGTCGCCTGCACGCTATAATGAGTAAATCTCTTTTTTAGCAAACGAACTGGATGGGATATTTCTCTCGAATACCACGATCACGTGCACACGGGTTTGGGCTATCGCAATCAATCCTTTTCGGCGTCATAGAGTGTTTTAGCGGACATCATAGATCCAGGATCAGACTGAACAGAACGTGCTTGTTTAACCAAGCCTATAAGATAGCTATAAATCTTTCTGAATTTCAGTGGAATATATCTTCAGCCGTCGAATGAGGTCGGGTTTATTGTCGCCGAGAGAGTTAACAGCGGAAAGCGTGAATCAAGGATCGAACTGTACGTCCTGTGTGGTCCGACCATGATCTACGTATAGGCGCCCCCTCCCCTCTTGCATGTTTCATGATAACATTACTATACCGCAAACGACTTTTTTCTACCCCCAGCAAAAGATCACTTTTGAAAATATTGTGGCAAAAGGAGAAATTGCTCGTAATGAGCAATTTCTCCTTTTACCACAATATCTTCACATGTATTCAATTACTTAATCCAAAATCTGATCTGTCCATATCCCTACGCGGATGCGTTCCTCTCATCATAGTTATCTGCTGTAAATCTGTTTCATGAGATTCCGGGCTATGATAACGTTAAAACTGTCTTTGATATTTGAGATCTTATATAACAGTTCCATTTGGATGGTAGTTTTTATGATACTTACGATTGTTTTTTTCTTTGTATTCAAACGTGCTCACAAGCTCTTTAATTAAGTTTAAGATCAGACAAAGGACCTGTAGCCTGATCTTAGATCAACATATGTCAAAAGTATTCTTGGGTAACGTTAAAATGTCTTTGATATTTCATATCTTATATAACATGGTACCAGTTGGATAGTATATCTTTATGATACACTATTCTTATGAATGTTACCTTCTTTGTGTTCTAACGTGATTAGATGCTTTTAGCGGACAGAGTAGAGCAAAATCAGACAAAGGACCTGTAGCCTGATCTTGGATCAACTGAGTCAAAAACTATTCTCGGGTATCGTTATTTTTAAAATGTCTTTGATATTTGGTATCTTATATAATATGGTACCATTTGGGTGGTACATTGTTATGATACCCGGATCTTACGATTGTTACCTTCTTCTTTGTGTTCTAACGTGTTAAGATGCTTTTAGCAAATAGAGTAGAGTAAGTTCAGACTGCAGATGGGAACCATAGCCTGATCTTGTATCAAAACAGGCGAAAGGAATTCTCGGGTAACGTTAAACTTTCTTCGATATATGAGAACTTGTGTAGTTCTAACACGGTACAATTTGGGTGGTACTTTTTTATGATACATGACTCTTACAAATGTTTTCTCCTCTTTGACTTTTGAGGTGTTCACATGCCTCTTTTTTAAGGAGGGATGTAGATCAACATCAGACTGAACAGTCTAATTATGGATCAACACAGGCTAACACTACTAACCCTGAACACTTTACCAAACAACATTATTTTAGATATGTCCAAATTGAAAGCATATACAGACAACAAAATAGACATGGCTGAAAAGATAGATTTCTCTTTGAAAGGACAGAAGCAATCATCGGAAAAGAAGAAAATGATGGTTACCAGCATTTTCATCTTTTCCCTGTATGTTTTCAAAAAACCTTTTCTCTCTGGTATTTTAAACTCCATGTTGTGTAGTAATGGTTTGAAGAGCTAAATACATAAAATCGGCTTTCTCAATCAAGAAAACAAACCAGTTACAATTTCAACGTTATTTTTGCAAGGCTATACGACAAAATAGCCGACAGTAAAGATTCAGGATCACAGAAAGCACGTTCTGTGCAGTCTAATCTTGACCTTGGCCGTTCGCAACAACTACTTAACGTTGCCACTGGCAGTGAAAGATTAAATATCCGATTGAACGGGTGTACAGAGTGACCTAGATCCACCCTTTCCGCGAAGGAAGTCACCAGTTTCGAGTCAGAGTGCGAGTTCACACAAGTACTTATCTATACATGATCTTTTTAAACAAATTGTTTACGTTATGGCAGCCAGCAAACATAATCAAACATTAGGAATATTTCAACACAGAGTTATGCAACTTTCTTTGCATGACATAAGATTGTTTCAAGACAAAGATAGCGTGACCACAATGCAGAGAAACATGCCGTACTAGCTTGACCTTTTACTAAACAATCCCGTGTTTAACGACCCTGAGGACCAAGGCTTTTGAAACATTGTTGGAAAAGGAGAATATGCTGGTAACCAGTATTTACTCCTTTTCGCAGAATGTTTTTTTACCCTCTCAAAGACAAATTTCATCACTGGTGCTGAATTTATAATGTCGTCTACAAATGCTTTCAATTTGGACGGGTCCATAATTTTGCCGTTTGGTAAAGACTTGTAAGCATTTTACAGCTGAATTATGCAAGTTTTCTTTGCAAGCCACCAAAATTTCTCCTTTCTTTTTTTTTTTCAGATGAAGATAGGGTATTGACAGTGCAGAAGATTTTTTTTTTCAGAGTCACATGCCGCTGGCCTGAGTTCCAGTCTGATCATTTTATCTATTCATATCAGCCATACTCTGGCAAAATAGGCGTTTAATGCATCTCTGTGATGTATGATACCAAGCAAGTCATCACATAATTTTAGTTGTATAAAATCCATTTTGTCAAACAACCGACTGAATCCTGAGGTACACTTATCCATTGACATACAGAAAATTGACAAAAAGCAAAAAAAATTCGACTCAGGTACCCAACGCGGACTGCACAGGCTGACCTGGGTCGATACATTTTGCTTATGCATTAAGCTCCCTTTTCACAGAGCCTGGTTCATATGTAATCTGACGTTTCCCTGTCCAAAAGATATATATAATTGCAAAACAGATAAATATATACTCAGCGTCAATGAAAAGTCACCCTGTACTAAAGTTGAATAATTTTCACCTTGCCACAAGAGAGAAATTTTCAATTATGTTGAACGTTATTATACTGATTTCCCGACCAGTATCTGACAAATTTCTCGTGCTTGCACATCTGAGTAGTCCATCTTTATTTGCACGTGCAAAAATAAATTTCAATCAATTTTCTGAAGGCAAACTATCCAAGGTTCACTTTCTTTTCGTCTCTTACCTGGTGACTTTTCATTGACGCTGAGTATACATATATAGTTTTGCCATAGATCTCTACAGACCGTAAAAAGGATAGCACGATGAGGAATTAGAGAAAAAATATTACCGCCTGGAACCTGGCTTTATACTAGAATAAATGTTTGTAAACGCAGAAAGATGGTGGCCCAAAATGGCCATCATTATGTATGAGAAACCGACGATAGGAAATTTATCAAACAAGCAAGGGCTGTACGTTATAATAACATTTGTTTGTTTGTATAGTGTGCCGCGCCGCTTTCGACATTTTTTTTTTATCGATATCACGGCGACGGCTCACTCTTGCCAACCTTTCCTGGTGCTCATCAGTACTAGGCTAGGGCTGTGCCTTGATTAAAGTACCCCACGTGACCAGCGCTCGGCTCCAGGACTGTACCTGTGTCTCGTTAGTATTAGGCTACACGACCTGAAATGTCTTCACCAAGGTCATCCTTACGAAAAGCCCAGACCTTTCAGTGAGGATCGAACCCAAGACCTGCGGGTAATGAGTCCTACACTTTATCACTGAGCAACGCAGGACCCCTATCTATCTATGGACTAGACTTTTCTCAGAATAGAGTAAAAAGGTTTTTCCGAGTCAAAGCTTCTTAAAGTAAACATGAATGAGTCATTTATTTTCCATCTATTCTCGCTGACCTTCAAGTAATTTGGTTGGAGGGAATTCATATTCTCATCCTTCAAGGTCAGGCTGTACAGTCCAATCTTTAATCTGCAATGCCAATGTTCGGTAGAACCTTTTGCCACAAATAATATTTCCGTGCATTGTTTGGTTTGTTTCGACGCATAAATTTGACTCAGAAAAACTTAAGAAAGCAATAGAAATAGCTTCGTCAAGCGCAAAAGGATACATAACAACAGCATCAGCCCCATCACTATCGTGTTGACTAACTGTACTACGAACATCTTCCACTTGCTACAGCATACGTAACGTATCTTAAACGTGAGTTTCGTTTGTAGTCCACAATAGATTGTCCCAAGACCAAACGCCAAAAACGCACCGAAGTAGTGCGGAACCCTCTGGACCTCTGTCTGTGTAAAAGAAAGAAACAAATACACCGGTAGGAAACTTCAAATTCAGAGCCAATGGCTCTGACGAGAAAATGTTGTGTTGGTCTTCCGTTTCTGAAGATGTCGGCTGAAAAAACAACCAAAAAACAGGTAAGCTTGTCATTATTTGTGATCATGTGTTCTTATGTCTTTGAAATTCAAAAAAAGGAGAATGTCATGCAATGCACTGGTCTTTCAACGTGTTTTCTACACTATGGAAAGTTGTAACAAGTGTACGATGTTGTCTAAATCATTTGTGGCGTGGGTTGACCTTAGCTAAAATAATACGTCACGGACCTAAATTCAGTCTATTATTGCCATATAATTGGCAATTAAAAGAGATTCTTGCTGTCCCAAAAGCGTGAATTAATGTCTTGAAATGTTACATTCACTGCTGGTAAAGAATTGAAATAGCACAAAAAATGATGAAAATAAAGAAGGGCTTTGATTATGTGGATCGGCTCTGAATATCTGAGTCGGCACCGATTGATTGAGCGCTTCCTTTCGAAAATTTAGTTTTCTGTAAAAATGTACTCGGGAAGTAGGCTTTGTTTTTCCGTTAACACCTTTTAGTCCAAAATGTAGTACTTCTGTTGGATGGAACATGACCGAATTTATGAAAATACAAAGGACTGGTTTTGTCACGATTGAAAAATCCTGTCGAAAATTAGTCTCCTAAATTTTGAAAATACTTTTGTGTAGCTTTTGATTAACAGAATGGTCCATACATATATATAGCATTTTGTCATGCTTTCGTCGTAAGTGCAGCCCACAAGTAAGCAAAAATAATGAAAAATATTTGGCATCTTCGGAAGACTATTTGGTCTTGAAACAGTCATTAAAAAGCTAAATGGAAAATGTACCGACCGTAGCAGAGATGATGAATAGAAAAAAAAACTTTTACAAAGCGTGAGAAATACAATTGACCTATTCGCAATACACGCCTCAGGGTATATGTGTGAACAATGTTTACTCTTTTTAATACTTAACATTACACAACAGTATGTCAGGTGGGTGGGGTATATACAAGTATTTAACAACAAAAAAGAATCTATTTCATAAGCACGTCAAGACCAAAAAATGTTCATACATCCCTGATTCTTATAGTACTTACTCAGATCTTTCAATGTTCAATTAACCAGATGCACATTATATCAGAAAATGTCACATATCAGTTACCTTTACGCCGATGATAAACAAACATCCATCCAAGCGAACGATCACGTTTTGTGCAGTCTAATATTGATCTACACTGACTGCAGAACCAACTTAAGTTGTGACGGGCACTTTAAGGGTTCAAAATGAATAGCTTCGAGTTATTTATTTTTCTTTTTCCGTCCTAGATTTTTGTATGAATGTCCTAAACATTGTCGTTGGATGGATGTTTGTTTATCATCGGCTTAGAAAATAACTAATATATGACATATTCTGATCTAATATGCGTTTGGTTAATTGAGCATTGAAAGATCTGAGTGAGTACAATCAAAATCGGGGATCTATGAACATTTTTTGGTCTTGACGTGCTTGCGAATTTAAAGACTTGTATATACCCCACCTACCTGACATACTGTTGTGTCGTGTTAGGTGTTGAAAAAGTTAAGAGTGTTCACACATATACCCTAGGCGTGTAATGCTCAATTGTATTTCTCACGCTTTGTAAAAATTTTCTTTTTCTATTCAATATCTCTGCTGCGGTCGGTACATTTTCCATTTAGCTTTTTAATGACTGTTTCAAGACCAGATAGTCTTCCGAAGATGCCAAATATTTTTCTTTTTTCTTTTTTTGCTTACATGTGGGCTGCACTTACGACGAAAGCATGACAAATGCTATATACATGTATAGACCATTCTGTTAATCAAAAGCTACACAAAAGTATTTTCAAAATTTAGATAGACTAATTTTCGACAGGATTTTTCAATCGTGACAATACCAGTCCTTTGTATTTTCATAAATTCGGTCATGTTCCATCCAACAGAAGTACTACATTTTGGACTAAAAGGTATTAACGGAAAAACAAAGCCTACTTCCCAAGTACATTTTTACAGAAAACTAAATTTTCGAAAGGAAGCGCTCATCAATCGGTGCCGACTCACATATTCAGAGCCGGTCCACATAATCAAAGCCCTTCTTTATTTTCATCATTTTTTGTGCTATTTCTTTTCAATTCTTTACCAGCAGTGAATGTAACATTTCAAGACATTAATTCACACTTTTGGGACAGCAAGACTCTCTTTTAATTGCCAATTATACGGCAATAACAGACTGAATCTAGGTCCGTGACGTATTATTTTAGCTAAGGTCAACCCACGCCACAAATGATTTAGACAACATCGTACACTTGTTACAACTTTCCATAGTGTAGAAAACACGTTGAAAGACCAGTGCATTGCATGACATTCTCCTTTTTTTGAATTTCAAAGACATAAGAACACATGATCACAAATAATGACAAGCTTACCTGTTTTTTGGTTGTTTTTTCAGCCGACATCTTCAGAAACGGAAGACCAACACAACATTTTCTCGTCAGAGCCATTGGCTCTGAATATGAAGTTTCCTACCCGTGAAATATAACACTGAAAGTACCGGGAGCTAACAAGACACCATTATCATTCTCTATAAATCTTCGAAGCAAGGCAATTATCCTATACTAGCCCATCGACCCAACCTTGACCTTTATGGTTGCAACAAACGCATAGCTCAAGAAACAAGCCTTTTCAGGTACGACATACTCCAAGCAAACGACTTTTCACAACAGTGAAACCGTTTTGGCAAAAAGCGGAAAAAGCCAGTCACGGGAAATTTGTAATTTTGCACTTAAGTTTAAAAAATAGTCATGCCAAGAAGCCTTTTTGGACCTCTATATGCATGTAGGCTACAACATGATGACCATAGAGGAGTGGAGGCAGAACCAACTGTGTCTAGTGTCTTAATTGTCCTAAAGTTTAGACAAGCGCATCCTGAACTCTTTCATTGCTTAATAAACAAACAGCATTTTCTCAAAGCCAACAAATATAGTTTTGGTGCAAGATCAAGAGAGAGTTCAGTCATAATCCTGCATAAAGCAGTGGACAGTGTAGAGCAAAGATCAGACTGCACGTTCTGTTTAGTCTGATCTTGATCTACACTGTCCACAAAAGTTTCTGGTGTCGTCTACAGTATGGAAAGAGTTAAGCAGTTCGTCTATCATTACTACTGAAAGCAATCCGCCGAAGTTTAACATCACAGACAAGCAAGGCACAAACAACTTTACATTGCTCGAAAAATACTTCATATGCTACTTCTGGAAATTTTCAAACAAATTACTCCAAAATCATTCATAATGTGGATTATGAGTTTTACATTTACGCACACTTAGTATGATGATGTCAACTTTCGCGGTCATGTACAGCTCTCGCTCGCGGGAGCGGAAATAAACAAACTCGATGGTTCCCTACCTGAAAATTCGCCACCATGCTGAGTCCAAAAGCCGACAGAATACCCATTACAATACCGGCTATATTTATTTTGTAATGTTTGTCGTCCGGTTTGATATCCTTCAGCATAAGAAACTTCTTTACAAACAGATATCGTAGTACTACATTCATGCCCACTGAAATAGAGACGAAAACAGGGACTATAATATAGTACTCCTTTACCAATCAATCCCTTGTTTGAACGACTATGAGAAGGTTTTTGAAAATTATTCAACAAGATATTACATTTATATTAACACCTCTGTATCCATAACAGGACAAATGAGCCACGCTCTGTGAAAAGGGAGTTTAATGCCACTGCACAAAGTTTCCACCTATGTCAGCCTGTTTTGTCTGCACACGCTGGCATGGGTCGAAACTGTTTGTCAAGTGCAAAAATTCTGCATGTACAAGAATGTAGGACAATATCCCATTAGGACAATAATCCATAGGACAATAGCCCACTACGACAATAGCCCACTTATATACATGATTACTCGTATGTGTTTAATTAAGTTTATAATGAGTTTAAAACAAAATTATTCATTAGTCAACAGTGTAGCCTATTTGAGCAATCGAAAATTAAATCTTATTTTTCATTCTAAACTAGTACGAAGAAGTAGGTCAAAAGCCGGCATATACAGCTACGCTGAAAACAAAAGCCAAAGAACAAAATGTATACATACGCATGACAGCACCAATGTTGACCAACTGTCCAAACACACATCTCTCAGGAGCTTCAATGGCAGTATGGCTGAAAAAGTCAAATTTATGGATTTTTTTTTACCCTTTACCACACAATCCCGAATTGTCTCCATTTCCCAAAGAGTTTTTTTTTTCCTCTATGACAGACAAATTTCATGCTTTGAGTTGCACTTAATTTGTCGTCTGCAAGTGCTTTCAATTTGGAAAAGCCCAAAGTTGTGTTGTGTGGTAAAAAGTTAAACAGTTAACCCTGCATATTCGGACACCTAAAGTCCTCTGCATTAAAAGTAGATCACGATCGGAACACAAACCCGCTCAGACCATTTTCAGTCTGCTCTTTTTGAGCACAATTATTGCTCAAGCATAACCCTTTACCATATTTAAGGAAAATGACTGGTCTGCACTGAAAGCACATAAATACAGCAAATTGTAAAACAAGAAAGAAATGCTGGTTACCAGCATTTTCTCCTTTTCCCACAATGTTTTCAAAAGCAATCTCTGTTAGGGTCGTTAAAACTTGGTATAGAGTGTCAAAGGTTAACTAGATGCGTCTAAATTCATTCCGATGACGATATTTAAAATTTTTACCTCATATTCTCCTGTTAAAAAGACTCTAGAACAAGATCGTTTATAAAAAAATCATTGTGAGAAAATAAGAAAATATTGGTGACCAGCATTTTCTTCTTTTTCTATAATGTTTTCTACCCTTTCACGGAACTTTCAAGCCGATAGTAAAAACTAAGGAAAGATATCTCCTAATCGAACAGTGTAGATCCAAGATCAGACTGCAAGTTTTGTGCTGTCTGATTTATTATTTATACACTGTCTTCAAAAGGTCACCGAGTGAGCTTAGCAGCCTATAGGTTAAGAACTATCGGCTTTATATAGCTCCATATCGATTGGTCGGATTCTAGACTTTTTCAAATTGACAGCATTTGCTTATTTCATTGAATGGAGTGTCACGGCTTTCAACATTATTTCAGACATATCTCCTCCTGATCTCTCTCTCTCTCTCTCTCTCTCTCTCCACCATCTGGTCACGCGGAGCACTTTTTGTTTGTTTCTTTAATTAATTTCTTTTTTGTAAGGTGGTTACCAGCATTTTTCCTCTTTACCCACAATGTTTTCAAAAGCCGTCTTTTATAGGGAGTTTAAACCACGAGAATGAGTAGTAAGGGATTGATCAAAATAAGACTGATCTGACGTGTTTACCTGATATACGGAAAGAACGCCTCTGTGTGGTTATAGGATACCGCAATTCCGTACCTGAAAAATAGCGAGAGAAAACCTATGTACTAGACGACAAAATTGTAGACTTATGTCTAGCATGTTGGAGCATGCGTTAGTTTAGTTTAAACATATTTACTTTACATCGATTGAGAAACAAGTTCTTACAACTTATACTAATCTCTCTCGATTCTGCTTCCTGGAAACTACTCCAGTACTCGCGCCGAATGTGTGGGCCTATGAAAAATCCCTAAGTTGAAACCCGCTCCCGGGTATCGAACTCAGGAACTTTTGGTTACGAGGCCGACGCTCTACCTCACGACCACGGACACCACAAAGTATGCGTTAGAATCCTAACTTTAAAAATAACGTACGATTATCGCTTATCTTCTTTGATCCTTTATCACACGATCCCCGGTTTTAACGCCCTTAAGAAATCATTTTTTAAAGACATTGTGAGAAAAGGAGAAAATACTGGTAACCAGCATTTTCTCCCTTTTCCCATAAAGTTTTATGTTTATCCTATCAAAGATAGAAATCATCATTTGAGCTACATCTAAACTGTTATCTACAAATGCCTTCAATTTGGTCGAGTCCAAAAATTTGTCGTCTGGTATTGGCCTTTGGTGATTGGTTAGGGAAGACAAACAGAAGCTTTGTCGTTTGATAACAGCAGATTTAAAAATCATGGCAAGATTTCTATAGTTGTATATCCGTTGATTAAACGTACTTCAGACGGTCAGCCTGGAAATTTTGGAGCTAGAGCACAATGTTGTGTTGTAGCTTGGACACCTTCGTTTGTTTGTTTAATGTTTAACACCGTTTTCACCATTATGTCAGTAATATTGGGGCGGTCAGTGCACCTATCTATGCATTAAAGGAGTTTCTTGTGCTACTTCACACATTCTCTCAAACCAACAGGCTACTTTCCCTCATTAACATCGCTGAAGCCACGTGAATGTACAGCGTTGTCGACTACCACCCATCAATAGTCTTGCTCTCTAAAGTTCGCATGTACGACAGGCTATAGGTACATAAGATCAACAACCTTTCTTTTATCTCCATATCCTAATCTAAAACATTTCATTTAAATGAAATTCATCAAAATAGCAAACTTGTTGTTATGCAACGATTAAATAACGGTCCGAATTGTTATCTGTTGAAACTAAAACAGACGTTTTCTTTTCAACTTTTGAGCGCTTCAACAACATTGATCACAGGCCGCGCATGCGCATCAATTTCAAAACTGATAAAGTAGCATAAAAATGATAGACAGGTTACTGATACTATCTTTAAAAGTCCTCTTTATCTTTTGAAGGTGATATCCTCGTACCTTTTAAGAAAATCCAGACGATAAGCTTTTCATGAGTATTTCAGTACAAATAAAATTATAACGTAAGTTTCCTTTACAATGGGTTCGTTCATTAGAATCATTATCAAGGTTTCGTTGCAAGTGAAAACCCCTACAATACCGCACTTGTTTGAAGAAATTTATTCTTCAACATTAAAATAGCAACTTAGAAGTCACGAAGTAAAGCTAGTGAAATGGAAAAAATGTTACAATACTCCTTAATTTCACGAGCGGAACTCTTCAATTCAAATATTTTCTAGTTTTGTTTAAACATATTTTGTCAATAAAGTTACATGCATCATATAAAGTTCAACAAAGCAATAAAAAACGGACTGGTTGTTTTTTTAGTCATCCAATCAGGACAACAGCTTATTAACTTTAACCATTTCCTACGCATATCGCTGTCCTTAGGTCGTGTTGGTTAAAAGTTTTAATGTTTTTCCTTTTTGTTCACTGCCAAAGGTGGATTTCGCAGCCATACCGTGTCTAGCTGGCATATTTCGACTTGCATGTCTCACAGCCATGCAGTGTCTAGCTGGCATATTTCGACTTACATGTCTCACTTGTTATTAGAGAGGTCATCAGACCTCTCCAACAGTGGTGAGTTTAAAAGGCAGACTGCCACAGAATTTGCTGTGTAAATCCATTTTTCTTGCGAAATTGTACTGATACACAGTCTGTTTCGCCATGGTTTTGTAAATAAAGCGAAATCAAAAAACCGAAACAGGAAATAGACGTGGTTTATTTTTATGTGACGAATTTCAGAAAATATTTGTTATATTAATTTGCCATGGCTGCAAATTACCTCTCAAATAATTGTAATTTTTCATTAAGCAAATAAATCTAAGCAGAAGAAAAAATAAGAAGAATTTCGTTAAAAAAGAGAGAGAAGACCGCTGGACAAGATCATGCGACTTGAAAACGCAACAAGAAGATCAAATGACCGTCATGTAAAGCATATGAGGTTTCTTCGCGGCGGCTTTTTTACTTGTTTGTTTAAATGTACCAAAATATATTGAAATTAAAAGCCAATAAACTATTGGAAAACCATGATGCTGACCTCTCCTGGCTTCTTTTGTAAAGAAGCCAACTTGTTTTCATCTTCGATTTGTTTACACATTGCCGTGGATGTCCCGATCATCTCGCACTGTCTCGCGAAACTTGATCATTTTCTTTCCACATGTATCGCTAAACAATATTACTCAAAGAGTAATTAATTATTCGTTTTGTTTATTTGTAGCATGGTACAGAACATGTTTGTAACATTATTTCGGTTTAATCACGGCGGCCAGTGCACATATCCATGCTTTCCCTTAGTTTCTTTTACTAGTACTTCGCATAATATCCTTCTCAAACCTCTGGCTGATTTCCGATATAGCCATTGTGAAATAAATGATCAGCTGTGCGAGTGGAATGAGTTCTGTCGCAAGATCCCCAGACTCCTCGTTTTAAGTCCTGTACGTTATCGACTGAGCTAACGGGCCCAGTGCTTATTGTTATGACTGGCAAGTCAAGAAAATGATCAACTGAGACAAACCTGTTAAATATGAGCCATGCTCTGCCAAAAGAGGGCTTAAAGCATCTCCGTGATGCATGATACCCAGCAAGTCATCGCAGTATTATGAATCTAGTTTGTAAAACAACCAGCTTAATCATGAGATACAATGGTCATTAATTTTGACATGCAGAAAATTGACCAAAAGCAAAAAGTTTCGAAATACGCAGGCTAACCCGAGTCGATACTGTTTGCAGATGCATTAAGCCCCCTTTTCAAAAAGCATGGCTCATATACAATGCATTACGAAGAAACACTAAAACCCCTTTTCTCAGGGGACTGCTCATATACTTTTGTATCTACTGATGGTGGCACTTGATTCTTGCTTATTGTTTTTGAAAAAAAAACTCGAGGTATCGTCAAAGCCGCAGGTCTGCGCCTACGTCTTCATTCGGCGTCATCGCGCGAAACATTGATGATTTCTCATATCTCTGCCATTAATGAAAATATTAAATTTCAGCTTGGGCTAATCTTTAAATGTCAAAAGGGGAACCTAAACAAGAAGGACAGATAGCTTGAAATGTACTGACACTATTATGCACCCTTTTTCGACGAACAATTTTCGCTAAAAAAGAAAAAGCAAATTTCGCCGTACGTTGGCACCTGCATGCGATGTTTTTTCTGTTGTTGTTGTTGTTTTCTTTAGGGGCAAATTAAGATATATTTTGAAATACATCTGCATTAATATCGTCGACATCGTACATAAATTAAGAATTTATATGCGTTATAAGTAAACATACGCCTGTTTTAAGAATCAAAGTTGTCAGCATATTTCGCAGAAATAAAAACCAATTGCTATCGCCGCTTTGATTTCGAAACTTTTTTTCTTTCCAATGACGTTAACATATAAAACAACATTGAAAAGCTGTGTAAGACAAAACATAGACTAACATTATAACTACATCATTACAAAGACATTGAACTTTCTAGGCGTAAAAAAGTACTCTATAAATATACTCAGTTCCATAAATAAGTGTGCACTGAATTTTCTTTTATCTCTCGTCGCATGTTTTACTGAAGACCAACAAATTTGGTATCATACTTTAGTTCAGAGTCTGTAGAAAATGCCAGGCTAATCAGATTTTGACTAACAGAAAGTTTAAGTTAAGTTGGAGTTTAAATGAAGGTGGTACTAAAACCAAAGTTGCAAAAGTACTCAAAGACTAAGGTAACATTAAAGTTAGGTTTTTCTTAAAGTTCTTGTAATTTTTCAATCGATATCTTGTATGGCCACGTCTGCTGTCGATACAGGCAATTATTCGACGTCGCATAGACCTTACATAACGTAAAATCATTGCATCAGGAATGTTATTCCATTCCTGAACGAGAGCGGTGGCCAAAACCTAACTTTAATGTTACCTTAGTCTTTGAGTACTTTTGCAACTTTGATTTTAGTACCACCTTCATTTAAACTGCAAAAACCTAACTTAAACTTTCTATTAGTCAAAATCTGATTAGCCTGGCATTTTCTACAGACTCTGAACTAAAGTATGATACCAAATTTGTTGGTCTTCAGTAAAACATGCGACGAGAAATAAAAGAAAATTCAGTGCACACTTATTTATGGAACTGAGTATATTTAGTATATCTATCCAATGGCCTACTGTTTTGATAAACAAAAGGTTGAAGGATAATGCCAAAAAAAATTGGGTTAAACTAAGTAGAGTGCAACATTCTCGTCAAGTCGTTTTGGACAGAAAACATGAATAAGAGCTCCATCACGGCCCTGTATCGCTTCACTTGCTAACAAAGACTCGGTTTGTAAATTAAACCGAAAGTTGCAAAATGATTTGAACCATGCTCTGTAAAAAGGGAATTAATGCATCTGCAAAAAGTATCGACTCATGTCAGCCTGCGGAGTCTGAGCAGGCTTACCTTGGTCTGAACTTTTTGCTTTAAGTAAATTTTTTGCGTGTCAAGGGACCAGTCCACTTCATGATTGAGTCAGTTGTTAATATTATACAAAATTGATTTTATGGCTTCATAATCATGCTATGGCTTACTTGGTATAATGGGTCACGGAAATGCACTAAACCCCCTCTCGCCAGAGCACGGCTCATTGTATTAAAACTTCCAGCCTTTAGAAACGTAGATATTGAGATCTATGACTTATTTCCGCAAAGAAAATCCTAGCTGTGTTGGCTAGTGGAGACCTAAGATCAGACTGAGCATTCTGTGTATTCTACCCTTGATCTACAATGTCCACTGTCCGCAAAAACGCTTAACGTTTTGGACTATTTTCCATTTAATGACACATGTAAAAGAATTCTAGATAGCATTAGCTGATATTTGGGAAGTGGAACTGAAAAGAGTTAAAATATCAAACGAAAGAGAGGCCATGAATTTCGGAATATATGGAAATTTTGGTTAGTTTAGAAGTTAACACGCTTCCATTAGATACGATCAGCGATAAACAACTGTTTACGATTCTGTAACTCTTTACCACAGAATCCTGAAAAACATTGTGGAAAAAGGAGAAAATGTTGGTATCAAGTATTATCTCCCTGTTGCAACAATATGTTAACCCTCTCAGACACACTCCCAGGATTTGGGTCACATTTAATATGTCGTCAGCAAAGGTTACAATATAACGAAATTTCGTAGTTTGGTTAAAATGTGTCAAGATGACCCTGACACCCCCCCCCCAAGTTTGGTTAAAATGTGTCATGGTGACCCTGACACCCCCCAAAGTTTAGTTAAAATGTGTCATGATGACCCTGACACCCCCCAAAGTTTGGTTAAAATGTGTCATGGTGACCCTGACATTCCCCAAAGTTTGGTTAAAATGTGTCATGATGACCCTGACACCCCCAAAGTTTGGTTAAAATGTGTCATGATGACCCTGACATCCCCCAAAGTTAGGTTAAAATGTGTCATGATGACCCTGACACCCCCAAAGTTTGGTTAAAATGTGTCATGATGACCCTCACACATCCAACCCTATTTTTTAGCATCTGATAGCCAAAGTTTTTATGTCTGTGGAATATCTGACTCCAGTGGAAGTGCAAACAGACGGACGGACGGACGGACGGACACACAGACACTCAGATATGTGAGATGTAGTAAGCGAGAGTTAAATCTCTGTTGGCCAAAGATGAATGAGCCATGCTGTGGGGCTTCATGCATTTGCAAAAAGTATCGACCCAGGTCATCCTGCGTAGTCCGCGCAGGCTGACCATAGCCGAAACTTTTTGTGTTTTGTCAATATTCTGGATGTAAAAGGACCAGTGTACCACACGAATCAGTAGGTTCTTATACAAAACAGATTTTAGGGGTGTAACGTACTGTGAAGGCTTGCTTGGTAATCACGGAGGTGCATTAAGCCCGTTTTTGCCAGAGCATGACTTATATCCTTTGAGGTTGCTCCATGCAGTTTTAAAATTTTCTAAATATTCAATGATTTATGATATATACAAGATGCAGATGTCCTGTTCCGATAGCGTGGCGGACGTGATCAAAAGCACCTTATGTTTTTTTAAAGGTTTCCCTATTCCAGATACTATGTCATTGTTGACTGATTTCATTGAATGGTGCTTTATACGGCTTTCAACACTATTTAAGTCATATCACGTCGACAGCTCATTTGTTAATATATATCTTTGGTTTCTTCAGCGCCGGGCTCTACAGTGTATTGCCCAAGAGACTCACGAAAAACCAAGCGCTACGAGTAAGGATCAAACCTGGGGTCTCGAGGTTTCGAAATTCACGCCTTCACAACTTCAATACTGCCTATATAAGAATGTCGATGTAAACTTAACGACACATGAGTCCAATCTTAGTCTTATTCTCCAAGATTTTCTAAATTTGAATCAAAGTTACACAACTTCTGATTCGCTAAACCAGAAGTTGTGTTACTTTTAAATTTAGAAAATTCTGGAGAATGAGACCAAGAACGTTCATAAGAACGGCTGGTGATATACGGGCCCTGAGTAAACTCACTAGACTACATGTATGTTTGCATTGCCCCTAAGCTGCCGGACCCGATTAAAGGCACCTTTGCAGACATTGTAGATCCAAAATCGGACTGCACAGAGCGTGTTGTCGGATCTTGCAACTAAAAAGTCCGATACATGTACGTTGAGAACTTTAAAATAGCAATATATCAGTTTTTACTAGCGATTGAGAGTTTTTCAGTTCATCTATTTAACAATTTTTATCACATAAAACCTCCTCTGGCAGTGTTTTAAACCCATGACTTATTTTTGATAATACACTAGTGTATTATCGTTTTTTGGGTCCCGGTTCTGATCAATTTTCAGTCATGAGCGCGTGAAGCCAGAGAAACCAAACGCAGCATGCGCGGGAATTTCTACTGCTACGCCATTTCGAGGAAAAATGACGTCACTGTAGTATGGTGGCATATTTCTGCCGCGAGATACGAGATAGCTATCATGATAATTTAAGAGAATTATCGTGATAAAACAAAAAAATTCACGATAAAAATATCGCAATAATGCTAACTCTTATCATGATTTTTTTTTGCTTTCGTGCCCACAACTGACATTCATGATACCTATAATTAGATACGGTTTCGGAATACCTTCGTATACAACCTTATGAATTCTCCTTTCCCCTGTACGGTTTCAAAGTTGTTCGTAGGAGGCATTTCGAGTCGTCTTTGTGATTTTACAGACCTCTGTCATTCGGGCATTGTCAAAATTTACCAGTTAAGCTACAATTGTTAATTAATTAATCGAAATTTTACTGACTGCAATCTTATTAAAGGGTAACTCCGCACCAAAATTTTCATTTCAAAATCGGATAAAACGACACTAGAGTATGTTAACAAAAATCTTGTTAGCGTTCTGTGATGTTTACTCCACGAGATATAGAGGTTTAAACTTTCGGATTTTCACCTGTGTGAAAGTCGCTAATTGAAACTAGAGGCGCTTGAGCGCCTGTATCGCTCCACAGGCCTGATATTTCTATAATGGCGAAAGGAAGTTTTTAACAATTATCATTCAATCCTGCATTTTAGCTCACTGAAGAAACAATTTGGTAGACAACCACCATAGGAACTTACCTGCAAAACAACAATGAAATCCAATGAATAGTTTTAGAGAAGAAATTTTTCAAAGATTTTACTTTATACCATAAAAGAAAATGAGTCTCCCATAAAAGCCATGTTTTTTTACACATCTTTTTTTTTTTAAGGAATTCTGTAAACCTGTATCTAAGGAACATTCCTGCAAAATAATAATGCTATCCAAATAGCGGTTTGGGAGGAGAAGATTTTTAAAGGTTTTTTACTTTGGTTGCCATGGCAACCAGAATTCTTCATGGAACACAATTATTTGAAGGAATTTGAAAGAGGATCACCAAAGGAACATTCCTGTGAAATTTGGTAAAAATCCAGTCAATAGTTTCTGAGGAGAAGTTTTTTAAAGAAAAAGTTTACGGACGCACGCATGGACGAACGGACGAACGAACGGACGGACGGACGGACGGACGCACGACGGACACAACGCCATGACAATAGCTCGCTGGCCTTCGGCCAGTGGAGCTAAAAACCGTGACTTCCGGTAGTTTGCCGTGATCTCACAAGTGTGATAAGATAATTATAGTCGCTATATATGAACTAACACAGAAAATTGAGAAAACTGCATGGTATTTATAAAGATATAAATCGCTATTTCACGTTTCAATCACTTGTGTACTGCAGAGTTTCAATCTCTATAGACCCGTCACACCAAACTAGGTCTTACAACGTCTTAACACGTCCTGACATAATCGGAAAACGGGTTACGGTCGGGCATGAACGTATAATTTTGGCCTGATAATGGCTGAAGCCCCTATCTCACCAAACCTATTCCCAGAAAGTCTTAACCCGGTCAACAAAATCGAAAAACTGGCTGGGATAGGACATGTAATTTCGGTCGGTAAAATGCAAACGCACTGCAGGTTATTGCCCGACCGCACTGCGTCTCTAATAGGATCGAAGTACAGCAGTTCCGTTCGTAGTACGTCCATCTCGCTTTAAGTACGTTGTTACTCCGTCTAATCACAGGACGGGATGGATGGCAAAAAATTTTGAGCAGGCTCAAAGTTCTGGAGCACCCTTCGTAAAAGGATACTAATACGCCCACTTCGTCTGAAGACAGTTTCAGTCCGATCAGCAAAAAAATTCGGAAGAGAGTGAGAACGAGTTTGGCGTGACGGGGGTATATCGCTCTTACATCTACAATCATAGGAAAGAAATTTTGAATGAATTAGCTTAGTGGAGAAAGTGCTTATAAAAAAGTGAATAGTTATTCTTCTGGTAACGAACGTAAATATTTTGAAATTTATTTCTTGATGTTATTTCAATTGTACCACTACCTAATCAACGAGGTGTAATAGATAAATATAAAAAAAGAAATAATAAATCAAGATAATTGAATCATGCCAAAATTCTCTTCTACTAGGTCGTAGAATGAAGAAGGAACGTTGCAATGTGAAAAGGAAATCATTCGAGTTAATTTCTAAGGCTGTTTCTACCAAATATAGGACACCGTCGATCATTTAACGGTCTACAAATCCTGCGCAGTCTGATCTGAATCTACACCATCAGTGTCAGCATTTTACATGTCTCCTTCAGCTTGGAAAGAATTAAACGCCTTGATCTGCCTTAGAAATCTTATCCTCTCTTTAACATTCACGAACAACATTAAATCCAGCACACATCCTGAATTTGCTTTTAAAGTTAAAAAAAAAATTTCACTCGATCTTCATTTATTTTCCTACGTGCTTTTTTTTTTCATAATCTCAAATTTGTTTCTTTCATCAACAACAACGTTAAAAGATTGTCTGAATTGCCTCCTGCCTTCAAGTCCTCCATATCATGCAGTAAACATTTTCGATCGTCTGCAAAATACAGGGTCAGTCCATTTCCTAAATACTGAGACATGTAAGGCGTACAGTTTAAAAGGAAATACCAACGTGGACAAAAATTGTTTAACTGTCTTCTCCCGTGTTTCTCCCTGTAATCATATACGAGATAAGAGAAGCTGACCATGAAAATGCAACGTAAATTAAAAATTTATAACTGCGTACAAACTTTACACAAAATTTTAGTGCGCCAACCTTTTATTTTGAGAAAAGAATTGTGTGTTCTATCCATGTACAAGGACAAAGGGTTAATTCGGTGCCTCTTTTGTGATGATATCGCACCGTTGTGGTCTGACATATTTTTTTTTACCCGGCTTGCAGCTTGAGGTTAACAAGCACTTGTCATAAACATGTCATGTACAAAGTTACTCTTTTGTTTTCACGACCATATTGAACCCTTTTTCGTAAATAATGTAAATGTAATTCGGAATTTTACACAGTTTAAATGGGTAAGTCGAACGTCATAACTTTTGTATTTTCCTCATTCATACGATCTTAAATTAAAAAAAAAACGCATAATCTGCTTGTCGAATTTCTTTTCTAACTACTCTCTCTCTCTCTCTCTCTCTCTCTCTCTCTCTCTCTCTCTCTCTCATGAAAGAGATGGATAATCAACAGTGAATTTACTATTTATTGCTTGCCTCATTTAAATTTCTGTGGGGCCCCAAGGCTGCTGAGCGCGACTCAATGACCTTTTGCGAACAGTGTATATTAAGATCAGACTGATCTTATGTACAGTGTCCAACGCGGAAACATCTATTTTTGTTTCTCCAAAAACTAGCACTATTCAAAATTTTGCAATCGGCATGAAGGTTTATTTAACCTTTTGAGGATTAACGGTAGATCTGATATTAAGCCATGTCATTTAGTTCAGACAGACAGCAGACTGACAAATAAATAGTCATCTCCTGGCTCGAAATAGGGCTTAAACTCGGCACCCGGCATACGATAGGGATTTTTGTGACGAAAAAAGTCGTCTCCTGACATGAGGGAGGATAAGGCTGAGAAAAAAAAAGTACACAGAAACCGAAATAAGAGTGGCATCACATCCGGTTTATCGAACATTTCACAAACTCGCACAGGTGTGCAAACCACATCTTCGTTTAAAACTCTCTTTCTACGATAGACATTGAAATGCGGTTTTTCTATTTTAAGATGGTTTTCATATAAGGCTTCATATATCCAAAAAAGAGATTTTGGCTGTAGTTGCCCTTTAAGTCAAAACTACCGAGTTCATCCAAATGATGAATTTTCTATTAAAAGATATCGAGAAACGGATAAAACTATCACAATAATTTTATCTCACATGTCAGCTCCGAGCACGGTGGACAAATTTTGCGATAAAATATTAAGTTTATCGTGATATTTTTATCATGAAACTTTTCACGATCTTGATAAGATTTCCAGGAAACTTTTAATTTATCGCCATAATTTACCAAAATTATCATGATAGCTATCTCGTATCTCGTGGCAGAAATATGCCACCATACTGTTGCTATGACGTATACGCGTGGAAAGTTCTTGATTTTCAAGTTTGATAAAAACCAAAAAATGCAGCGAAAGTCTCTTAAAACCAGTATTATTGCGGAAATAGGTGGATTTAACCCCTCTATAAACTATTTCATTCTTCTTTCTGTGTAAATGTCAAAGAACTACTTACTTGTGTATGTACACATTTGAAAACAGACTACAGCTGTATAAACATGGACCCGTGAATGGTATAGCGGATAAGGTGATGATGCAAGATATTTTTCTGTCTGTCATTCGTTTTATGTGATAAATAGAATCTTACATTCGTGTTTATGTATTATCATTTTTATCAAACTCGTTGACTAAAATGTATCTGACGCTCTCCAAGGCTCGCGTCATACAATTTAGTCAACTAGTCTGATAAAAATGGTAATACATAAATACTCATGTAAGATCCTCTATGACGCCTTACCAGAAGATGAGACTTTACACTAGACCCAATTGGAGGGATCTGCAGACGAAACGTTATAATTAGGTGTCTCAATTCATAATTATATCTTTCGGAGGGTAGAAAAATGTGAGAAAAGGAGAAAAGGCTTATTTTCAACATTTTTTTTTTCCCTTTTTCTTCAAATACCGTCTTCTTCAGGGTCGTTCAATAACGGGATTTAAGCTCAAGAGATAATTACACTAAACAGACAAATATCACGTTAAGGTTAGTTTCACATAATTTAGAGTGAAAATGCAGAACCAGTGATCCGGGTTACATTGACCCTTTACCACACAATCCCGAGTATAAGAGTCCCTGAGGAAGCAGACTTTTGAAAACATTGTGGGGAAAAGGAGAAAATGCCGTTTACCGAAAGTTTTTTATTTTCCCTCACTGTTTTCTGCACATTCAAAGAAAAGGTCCATCGTCGTTCAATTTCTCGTCTGCTAATTCTTTCAAAGTGTCTAAAATTTTGTAGTTTGGTAAAGAGTTAACGTCTGTAATAGACAGGCTATTACTAGGTTATAAATACTGTCTTGGAATATGTTTTTCACCTTCTGCTTTATCTTATGGTAGATCATCCTTAATTAAGATAAACGTTATCGTAGAGATTGTACTTACAGTGCAGAGAGTTCATTTCAACAAGTTCTACAAGTTATACATGTCAATGTTATACATGTACTGGTATCAGGCCAGATTTCGTTTCGCATTTTTTTTTTTGAGAAATTCTTAAGTCTTATCCTGCTAAATAAATTAAATGAAACTTTCAAGCTGATAGTAAAAACTCGAAAAATGTAATTTCATTATTGTTCTTTGGAGAAAAGTATCTGCTTTTCGGACAGTGTAGATCAAAGATCAGACTGCACCTTCTGTGCAGTATGATCTTGACCTATATGGTCCGCAACAGGTCAGTGAGTCGCGCTTAGCAGCCTAAGGGTTAACAAAGACTGGTAGTATTTATTCGCGCACAAAGATAGCTCTAAAACTAAAGTATAGATATATAAGCTTTTTTCTGACAAAAGGGTGTTTAATGCATTTCCGTGAAGCATTATGCCAAGCAAGTCACCTCATAATTATGGATCCATAAATTTCATTTTTGTCTAACAAACAGCTGAATCCTGAGGTAGAATGGTCGTTCGACATGCACAAAATTTACGAGAAAAAGATACATTTTTGCATATACATTTTCTCCAGTTCCCACAATGTCTGCTATGACTACTGAAGACAAATTTCATTATATGAGACACATTTAAGTTGTCATCTGCAAAACCCTTTCAATTTCGACAACATTAATATTTTGCCGTTTGGTAAAAAGTTGATTAATAAAGGTTTTCTCCTCCCGGTGGTTCAAGACGGTAACGTACTCGTATAGAGCTTGAAACCGAGGGGAGGGAGAAGGCGCTCGTTCTATGGCAATTTATCTTCCATCTGCCACCAAATGTACTAGTCGAAACTTTGGAGGCAGTCAAGTTAATCTCGACAATACTATTTTTAGCAGCTCGTAAGTACATGTATTTTGAAACCCGATCGCTGAGATTGATTGACGTATCAGATTTGTTGAATGCACTGAATGAAATATTAAAACAAATGGCGACAGCAACCAACAAAAATTTCTGATCCATTGTTCTACAACTCTGAGCACTTGTTTGACAGCTAATAATCAGATCCAGAGCATCACTTAACTGAGCAGCTGGTGATACCAGCCCACCATGTGCCCGCTTTTTATCTTTATTCAAGTCATTAACAAGCAATTTTCTGCTTTCTGCCTGCACGGAGCTTTGCACGTCAAACTCTGCACCTCATTTAACCCTAACCTCCTTTAGACGATTGTTAGCGTCATGCAACGGACTACTTTTTAAGCTCAAAAAGGTTATCATACTTAACTTAACCCTTATCCCGCTAATTAAGTTAAATGAAACTTTTAAGCCGATAGTAAAAACCCAATTTTGCTATTTCAAAGATAATTTTGGGGGAAAAATATTTCCTTATCGAACAGTGTAGATCAAAGATCTGACTGCACGTTCTGTATATACCTTTAAAGAGATTGATAAGTTACATGTCAAATTTCTTAAATACCTTTCAGATGTAAAACAACAAACACACAACCATTCTTTGAAATTACCATTAAATGATCAACTCAGCGTTCAAGATTGGCACTATACCATTAATAATTTATCAAAACTTTCAGGTTATCGTTCATTTAAATAGAAATTTTGTTTTGAGTCGTATCTTGACAAAATCCCAAACCCCATAAATGTTGGAAGAGTTTTGCTAGATTTAGATTAAGTTCACTTAATTTAGAAATCGAAAAGAAACGCTTCAGTCCTAGTCCACGTGAAGAGAGATTTTGTAAAATTTGTAACAGTGGCTACATAGAAACCGAATTTTATTTTCATTTATACTGTCCAAAATACGCTGAAGTGAGAAGGAAATATTTTGTTAAGAACTGCTGGCTAGCCCAATTTAAATTTACATGCTTAATGTCATGTAATAATAAAAAGATAATTTTGAATATGTGTAAGTTTGTTTCAACTTGTTTTGATTTACGCAAAGAGATCTAAAATTCTGGTGAATCTAAGCATTATTCTTATATTTGTGTTCAACAAAATAGCCCGTACTTTTTCTGCGTTAGATGATGTACTTCTTACATTTCCAATAAGCTAAAATTTTAATCGTTTTTGGCAGCGGGTTTACCCCGCTGTCATAGTTCCCACATCACGTGTGCATGTATATACTGGTTTTTGAAGCCTACTATCTTTATCTAGGTCAGATTTTTGCTTCCGGCAGGTTTTGCCTGGATACGCGTGTAAACAAAACCAGTTTCGTACACTAACAAAATAGTTCTGCCAGTGATATTCAAACAAAGCAGCTCAACTTGATACTGTATGTTCGCTGAAAAAAATTAAAACATCATGTTTCAGTTGTCTTTTTGATTTAAAGTAACACAAGATTTCCAGCTTAAATAAAAGAACAAGAGGGCAATGATGGCCCTGGATCGCTCACCTGAGTCAATAGGCGAAATTCGCTCCACGTGCATATTTCAATTTCTGACCAATTGTCAGGTCAATTGAGCTTAAAATGTGACCTCTAGAGCATCCACAAGGTATTTCCGTAAGTTGACATAGTGACCTAATTTATCACCCCACGTGACCCAATTTAGAACTCATCAAAAAATTTATCAAGACAAACATTCTGAACAGTTTTTAAGTTAATTGAGCAATAAATGTGGCCTCTAGAGTGCCCACAAGGTATTTCTTTAATTTGACCTAGTGACCTAGTTTATGACCCCAGGTGACCCAATTTCAAACTCATCCAATATTTCATCAAGACAAACATTCTGACTAATTTTCAAGTCAATTGAGCAAGAAATGTGACCTCTAGAGTGCCCACAAGGTATTACTTTAATTTGACCTTGTGACCTAGATCATGACCTAAGGTGACCCAATTTTGAACTCATCCTAGATTTCATCAAGACAAACATCTTAACCAATTTTCAAATTAATTGAACAATAAATGTGGCCTCTAGAATGCCCACAAGGTATTTCTTTAATTTGACCTAGTTACCTAGTTTATGACTCCACATGACCCAATTTAGAACTAATCTGAAAATTTATCAAAAAAAACATTCTGAACAATTTTCAAGTCATTTGAGCAATAAATGTGACCTCTAGAGTGCCCAAAAGGTATTTCTTTAATTTGACCTAGTGACCTAGTTTGTGATCCCAGTTGACCCAAATTCAGATTCATGTGATATTTTATCAAGACAAACATTTTGACCAATTTTCAAGTAAATTGAGCAAAAAATGTGGCCTCTAGAGTGCCCAAAAGTTATTTCTTTAATTTGACCTAGTGCCCTAGTTTATGATCCCAGTTGACCCAATTTAGAACTTGTCTGAAAGTTTATCAAAACAAACATTCTGAATAATTATCAAGTCATCTGAGCAATAAATGTTGCCTCTAGAGTGCCCACAAGGTATTTTTTTTTAATTTGACCTAGTGACCTAGATTATGATCCCAGGTGACCCAATTTCAAACTCATCCAATATTTCATCAAGACAAACATTCTGACCAATTTTCAAGTCAATTGAGCAAGAAATGTGGCCTCCAGAGCGTCCACAAGGAATTTCCATAAGTTGACCTAGTGACCTCGATTATGACCCCAGGTGACCCAATTTTAAACTCATCCTAGATTTCATCAAGACACACATTTTAGCCAATTTTCAAGTCAATTGAGCAAAACATGTGGCCTCTAGAGTGTCCACAAGGTATTACTTTAATTTGACCTAGTGACCTAGTTTATGATCCGAGGTGACCCAAATCCAAACTCATCCGAGATTTTATCAAGACAAATATTCTGACCAATTTTCAAGTCAATTGAGCATAAAATGTGGCCTCTAGAGTGCCCACAAGGTATTACTTTCATTTGACCTAGTGACCTAGTTTATGACCCAAGGTGACCCAATTTCGAACTGACTGAACACATTGTGCTCAGGTGGGCTAACAAACTTAAAACAGGTTCACTACATACCAAATCACAAAGCTCTATGCCTTCCAGTTTTAGAAAAGAAGAATTTTAAAGTTTTCCTTCTTTGTTCCTATGTTCGAACTTGTGACTCCAAGGGCTGGGCCAGTTTTGACCCAAGGGACATCATATGAACAACTCGGTAGGGGTCCACTAAGAGATGCTACATACCAAATATCAAAGCTCTACGCCTTCCAGTTTCAGAGAAGAAGAATTTTAAAGTTTTCCTTCTTTGTTCCCATGTTCAATCTTGTGACCCCCGGGGTGGTGCCAATTTTGACCCTTGGGGCATCGTATGAACAAACTTGGTAGAGGTCCACTAGGAGATGCTACATACCAAATATCAAAGCTCTATGCCTTCCAGTTTCAGAGAAGAAGAATTTTAAAGTTTTCCTTCTTTGATCCTATGATCGAAGTTGTGACCCCCGGGGTGGGGCCAGTTTTGACCCAAGGGGCATCATATGAACAAACTTGGAAGAGGTCCACTAGGAGATGCTAAATGCCAAATATCAAAGCTCTACGCCTTTAAGTTTCAGAGAAGAAAAATTTTAAAGTTTTCCTTCTTTATTCCTATGTTCAAACTTGTGACACCCCGGTGCGGGGCCAGTTTTGACCCCAGGGGTATCATATGAACAAACTTAGAAGAGGCTCACTAGGAGATGCTAGATGCCAAATATCAAAGCTCCACGACTTCCAGTTTCAGAAAAGAAGAATTTTAAAGTTTTCCTTCTTTGTTCCTATGTTCGAACTTGTGACCCCCAGGGCGGGGCCAGTTTTGACCCCAAGGGCATCATATGAACCAACTTTTTTTTTTTATAAATGTTTATTGTCCCCGTATATTGATGTGTGAGGGTCGGGGATCTATCCCTCTCCACATCTTACAACCTCTGACATTTATACATGCAAATGTAACAAGGAACAAAAAAAACATTTTTATGTACAAGAAAAAAGTGAAGAAAAAACTGGAAAAAAAATAAGAAACTGGAAAGTGAAAAAAAAGGAGAACAGAGAATGGTGAAGAACAGATGTAATAAATAAGTAATAATAAAGGTTCGAATCTTCCCAGCGTTTGAAAACAAAATAGGATAGTAATAAAGTTGTTAATTACCATATTATTCTTTTAGAAAAGACCCAAAATCATTCCAGTTATTTCGAAATCTTCTAGTTTTTTTGTTTCAATAGCAACTTTCTTCAAAACTTTATATTTATAAGATATAAAGTTTCTGACACCCGTAAGACTTGGTGTGTTTTTTGATGTTCGACATTTATAAATATACAGTTTAAAAAGAATGAGGAGAATGTTTTTAGCGCTTTTTTAATTTTTTGTGTAACCAAATAACATTTTACTGATGTCAAGATCCATGTAAATGGCATTATCACGTTTCAAGTAATTTGTGATTAATTGTTGAAGTTTGGGACAATTCCAGAATAAATGTTCAATTGTTTCTTGATCATTGGAACAAAGTGTGCAATTCGCGGAATCGATATATTTTATTTTATACAAGAAATAGTTTGTTCCAAGAATACGATGATTTATAGGGAATTGAAACCACTGTATGTATATGTCCCTTGTCGCTAAAAATGGTAAAGAAAAAATTTGTTTCCATTCATTTTTGTCAATATCGATGTTTATTTTTTTTTTTGTCCAAGTTTTTATGCAGGTAGGCTCATTTTATTCTTATTTAGACATTGGTAGGTACGTTTTGAACCCCGCGAATCTTTAAGAATGATCTGAAGGTATGGTGGCAGAAGTGGTTTTTGATGTAAAATTAAATCTTGAGGTTGTATCAACAATTTTTTAAAGTATTCGTTAATAGCACATTTTATCTGTATATAGTGTAAGTAATTTGCTGATATGTTGTATTTTGTGTTTAACTGATCTCGAGTTAGGAAACAACTATCAAAATCAAGTATGTCTCCAATGCAGTGAATACCGGCATTGAACAGTTTTTTGAAATAAAAACTTTTTGCAGAAATGTGAATATTACTATTGTAAAAAATAGGAAACCTGCAAAATTAGTACTCTCAATTCTGATATTATCGAATAGGTGACTTAGTGCTTTTAGCGTGTCTATCCAAAAAGGGTTATTGATTTTTTTCAGTTAGGCTTTTTATGTAATCATTTCCACATAAACACAGCTTTTCAATATCGATCAATTCCTTAATGATATTTGCCCATCCACCATTATCTTTGAATAAGCGCCTTATCCAAGTGATTTTAAGTGCTTTAATGTAAACTTCAATATTCAACATTTTTAGTCCACCTTCTACATAGTCTTTTGTGATGACAGATTTCTTTATTTTATGACAACCCTCCCAAATAAATGAGTAGCAACTTCGTTTAGTTTCAAGAGCTGTTTTTCAGAAGGATTGGGTAGAGCAAAAAACAAATGGTTCATCTTCGAAATCAGTAGACTCTTTAATACTGTAATTTTACCAATTGGTGTAAGGACACGTCGATTCCATTTTTTACTATGTTTTCTATTTCATTAAATTTTGCCAAAAAATTTAAATCAATCATTCTATTTAGGTCTACATGAAAAATGATACCTAGCAATTCAAATTTATTTTGGCCGCATATTAGTTTCCACTTTGTTTTGATGGTATCAAAACTGTATTTTTTTCTTTCCAATCCAAATAACTTTAGTCTTATCAAAATGAATGTTTAAACCGGATAGTTTCGAAAATCTCGCTAGAACATTTAATGTTTCATTTGAGGATCCTTCAGATCCGTCAAGAATAATACTTGTATCATCAGCAAATTGTGAAAGTTTAAATTCTGTTTGGTTAATTTTTATTCCTTTTATATGTTTGTTATTTCTGACGTTAATAGATAATATTTCGGCACATAAAATGAAGATATAGCAGGACAAAGGGTCTCCTTGACGACATCCTCTTTCGATTTTGAAAAAGTTAGATAGAAATCCACATTGAGAAACTGTTGATTTTGCATCTTGATAAAAAGTGTTAAACCATCGTATAACTGATGGTCGAAATCGAAACGTTTCAAGGGTTTTGTTGATAAAAGACCAAGAAATGGAGTCAAAGGCTTTTTCAAAGTCAATTAAAAGTAAAATTCCAGGAATATCATTTTCTTCAGCGTAATGTAATAGATCATATACCAGTCGTAAATTTTCTCCGATGTATCTGTCTTTTATAAATCCGGACTGGTCAGTGTGGATAAGTCTAGGAAGGAATGATTTGACCCCAGGGGCAAACTTGGTAGAGGTCCACTAGGAGATGCTACATACCAAATATCAAAGCTCTACGCCTTCTAGTTTCAGAGAAGAAGATTTTCAAAGATTTTGCTATTTTTTTCCTTTTTGTTGCCATGGCAACCAGAGTTATGGGTGTAATTCAATCTCTTGAACAACTTTGGTAGAGCTTCACCCAAGACACATCCCTGCCAAGTTTCATCAAGATTGGCCTAGCGGTTTAGGAGGAGAGAATGTTTAAAGGAATTAAGGACAGACGGACAAATGGACGCCGGACAACGACCGATCACAATACCTCACCTTAGCACTTGGTGCTCAGGTGAGCTAAAAACCGTGCTGGGTTTAACACCTCTCCATCATCTAGCACATTTATACAATAACATACTCATTGCTGGAGAACTCGGACCCTGGTGAACTTGTACCCTAATCTCAAGGGTAAGAGTTCTCTGGAGAACTTTCCGTTTTCATTTATATTAGTGTACGAGGAAAAAATCATAGAACACACCAATTAGTAGCATGTATTCGGAGCCAGAAAAGAAATCCGCTGCCTTCAGTGCGTTAGCGCTTTGATTACTCATAGTATTTTGTAATTTTCATTTGCCTTTGCCATGTTTCAAAAGACATGTGCTATATCGATAATGCCAAAGAATGAAATGAGAATGAAATGAAACATAAACTTTGTGGCAAAAGGAGATACTGCTCGCCACTGTTTTTTAGGAGGTTATGAGTAAAACTTGACTCCACGAAACTGAAAGAATCTGCTGCTAGAGCCAACCATAATTTAGGACCCCAGGATTTTATTTGATGTATTAGGACTCTTTTTAACTCTTTACCAGTTAAAAATAGACTTGTCCTAATTGAAAACACTTGCAGGTGACATACTAAATGTGGCTCAAATGTTGGAATTTGCTGGTTACCAGCATTTCCCCTTTTCCCACAGGATTTTCAAAAACCCATCTCTTTGAGGTCGTTAAAACACAGGCTTGAGGTATAGGGTTAGTAAACTGTTGTTTAATCCATACAAAGATAAGACTTTAAGACTGCAAGTCCGAGAACTCTGATCTGGGCCTACTCTATTCGCAAAAAGACTACAAAGATTGTGATCGATAGGGGTTAACCTTTTCCGCGCTGACTTTGACATCTCTGACAGAATGACGGTGAAAATATCAACAAAACTGCTCACCAAATGTACCATTAAGCATCTTAAATGAACTGTTTCACTGTACCCCCAGGTGTTTAAGATCTAATGTTTATGACGATTATCAGAACTTATTCTCGGTATTTTCCGTACAAAATCGTCAAAGCCAATTTCTTTTGGCATACAGGACCGTAAATACAACGATCATATACGGAATATGCCGAGGGAATTCAGCGACATAGTGCAGATAATGTCGATTGAACAATTCGCCAGATACTTTACATTTAAAGTGTAGGAAACCTCAGTGAACGAGGTGCACGCATGCGCACGCTGACACCCCAATACTTTACAACGACTTCCAAGTCGAAATCAGTATCTCAAACAGCTGCGTTTCTTTCAGATGATACCGATCTATGTATTAAGACGTAATACTCTTAACCTTTAAAATGCATTTAAAGTGTAATATCTTGGACACCCTTTGTAGCCAATGTAGATTAAGCTTTGACTGCACAAAACGTAAAGTCTAATCTCTGATCTTAACTGACCGCTTTGTTAAATTCTGGACAACAGCAACCATGAAACTGCTAGTATTTTCGTCACATTTCTGGACCGAAAATGTCCATTTGGTATATTCGGCACACTGACCCTTTACCAAACAATCCCGAGTTTCTAAATCCCTACGGAAGAATTTTTTTTGCAAACATTGTGGGAAAGACATAAATGCTGGTAACCAGCGTTTTTCCATTTCCATTTAAATTTTCAGCCCTATTAAAGACGATTCCTGTATTTTGCATCATATTCAATTTATCGTCTGTAAATGCTTTCAAGTTGGACAAGCGTAAAAATTTTGTCGCCTGATAAAGAGTTCAGGGTGAAAGTCGGTAGTTACTGAAATATAATAATTATGTCTATTCCCACTGCCACCAACACATTAACACTGAGACATGCTGTAAAATTCATCTACAAAAAGTATTGATCCAGGTCAACCTGCGCAGTCCACGCAAGCTGATCTGGGTAGAAACTTTTCGCTATTGTTCAATTTTTTTTGCATGTCAAAGGGCCTTTCTACCTTAGGTGGTTGTAAGACACAATGGCTTTTATGGATCTATAATTATGTGATAACTTGCTTGATATCATGCATCACGGAAATACATTTAACCCACTTTTGCCAGAGCACGGCTCAGGTTTTTATTTGCGGATGATGAAGATCCAGACATCACTTCACACAACTAAGAGCCTGATTCTTGCGTCAACTTTGTCGATGAAGATCCAGACATCACTACACACAACTAAGAGCCTGATTCTTGCGTCAACTTTGTCGTCTAGTTACACATTTTATATGCTCTGGCAAAATGGGGTTTAAAGTCAATCAATTATGGATCCATAGAATGAAATTTATCACATGAAACCGCCTCCAGCAGTGTATTAAACCCGTGACTTATTTTCGATAATACACTGGTGTATTATCGTTTTTTGAGTCCCGGTTCTGGTTACTTATGTAGTTATGAGCGCGTGATGCAGGCGAAACCAATTACAGCACGTGCTGGAATTTTTTCTAATGGGCCATTTCGCGGAAATTTCATCGTTGCTAAGACGTATACGTGCGGAAAAAAATACTTTGATTTTCATGTTCACTAAAACAAGAAATGCAGCGTAAGTCATTTAAAGTCAAGAAAATTGTGGAAATAGTTCGATTTACCCCTAATTAAAATTGTTTCAGTCTACTTCGCTGTGCGTATCACAGACCTATCTTCTTGCGCATGTACACATTTCAAATCGAACTACGTCTGTGAATATGGACGTTGTGAACGGTATATAGGTTGACAGTGATGATGAAGGATACATATTTGTCTTTCATTCGTTTTATGTGATAAATAGAACCTCACATTCGTGTTTACGTATTATCATTTTTATCAAACTCGCTGACTAAAATGTCTCGGACAGTGTGGATCAAAGACCAGAGAGCATGGTATCAGAAGTCTGATCTACACATTCCACAAACGCGCACGAGTCGTGCTTAGCATCCTAAGGGTTGGGGTTTTAAAAAAAGAAATCCAACATTTTACTTACGATACCCAGAACGAGGCAAACAACCATCCTGCAGTCAGTATTGGCAACAACCATAACTTTCTCTTCAGAGCTACCAGACACAATATAGACATCACTCCGGGTGGTTTTTGGCTTCTTTGTTCTGAACTGTAAAATAAATATAATACATTTGCCGACCTCGGGCCTGTAAGTATCACTGCATTAGCCACTGACAAACAGTTGTGTTTTTCTGGTAGAAAAAATGTTTTAGCTCTCAGCTGTAGAAAAAATTAGGAGAATAACTGATGGGGTAGAAAAGATACGTTGTTTTTTTGTAACCGGGGACGAGTAACGGGCTGCATACAGTTAAATCCCTTGTTTTAGTCTATGGGTGCCAGGAGTCAAACTACGGACCCCTTTGCTACAGCCGACCTCGGGCCTGTAAGTTTGCCTATACAAAATTACTTGATTGATGATATAATAGAAGCACAGAAGGGGTTTGGAAAACAAATGTAGAAACCGCTCATGGAAAACAATTTCTTGAAATGATTGATGTTTCCTGTACACGCCATGTAGAGTTATTATAACTAATAAAGATTTTTGCCAACGATAAAAACATTATTCATTTTAAAGAGCTGTCTCATACATAAACAGACTAGGGCCCGTGTTCATCAGCTTTTCTTAATTTCTTTGTCTAATTCTCAAGAATTTTCTAGCTTGAACGTAACGCAAGTTCTGATTGGCTAAACCATATCTGATTTGATAAAACATATGGTTAAGCTAATCAGATATGATTCAGCCAATCAGAAATTGCGTTACTTTCTAAATCTGGAATGAGACCAGGGATACAATTTAAAATTGTTTTGGTGAATACGGGCCGAGAAATTCAATGTGTTGTGTGTTTCTGTCGGGGCGAGGTCTCACGAGCCCAAGTGTAAACAAAACACGTAATACGATCTTTGAAAAAAGACCACAACATTTCAATCCGATTTCAAAATTCCAAGAGCAGCCATACAATGGGCAGCTACAAAATGTCAATCAAACTGCTAGTCATGGAAAAAATCGAAATTAAGAAATAAATCCCTATTGGTTGTTGAAAACTAGCTCCGATGTTTTCCCCCCCAGAAATGTAATTCTTTACCAAATGACAACATTCCTTAATCATGCAAATTGAAAACCGTTGCAGACGATAAACCCAATGCAACTCTAATGATTAGTTTCTCTTTAGAAAAAGAGAAAAGGGAAAGTGGGGAAAAGGGAGAAAAAGGTCGTGATCACCATTTTCCCCTCGATGTTTTCTAAATCTTTTCTTATAAGGGTCGTTAAAACTCGGTATTGTTTGATTAAAGATTAGGGGTGAAAACTCTGAACAGATTTATAAGCGTAGTACTAAATGAGCCATGCTCTCACAAAGTAGGGCTCAATGCATCTACGTGATGTATGTACCAAGCAAGTCATCATATAACATGGGATCCGTAAATCCATTTTGTCTAGCAACCGTCTGAATCATGAGGTAGACTGATCCTTTGACGAGCAGAAATTTAACCAATGGCAAAAAGTTTCGACCCAGGTCAGTCTGCGCGGACCGCGCAGGCTGACCCGATTCGATAATTTTTGCTGATGCAACCAAGCCGCCTTTTCACAGAGAACGGCTCATTAATAGTTTTACACAGTAAGTTCTTGTCAGCCCAATTTCAAAGTGACATATTTATTACATTTCTAAACAACTTCCACATGATCTTCCTAACAGTTGGAAATATTTCTTAACGTGTTTTGACATTTTTTCTCATAAAAAGGTTCGCCAATGTATGCTAAAGAGTTCAAAGTCCGTTTTATGTCTTTATTCATGGCAAAGGAAATTGCATTTTTCTAAGTGTGTGTTTACGCGTGTTGACTGATTGTTTTCTGATAAATGTCAGATAATTTTCATACGCCCATGAATGCGGAGCATAAATTATGAGGGATTTCTTTTTGTGGAGTGTGTAAATCTAAAATGGAGTCAATCAGTGAGCTATACTCTGACAAAAGCGGGTTTCACACATCTCCGTGATGTATGATATCACGCAAGTCATCACAAAATTATGGATTCATAAAATCCATTTTGAACAACTACCGACTGAAAAATGAAGTACAAGGGTCCTTTGACATGCAAAAAATTTGCCAAAAGCAAAAAGTTTCGGCACATAATTATCAGACTGCGCATACTGACAAGGGTAGATACTTTTTTTTCACATTTATTAAACCCCTTTTCAAGAGAACATGATCCAATCTATTTAGCAGTTCAAATGATGGTAGATAATTTTTTGTTCCTTTGTATGGTGTTTAACGCCGATTTTGCTCGAATTGTTTCGCTCATATTGCGGCGGTCAGTACACCTATACATGCTTTCCTGAAGATCCATTCACTCCTACATGTATTTAGCACATTCTTTCAGGGAATCTAAATGCTTTCCGATATAACTTTCGTGGAAAACAATGATAACTGATGAGAGACGAATGAATCCTGTCGCAATGACCGACAAAGATCCATGGAAGGAAATTCGATGAAATCGAACCTGCGACCAAGTTTTGTCGATTGTGCAAAACAATCTTGGCCAAAAATAGTTACCTGAGAATGAAGATCTAGTTATATGTTCATCTACATCTCGCTGAACCATTCCAGGTTAAAAGGGGAGAAAAGGAATTTTTATGGACGACAAAGATCAAGATTCAGATCGACAAAGATCAAGATTCAGATCAGACTGAACAGTCCGCTCCTTTGAGATAGTTATGTGATAAGAAAATAAATCTTACGTTCCTTTGCTTTCGAAAAAAAAAAAAGTTATTAAACTCGACTAGAAAGAATGTTCTAAGGCTCGCCAAAGCCTCGCAGGTAACAATAATTTTCTAGATTCAATCAGACTAATCTACTTTTATATCAAACACAAACTCATGTCAGATCCTGAATACATGCTGCTCCTAACGCCTTTCCCGCCAAGGATGCGAAGAAAATTTCATGTTGAAAGTGTCAAAAACAATTGTGAACTTTTAAAGACCCATCTATTGCGAACAAAAAATATGTTATAATGAATATCGACATGATCAAAAGAACCGTGCAGAACCAAAGCCCATCTCCCTTGTAGATCTTAAGCATTGGTTCCTTTCCCCACAAAGTTTTTCTAAGGTTTCAACCAAATGTGTGTTATGGCAATGATGGGTTAAAATGACTGATTGAGAAAGGCCAAAATTTTATTGCGCATTACAGATAACTGTGACGTGCTGCAAGCGTGCAGGAGCCTTATATCTAACACTTTAATTGTCAAGTAGCAACCTCAAAAGCTTTTGCAGACGGCGTTGAACAAGATCAGACTGTAGTCTGATCTCTGATCTACACTGACTGCTACCTGATGCTTTGTCTGATGACCCAGCCAATCGTCAATTGTAATGGAAATTGACTTTAAGTCCTCGAAAAAGAGCAAGAAAAGCCGATTCTACTGGCAGCGAAAGATTTAACATAACTCTTTACCAACAATCTCGTAATTCCACGACCTTGAGGAAAAGGCATTTTGAAACACTGTGGGAAAAGGACCTGATGCATTTTCTCCTTTATGACTTCATGGGTCCATAAAGTCCATTTTGTCTAACAACTAACTAATCTATAAGTTAGAATGGTTCTTTGACATGTAGAATACTGACCAATAGCAAAAAGTTTCGGCCGAGGGCAGCCTGCACGAAATGCGCAGGCTGACCAGGGTCGATACTTCTTGCAGATGCATTAAGTCCCCTTTTCACAGAGCAAGGCTCAATTATATTTAGAAAGCTAAAGAAATGAAGACATAGAGAACGTCTCGGTTGGCAAATTTGGGATATTGGGGAATACTGAAAATTCAAATTTAGTACAGGGTGGTTAACATAAACCTAGGATTTATCTGTTCAAGGCTCGGAAAGCCGTACTCTACTTTTTTCACGGTCTTTAAGTTAACTTTCCTCTGCAGTTCAAGATGATGCCAGTCAAAGTTTCAGCGAATTCAACCTTTTCCAGGTGATAAAAATTCTCACTGTATGGGACGGTGTAATCCAAATCTAAGACGGCACGTTCTGTGGAGTCTGATCTTGATGAACATCGTCCACAATAGCGATTAAGGTCGTAACTGCCAATGTATCTTTTCTACGGTTGTCTTGAAAGGATGTTTCATAAGTCATCTTACCAGCTCAAAACAAACATCAATATAAATTCTTCGCACACTACTCTTAACTCTTTACCAAACGACAAAAGTTTGGACTGGACCAAATTGAAAGCATTTGCAGACGACAAACTAAATGCAGCAACAATGACCTGTCTTTGAAAGGATATAAAACGGTGTTGGGATAGGAGAAAATGCTGGTTACCAGCATTTTCTCCTTTTCCAACCATGATTTCAAAAGCCTTCTCGGTGAGGGTCGTTAAAAATCGGGATTGTGTGGTGAAGGGTAAAACTGCATCGACCGTAAAAAACATTTAAAACTGCTGTCAGTGCCAAAAGCTTTAACTCTGACGTTGTGGCGTTATCTTGGTGCACTTAAAGGGGCCGATTTAGATTTGTCTGTTGTAAATCGGTTTCTCTCGTAAAATACTGATAAGTAGGCCTACTACAACATACATACTTACATATTTATGAGCCATGCCTGCCAAAAGGGGCCTTAATGCATCTCTATGATGCATTGTACCAAGCAAGTCATCATATGATTATGGATTCATAAAGTCCATTTTGTCTAACAACTAACTGGCCTATGAGGTAGAATGGTCCTTTGACATGTAGAAAATTCACCAAAAGCAGAAAGTTTCGACTCATGTCAGCCTGTGCGGACTGCGCAGGCTGACATGGGGTCGATACTTTTTGCAGATCCATTAAGCCCCCTTTTCACAAAGCGTGACTCATATTTTTCTGCAGGCTAAAGGAAACCGGATAGTTATTCTAAGAGAAAAAAGTATAATTTTGGCGTTTAGATAACAGGAAGGTCGTGATACAATCGCCAAGTCCGTCTTCTCTTTATGAGATCAGATATGACGTCACCATTGTTATTTGATTATGATCCCAACATAATCCACGCGTACTATTGATCATGTGACATTCCCATAAGTCCTTGCGCCAAACCTAGAAATACTCTAAGAGGCTACGTAGCCCATTAAGAAAATACCATTTTTTTTCCATACGCTTTTAATTCTGACTTATTCATGGTTTGCGAACCATTGTCCTATTAAATTCATTGATAAAGCATTTTGAAAGTTTTGTTTGATTGAAGAATTATCTGAATAGCTCTCCTTCAGGTTCGTGCACATATCACACCGTTTCATGCAAGTGATTGAAATTAACAGGTTTAAACAATGACTCATCGATATAATGTTTTCTCTGTAACCCAAAACTCTAATTTCATCTATCATTACAAATACACTCCATCGCAGATAATTTAAATTTTGCAATCTTCTAAAAGTTGCAAATTCGGTTTTGAGTAACATCAAAAGGTGGTTTATTACGTAAAACATTACGAAATAATCCAGAAGCCTTGATATCTTTGAAAGGTGTTCGACTTAGATAATATTTACGGAATTTTACATCATTTCTCGGATCGATATTAAATCTCTATAAAGTAACAAGACAGATTCTTGAGACATGGCCAGAACTTTAAATCTTTATGATAAAGAAAATGTTCATCATTACGTAACCATTTTTTCCCATTTCCCTGCTGGAAATCAAGAGGGCCAGCATGGCCCTGCATCGCTACACTGATTTATAGATAAATGAACTATAATTAGCATAGCAAAGACATTAACCCTTTACAACACAATCCCTCGTTTTAACGACCCATGGGAAAATACCATTCGAAACATTGTGGGAAATGGAGAAAATGCTTGTAAGCACAATTTTCTTCTTTTCCACCTATAATTTCTACCCTATCAGAGAACTTCTGTTGATTTGTTCCATTTCTGAATATATCGTTTGCAGATGCTGTTAGTTCTATAGAATCAGAAGTCAGTTGTTGGAGAAAGGGTTAATCCGTTTGAAGCCTTAATTGTGGTAAAATTTCATACAGTATATTAAAAAAAAAAGCTTCCCATGAGTCATGTATTTTTCTAAATGCCAATCATTATGATGTCAGTTAATATGAAGGAGTAATACTCAAGGATCAGTGATATCAAACATCAAAGAACTTTGACAAAAATTATTTTTTGACAAGAACATTTCCCAAATAGCGTTGCACAAATAAATCACTTTAAGTGAAAACTGAACATTTCTATCCATTAAGCTTGAGCATACTATATATATATGTTGTAGTGAAATATGATAATCAAGGGGAATAAATGGTAAAAAATATCTGTCATGTGTGGCTTTAGAGAAGAATATCTTTAACTCTTAACCAAACGACAAAAAATCAGACTCCTCCAAATTAAAAGCTGTTGTAGACGACAGATTAAATGTAGCTCAAATGATGCAACTTCCTTCTGAAATGACAGAAAACACTCTGGAAATGGCAAAAAATGCTGGTAACCAGCATTTACTCCTTTTCCTCAATGTATTCAAAAGGCTTTTCCCTCAGGGTTGCAGGGTTGTTAAACTAAGGCATTTTATGTAAAAGTGATAAAGACTGCCATAACTACTAGAGTTCATGATGAAATAAAAATTTTGGACGAAGTTCTGAACCATTTCTGCAACATTTGGTCAAAATTGGCAGTTTCAGAAAAGATAATGACTTGAAAGAGGCTTTTGCACTTAAGGACAGTAAAACCCCCCCCCCCCCACGATACAACAGTATAATTAATGACTGATTGATAGTTCGGTATTTAACGCCGTTCTCAACATTATTTCAGTTATATCGCGGCGGCCAGTGCACCTATCCATGCTTTCCTGGAGCCACTTTTACCAGTACTCCGCACAATTTTCTTTCCAAGCCACTGGCTGCTTTCCCACATAACCATCGTCGATACAATGGCAAGCGGTGGGAATGAAATGAATCCTGTCGCAATGACTATCATCAATCTTCGGAAAGAAATTGGCCGAGACAGGGATCGAATCCACGACCTCAAGTCCTGTGCGCTACCGACTGAGCTATCGGGGCTCGGCAACAGTATAATTAAAACAATGTTGAAAACTGCACCTGGGTGTGTGCTGATCTTGGTCTATACTGTGATAATATGAACCTATCCTGACATACGACAGGATAAAGGGTTGAACGAGCAATCCCACATGAATAAAATTATCCAACAATCTCCAACATTGCACACATTTACACGTTATGGTGCCAAACAAATTAAATAGATGTTTCCAGCCAAGAAAACTTTTACAGATATTTACACCATCAAAGCTCATTTCAGCTAGAATATTTAAACCAGGCTCTGTGAAAAGCTAGTGTAATTCATCTACGAAAAGTATCGATTCAGGTCAGCCTGCGCAGGCTTTTTACTGTTGGTAAACTTTCTGCAAGTCGGAGAACAATTCTATCTCGTGATTCAGTCGGTTCTGAGATAAAATAAGGTCATATTATCCACCTACGTCCTTGGTATAATGCATTACGTAGATGGTTTAAAAACCTTTTTTCTCGGAGCGCCGCTAATGTACGAGTATTTTTAATGCTGTTTTACGCAGTTTTCAACGTTATTTCAGTTATATCACCGCAACAGCTCAGTTACTCACGTGTGTCCTTCCATGAGCCACGATGGGTTCATATTATTTTGAAGAGCTTGAAGTCTGATTTTGAATCTATACCCTAGGATTATTTAGTCAAGAATGTAAGATAAAATCTTTCTGAGCTAGAATTTTCGTGGGAGTGTCCTTTTGAAGTCTAGTGCAAACAACAAAGTAAATGTGACTCTTAAACGTTATCTCTTGAAGGGAATAAAACATTTTGGGAAAAGGGGATAATGCGTATTATAGGCATTTTCTCCTTATTCCACGGTGTTTTCAAAGACCCATTCTTCTTACTATAGGTCATCAAAGTTAGAAATTGTACTGTAAAACGGTAATCTACCCTGTCAAATACATCTAAAGTCGGTTTTGGAAGTACTGGGGGTTGACCCTTTACCACACAATCCATAGTCTGAACAACCATGAGAAAGAAGCCTTTGAAAACACACCGTGAGAAAACGAGAAATTACTGGTATCCAGCATTTTCTCCTGTCTTCTACCCTACCAAAGACATAATTCCATCATTTAAGCCAAGTTTAAGATGTCTTCCGCAAATGCTTTCTAAAACTTTGTCGTCTGGTTAAGAGCTTAACTGGTTTGTCTGTTTTAAATTAAAAATCTTCAAATCCTAACGGGCAAATAAACGGCATCCAATTATAGGTATCTTTTCTTTTCTCAAAACCGAGTCTTTTTTTTTTTCAACTAAAACCTATGATTTTTTTTTTAAATAAAATTATCTCTATAAGACAATGCTGTAGCATACCTACAAGAAGGGTATAATTGAGGAAACTCTAGGAAAGTATTTCTGTACTTGTACCACACAATCCCCAGCTTTAACGACCTTTAGAAAGAAAGCATTTGAAAACACTGTTGGGAAAGGAGAAAATGCTGGTAGCCAGCATTTTCTCCTTTTTCTACAATGTTTTCAAAAGGCTAATCGTATCATTTGAGTAAAATTAAATTTGTCTTTTGGAAATGATTTCAATACGCAAAGTCTAAAATTCTGTGGTTGGGTAAAGAGTTTTTAAGGCCCAATAGCGGCTATTACAACCACTTCAGTGTATAGAATAAGGTCAACTGCGAATTAAGATTGGCAACATTTATTCTAGTTTTATTGTCCTGCCAGCGACTGGAACCTTCACCAATCGTACTTTAACAGATAGTCATACTTGTGATAATCGCTATACTTTTAAATGGTATAAATAAAATTAACGTGTATTTTATACACAGAATAGTTTTTATTTGGCCGCTACTGGGCTTTGAAATACATGTTCTTTCCCTTTTATGCCATCCCGAAATAAAGTCGTTTGTATTGGGGTTTAACGCCTTATTAACAGCTTTGATCATATCGGGGCGGTAAATGCACCTACGCTTATGTGTCCTGTCTTTCTCACACCTGTAGTCCAATACTGACACAACTTTTTTTTCCAAGGCACTGACTACTTTCCTAACATGCGTCAGAGGTGAGAGGGAAATATTCGCCAGAAAGTTTGCCTCAAGCGGGTATTGAACTCGCAACCACCAGGTCACAACTCAGGAAAGCTAATCACTGAGCTGTAAGTGCGAAACTTTAAGAACTTGTTGAAAATCTCCTGCTCCCTTCTCAAAGAGGCAAAATATCTATAAATTCCTTTCAAAGAATACTGGTTCAATACTTCTACTTCCAAAAGTACTTTGACATACTAGCATCAAACATCATTCCTAAACTTATCTGATATTTATCAAATTCTGTCCTATATACTGTATATATTACAATCATCATAAACTGTTTTCTTACCAGTTGAATGAGATCAAATTTTGCTCGAAGAAAAAGCAGTCCTTCAAATACAGGTTAAATATCCTTTGCTTTCTGTACAAACTGGTTAAACATTCATTGATTCCTTCACATATAGTTGGTTACAGATCCAAACCGCCCCCCTGTACAAACTGGTTCAAGATCCATTCAATCCTTTCGTCTATTTCACTGGTTTTTTTTTTTTACTTTTTACCAAACAACAAAATTTTAGACTGGTTCAAATTGAAAGCATCTGCAGACGACAAATTTTAATCTGGCTCAAATAATTGGATTAGCCTCTGAAGGGGTGAAAAACGTTGTGGGAAAAAGGAGAAAATGCTGATTACCAGCAGTTTTCCTTTTCACGCAATGTTCTCTAAAGGCTTTTTCCTCAAGGTCGTTAAACATCGGGATTGTTTGATAAAAGGGTTAAATATCTCAAGTATATATCCAAGGCAATATTACGTGAAAAGCACTTCGATAGAAAGCACGGGAAAAACCACACACCAACTATCCAATTTCGGTCCCTCCAACTTAAATAACGAAAAATTACATCATTTGGCGTATATGCACTTAAATTGCATTCCCCGCGTTACAAACACCTGAAAACGCCTATTTTCGTCTTGCAGCAGTTCATTAAAAAATCATTGTGGTATAAGGATAAGTTGCTCGTAACGTGCAATTTAGCCTTTTACCCCAATGTTTTTTCTTGTCTTGAAGTATCCAAACCTTTATTCATGTTCATTATCGCTATTTTACAAGGATGTTTTGAAAGTAGTCTGCTGCCAAATTTATTTCCACGCGAACTGGGCGAACTCCTTCACTGCCAACATCAGCTTCAATTGCTTAAGCGGACAGCGTAGATCTAAGATAAGACTGCAGAGAAGGTGCAGTTTGATCATAGATTTATACCATCCACTACCTGAAGCTAAACCATAACCTAAATCGACCTCCATCTGCAATAGAAATTTTCTTGCAGACCTCAAAAAAAGTTTGATTTATTAAGTTAGTAGCGAAAGAGTTAAGTTACGAACAGGTGTAAAATATCACTTCGGAAACCTACAACCACACTGAAAAATCCCTGTGAATATAACTAAATGAGCCCTTTCACAGTCTGTCTACATGGACGGGTTCTGGGAATCAAAGTATAGGGTATGCATTCAACCTCTTCGGCTACTAAGCCAAGTGCAACTTGATGCACTTTTGCGTACAGTACAAATCAAGATCAGACTGAACAGGACGTGCAGTCTAATATTGGATATACACAGTCCGACACGGTAAGGGTTATTTTCGGTGAAAAGAACTCTAAATTCGCAATATTTCGGGTTTTTAATACTGGCTAGAATGTTTTATCCGATTTATTTAGCAGTTCAACCCTTTCCCAAATGACACATTTTCCTTCGAACTTGAAGGCATCTACAGACGACAATTTAGTAATATTATATGAGTTAAAACTCTCTTACAACATAGTGGGAGACAGAAGAAAATGCTGGTTGTCAGCATATTCTACCAGGATTTTCTTCTATACCCCCATGTTTTTAGAAGATGCTTTTCTTCACGGTTGTTAAAACACGGGATTGTTTAGTAAAGAGTTCAATATTTCTTTACCACCCTTACCGCAGGTCACACGAAAAGAAGCTCTTATGGACAGTGTAGATCAAGACCAGACTGCAAAGAACGTCAGGTGTGATTCCCGGTGTACACTGTCCACTAATTTCTCCTCTCTTATGACCGAGCTGTTTCTTCATCTTACAGTGGCACTGTTTGTAGCCGTTGAAAAAAATTACGAGCCAAGGGTGGTGTCAGTGAAAAACGGCAGTTTTGTGTGCAGTGGTAAAATCGCCGGCACTGAGCGCCATTTCCGGCATGAAAAAGAACTATACATAATTATGAGCCATGCTCTGTAAAAAGGGGGCTAAATACATCTGCAAAAAGCATCGACCCAGGTCCACCCAGGCTGACCAGGGCCGAAACTTTTTGCTCAATTTTCTGCATGTCAAAGGACCAGTGATGTATCTTATGATTCAGTAGGTTGTCATACAAAAAGGGATTTTATTGGTCTATAATAATGTGATGACTTGGCGGGTATCATGTATCACGCAGATGCATTTAGCCCCCTTTTCACAGACCACGGCTCATATAACAAAGTACATCTTGATAAACCTTTCTGTATCATATCTCTTTAGAAACAAAACAACAATAACGGCAACAGAGAAAATAAATCGGTTAACTCTACACCACAGTGACAACAGTCTAGACTCGTCCAAATCCAAAGCTTTTGAGCAGCGCTCTCGGAAAACAGGAGATAATACATCCTCGTATTGAATAATACAAAGCAAGCCATCGCATAATATGGATCCATTTTGTCTAAAGACCTGCTGAATCATGAGGTAGAATGCTCCTTTGATATGCAGAAAATTTACCAATAGCAAAAAGTTTTGTTCCTGGCCAACCTGCGCGGACGTCCTGTGTGGATACTTTTTTGCAGATAGATCAAACTTCCTTTTTTACAGAGCATAACATATTTGCACGACAAATGTTACGACTAGAAAGGGTACATGCCATCGTGGAAAAGGAGGTAAATTTAATGCTTGGTGCCAGCATCTTCTCCCCTCACCCGTGATATTTTAAAAAGCCTTCTACGCACATGTGCCTCAGGGTCGTTGTTCAAACGCAATTTTGTTTGGTAAATGGTTAACTCGGTACTGGGTCAAATAATGGGATATTTCTGTGGCTCAAATAATGGGATATTTCTGTGGCTCAAATAATGGGATATTTCTGTGGCTCAAATAATGGGATATTTCTGTGGCTCAAATAATGGGATATTTCCATCCCTCTAAAATTAGGATATTTCTGTTGCTTTAATGGTGGGATGCTCCCGTGGGCTTGCTTAATCGGTAACTCTATGTATCTTTATGGGATCAAATATGACGTCATCTTACTGATTTAAACACGATACAATATTCTGGCGCGAGATCTGAAATAAATCTAACGAGACATCTAGTCCATTAAGAAAATACCACCGCAAAATTAGCCCACATTTGTCTTTCGTTTGTCTTTCCTCTTTACAGGTACCTTGTCAGCTTGAAATCACCTTACTTATTTCAGTGGTGAATCAATGTTTGAAGTTAAGAGAGATTCTAAAATTGTAAACCCCCCCCCCTTTAACCGTCGAAATAAAATGAATGACAACTTGCGGCTAATAGTAGAAAGCAAACTGTGACTTCAAAGATCTTTTCCAGAGAAAAGATTCAACACTGGTAAAAATTTACCCGATTAGACAGTGTAGATCTAAGATCAGATTACACGTTCTGTGCAGTCTGATCTTGATCCGCACTGTTCGCAAAAGCCCTTTGGATTGCGCTTATCAGTCTAAAGGTTCAGTAACATAATCGTACTAATATCACAGCATTAAACTTTTAGAAAATTTGGCAGCAACTACGAACAGGTGGAGAAAGTGTTCCGTCATTAGCACAGAGGTAAAAAATACATTAGTGCACCCATGCACATTCTCGAATCTTTCATAAAACAAGGGCTTGTATTCATCGAAAATTTTATTATTATATCTATTTGCGTTTAAATGCTAATTTCCGGGAGTAGCCTCTCTATCTGTTCTATAACAGCCAATCAAATGTTTAGAAATGGAATTCAGAACATGTCATCAAATAAGACAAGCATTAATTAAAAAAACATTCACTAGTAGTTCGGATGCAATTGCTTCTTCATTGCACCTTCTACATCGAAAAAGGGACACAACTGTGTCATAAACATTCTAAGAGTTAACTGCTCTTCTGGAATGGGTTCTTCGGGTAGTGAACAACTAGCCCAAGTCTAAAGTAAATACCTTCAGTAATAACAGAGATTTTGACAACGATGCCGACAATGACGAAGACGGCGACAGAACTAAGAAGATAACCGTAGTTTTTCTTCGAAAACGGCCAACCTAGCATTGCATAGCAAATGTCGTTAAGCCATGCCCTTGCAGAACGGGGTTTAATACATCTCCGTGATATAATATACAAAGCATGTTATTCCGTAATTATGGGTTCATAAAATCCATTTTGTCAAACTACCTGTTGAATCCTGACAACGAATGGCCTTTGTACATAAACAAAAGTTTGCCAAAATGAGGAAGTTTGACCTTGGTCAGCCTACGCGGATAACACATGCTGACCTTGGTCGATATAACTTACAGATGCATTTAACCCCCTTTTCACAGATTAAGCCTCCGTAATATAATGTTCTCATCTCTATTGGGGCAATAACAAAAAAAATTCTTTGGATTTACTAAACGTATGTAGTATTATGGCGGTAATGTATCACCCGATAAGGTTTAAACCGGATGGTTTTTCGGTAAAAAAACATGAGATGAAACTTGAATAAATCTTTTGAAACATACGAGGGTTGTTCGATATGTAATGTGTATTGTACGATATCTCAAAAGCATTCGACTCAAATAGTGAAATGAACGTTACATCCCTTCAAAGTATTCTCCGCGGTTTGAAATAGATAATTTCAATCTCTGAATCCATTTCTGAAATGCGTCACGGTACGCTGATTTAGGTAGACCTCTGAGGCACTGACTGATGGCTGAGCCAAGGGCTTGTCGGGACTTGTAACGACGACCAGATAAGAACTTTTTAAGTATTGGAAAAAGGAAAAAGTCGCATGGGGCTAGATCTGGAGAGTATGGTGGGTGTGGCAAGACAGTAACCTTCTCCGACTACAAAAATTGCTTCACAAGCTCAGATGTATGTGATGGAGCATTATAATGAAGTAGACGAACATGCCTAAATCCTGACACAGGGCGTCGTTTAAGATACTATTTCTTGAGCTTTTTTAGTATAACATCTCGGTAATACCGACCTGTAACACTTTTGCCCTTCGGCACTGGAATTTGTACGGCTATACCATCACATGAGAAGAATATGCAATAAAGAACCTTCTTTGTGCTTATGCTTCTTTTGGCAACTACAGGCCTTCTACCTTGTTTAGTTAGCCATATTTCGTTTCCAATTTTTCTTACTGGTTCGAAATAGTGAACTCATGTTTCGTCACCAGTAACAATGTTTGCAAATTGTCTTTGATTGAATTTGGGAAACATTTTGAGCAATTGCTTAGCGGTTTGTACTCGTACCCGTTTTTGGTCATCTGTCAATATATGCAGTATCCATCTGGCAGAATCTTTCGTACTTTCAAAATACGCTTCAAAATGAAATGCACCCGCGATAGCGATATGCCAACAGCGTTGACAATATCACGAATCGTGTATCTGCCATCACTTTCAATTATTTCCCTGACTTTTGAGACATTTGCCTTGCCTGTTACAGTCACAGGTCGGCCAGATTTTGCTGCATCTTTGACGGACTCTGTGGCAGTCAGAAATTTCTTTCTCCACCTACGAACTGTCTCATAAGATACCTTATCAGACCCATAAACTTCCCCCAATTCAGTAAAAATCTGCATTACCGAATGACCGAGTTTTGTGCGAACTTTTATATAAGCTCTAATTTCTTTAATATTCTTAATCCGTTTCCCAACCATTTTTACAACAGTGGTCAACGACTAGCTCTATTGAAATGACTATAAGTTTAAAACTATGTGGAGCTGAAGGCTCGTGTTCATACCGTTGGAAAGGTATTGAATAGAGCTATTCAAGCGTATCATCATCCACGAAATTGTTGAAAGCGTTATCGCGCTGTGGTACAATACACATTACATATCGAACAGCCCTCGTATATATTACATTCAAAACTTAATGTATACAACAGTGCTGAAAATCAGAATCAGAATCCCCGTTCTGTGTTGTTGGTTTGGACTTTATGACACAATATTGAGGTATAAGTATGACTTACCTTGTTTAAAGGCACAGTGGCAGCCAAAAGTAAACAATGTCGGTGTTAAATGCAGTTAAATTTATATCATACCATTTAACAGTAAGGAAATTATTGTGAAAATGAGAGTATGTTACTGTACGGTCGGTCCAAGTGTTAGTCGCTGGCAGGAATTTTAAAACTAGCTAAAATTTGCCAAGTCGCTCTATCATTTGTTTACGTTTTACCCGACTTTAAAATTCATTTTTCTGCCAGCGTTTAACACTCAGACCGGACGTAAAATAAACAACATCATCTTGTTAATAATTTCCAAGCTTTTTATTGGTATGATTTAAATATTATATGCATTCTAACACCCGCACTGTTTACTTTTCTTTGCCACTGGGCTTTTAATAGAATGAACAAAATGCAGGGCTTGAATTCCAAAACCATCCGACCCATCTGAATCTCAGATCGCTTAGATAAGCTTATAAAAAAAAAGAATGTTTATGATAAGACAAAAAGAATCATCGCCTTGAACTGTGAAATACATTGATCGTATTTCCCTGTTTTCTGCGTATCTCTTTTCAGATGTTATCGGTCTGCGATCTTTACCCTAATGGTGTTATTAAATCGCGAGTCTGGGGGCTTTTGCAGACAGAATAGATCAAGATCAGACTGCACCTTCTGTGATCTTCACTGTCTGAAACATTGAGTGTTTTTTTTTTATACAACGAAAGCACCTTTGACATTATAATGTTTGCTGCTTTATTGTTGGCTTGAAAAGTTCAATTTATCTACATTATTTTAGCGCTTTAACCAGACCTGAGTTTTTATTGACCCTGACAATAAAGCCTTTTGAAAACATTGTGGGAAAAAAAAGAAAATGCTGGTACCAAGCATTCTCTCCTTTTTTCACAATGTTTTCTACCCTATCAAAGATAGAAATAATCATTTAAGCAGCACTGAATTTGCAGTCTACACTGAAAGGTTTCAGTTTAGTTCAGTCCAAACTTATGTCGTTTGGTAAAGAGTTAAGGATTCACAGTGACAATCCTTCCTGTAGTCCACTTATTTTTCGTCTTGAAATCATTGTGGCAAAAGTAGTTATTTCTCGTGGCGAGCAATTTCTAATTTTCTATTGATTGTATTGCGTTTAACGGCGTTTCAACATTCTTTCTGTTATTTTGCGTAGGCTAGTGTACCTATCTATGCTTTCCTGGAGTGTTTTTTTTTAAACCAGTATTTGCACAGTATTCTTGCAAAGCCAATGTCTTTTTTTCCAAATTACCATCGTTGAAACAACGATGCGCAGTAAGGATGGAAAGAATCCTAGAGCAATGACTATCATCAATCCTCGGAATGAAATTCGCCAAGCTGGGAATTCGAACCAGCGACCTAGGTTTTAAGTCCTGTACATTACCGACTGAGCAACCAACCCCGACCCCCCCAAGTTGTTTGGAAAATAAAGGTCTGGGTTTTTTTTTCTTCTTTTCTAATTGGGTATGAATAAGTAAAATATCGTAACAAGAGGACCATGATGGTCCTATATCGCTCACCTGAGTAGGCCCTGATCTATCGATGTGGGGCAGAAAATGCAACAATTTGAAATTTGATTAGTCTTGAATTTTGTCATTATTACCATGGATACGAGTTACAGACTAATCCAAATGGAAAGTTGTAGCAATAGCTGATCATATCATCAAAAGGGCAACATAAATCTAATTTGAGTAAAAAAGGGTACAAAACATTGATTGTAATTGATTACGTTACCAGCATTTACAACTTTTTCTTTTACCTTATTTCCATACTATGGCCAAAATTTGAAGTATTTTGGTAAAGGGCCACTAGATGATTCTACATGCCAAATATGAAAGCTCTAGCCCTTACGGTTTGGGACAAGGAGATTTTTAAAGATTTCCTTCTTTATCTCTATGTGAAATCCGAGAACCCACAACATAGGGCCAAATTCGAGCTAGGGCCATAATTTGAAGTATTTTGGTAAAAGGCCATTAGATGATGCTACATGCCAAATATGAAAGCTCTAGCCCTTACAGTTTGGGACAAGAAGATTTTTAAAGTTTTTTCTTTCGGTTGCCATGGCAACCAGAGTTCTTCATGGAATTCAAATCTTTGAAGTATTCTGAAAGTGAATCACCTAAGGATCATTTCTGTGAAGTTTCATTGAAATCTGATTGGCGGTTTAGGAGGAAAAGATTTTTTTGTAATTGTGAACGGACGGACGGACGGACAGACGGACGACGGACATTGACCGATCACAATAGCTCACCTTGAGCACTTCGTACTCAGGTGAGCTAAAAATCCTTTACCGAGCAATCACAAGAAGACCCTGACAAAAAAAACAACCTGTTGAAAAAATTTGTGAGGATAGGAGAAAATGCTTGCAAAAAGCAATCTCTCCTTTCCCCACTGTGTTTCCTTATTTTTTTTAAAGACAACCCTCTCATCATTTGAGTCGCTTCATAATTATATTTCGTGAGCAAGTGTTTTCAATTTGGACAAGTCCAAACTTTTGTTGTTTTGTAAAGAGTTAAACACACCAATGATTAAATACCAAACAGTGGAGATCAAGATCATTTTGGGCCACAACTGGCAGGATGAGAGTTAAAGATTTATCCCCGTTTCGCCCCGACCTAGAACCGAAGAGATCTATCACAGTGATTTATACAATTATAAATCACTGCTACGTGTCCAGATAAGCACTACTACAAATCCTCATTTACTAACATCATCACCGAGATTTTGGCTAACAGGTCTCGTCCATCTTCGAGAACTTAAACCCAAGGCCGGTGTTTGTTTGGTTGTTTGTTTGGTGTTAAATACCGATTTCAACATTATTTCCGTCATATCGTTATAATTGCTTGACGCCGCTTACTTATTATATATACCCCATTTATTTCTGACTTTCCTCTATATCATCAGTTTTCGGCTAGGGCTTTGCAACTGTTGCCCATACAATTCAAACTGGTTAGTCGGACATTCGAGAAAAAACGGAAAACTTTACAGACACCAATCGCGAACCGGTTGAGAGACGGAATCATGACGATTCTCATAAACAAACCTCAAAACTTCATGTCCTCATCATCATCTCCTGAAAACGACTATCTCGTCTTGCAGCAAACATCAGCTTTCAAAACATTGTGGAAAAGGGAAGACATTGCTCGTCACGAGCAATTCCTCTTTTCGTCACAATGTTTTCAAATGAAAGCATGTAACAAATCTACATTTGTGTAGATCATACGTGTGCTAAAAGGATCTTTTGTCACTGTCGTCGACTGCAAATTCGTTTCAGAAGCTAATATTTCAACACCTTCTCTACCAAATAAAAAACTTGCACTTTCGCAACAACCACAAATATAGGTCAGCTGTAAGATGAAGAGACAGTATGGTCAGAATAGAGGGTACAGTGTAAATCAGAGATCAGACTGCACGTTCACTGCAGTCCACAGAAGCTTCTGGAGTTGTCTGCGGTAAGTTAAGAGTTTTTAAGGGGTGTCTGGATGATTCTCAGATAGAATCAGTTTAATTTTACGACCTTCTTATAACCGTGTGAATAGGATTTACTTCCGTGAGTAAAACCACACACTGGTATTTTGTTTCTATATTTTAAAGAATCCTTTAGTTTCCTTACAGTACTGGAGGGGAAGAAAGGAAGAGAGAGAGAAGAAAAAGAAGAACAAGGAGAGAGAGAAAGAGAGAGAGAGAGAGAGAAGGGGGACAGACGGGCAAACAGACAGACAGAAAGACAGACAGACAGAGCAGACAGACGAACATACGAACTGACAAACAGAATAACAGACAGAGAAAGGAGAAAAATAGAGACAGATGTACGCTTCTTCAATTATTGTACATTATATTTATAACAGAATAAATTTTGAAAGTATTTTCTCGTGTACTAGGGGAAAAAAATAGATGCTGACTTCGATTCTAGATCTGAGATATGGAAGGCACACATAGAGAATGCCCTTCCGTGTCTTCATGCGTTTTCCTCTCGAACATGTTCGAGACTTTCGAGCTCCTAGCATAAATTCCTTCTCCAAACAATCACAAAAAATGTACCATCGTGAAGATAAAGGCTTTCGAAAATATTGAGTGAAAAGGGGAAAATGCTGGTAACCAGCATTTTCTCCCTTTCTCACACTGTGTTCTTCCATTTCAAACTTAAGTCTCATCATCTAAACCACGTTTAATTATTTCGACTGCAAATGTATTTAGAATAGATGTTTCGTAATTTTTAATCGAACCAGCGATCCCTGGTCTACAGCCCTGTACTTATGCTACTGACTGCGTCACCGGCAGTTCAAATGGTAGGAAGGAAGACCTCCATCAGAATATCGGTCAAATTGGTTTAAAATTGTTGGATGAAAAAAATTCCAGTTACATCACCCCTAACTTCGTTGTGGTCTCTCAAAAGACATTTACAGTTGCGTGACGCCTGATTCTAAAGATTAACCCTTAGGCTGCTAAGCGCGACTCACTGACCTTTTGCAGACATTGTAGATCAAGATCAGACTGCACAGAACGTGAAGTCTGCTCTTGGATAGACACTGTCCGATAACGACATATTTTTCTTCGAAAATTAAATTTGAAACAACAGCTTTCGGGTTTTTACTATCGGCTTGAAAGTTTCGTTTAAATTATTTAGCAAAATGCAACCCATGGATGATCAGACATATTTTCTATCTTCTATCAAAGGCTTGACTAAACAAACAGATGGTACGATCAGACGGCACGTTCTGTATCGTCTTATCTTATGCCGTCCGCAAAAAAAAAAAGCCCTTGGTTTCAACTCCGATGTTTGATCGATGAAAGATAGACTAGCCGCCAAAAGTAAAAAAATTCGAGAGTCAAAATGCAGACAAATTTAATTTATAAAATTAAACGTATGAATATTATTTTGAGTCTGATATATAGAGGATAATTAACTGGTTTGTGTGTGATATTAAAAATCTGTCACTAGAATGGGGTGTGATGCGGTTAAAAAAAAAAAACGAGTCCGAAGTGTTTAACCACATCAAACTCATTCTAGTGACAGATTTTTAATATCACAGACAACCAGTTGATTATCTTATTTATAATATTCCTATTTCACTCTTTTTTTTAATTCTAATAATTATCAAAAATGGTACAATATGAGCAATATAGGAAAAAAGTAGTTCCCGCAAACATTCTAAAACTGTATCGTCACTAGTGATGATACTATATTTGTCATCACTAGTGATGTTATTTACTGTGAAATCCCAGTAATTCACTGATAAAACTAATATAATATTAATGTGTTCCAGCACGATGGCAAAGTTCCAGTCAATGACAAAAGAAGTTTTGAGAAACTTAGACAAAAATTGGCAACTTTTATTCTATTTATACCATACATTTTTCTGTCAGCGACCGGGACACTCACAGATTGCACTATAACACATTATCAGACATTTAATTACTCGTATACTTTAAAATGGTATGAAAAATAAATTTGTCTGTGGACCCACGAATTATTTACATTTGGCAGCTAGTTGGCCTTAAGGAACGATAAATAGTGGATTACCGATAATTAGCATGCTTTATAGTGGGTAATTTCGTTAATTCTTTCAGCCAATCAAAGAGAAAACGATTAACCAACATATCTTTCCCACATATTTTCAGTCAACAAATTCGAAAATATGGATTGGTTGAGTGCACAGTGTGTTACGCCGCTTTAAACATCATTCCAGTCATATCACAACAACAGCTCATCTATACATGCATGTCTTAGGTCTGTGCCTTGCCCGAAGACACTCCATCGAGAAAAACCAAGTCGAAAATATGGAAAAGAAACATAAAATACAGTTTAAATGTTTATCAATCTACAAACATTTGAGCTCGTCCCAATTCAAAGCATTTTCCGACGACAAATTAATTGTAGCCCAAATGATTTTTTGTACATTTGAAATGGTAGAAACATTCAGAAAAAGGAGAAAATGCTGGTTTCCATGTAACAATGTTTTCAAAAGGATTCCTCCCCACAGTTATTAATACACTTTTTTATTATTATTACTAGTATAAGATGAATTCATGAGAAGAAGCAAAACAACGAGTAAACTAGAGGCCCTTGAAGGCCTGAAATCGCTCTACTGGCAGTGATTTTGCCTTTTTGCTAGCATGCATTATGAATTCATGATGCAAAAAGGAAAAAGACAAAACCACAAAAAAGTGGGGGGGGGGGGATGTTCTTGCAACTAGGCTTGAACCCACTAAGACAGCATAAGCAGGAATGGTGAATTGAACAAATAGTGAAAAAAACTGAAGTACAGTAAGTCACAGTTTCTAAAAATTTGATAGATTTCAGTACGCATTGTATTAAACAATCCTATCAAATTTCAAAGAAATGTGACTAATAACGTGGAATTTGTTGAGTAAACAATACTAAGTCATCAAATGGCTGCTTTTCCTAAACTGATTACTTGATTCTCTTCACCTTTTTATTAAATTCAGTAACTTGAGGAACCAAAAAGTCTTTGCAAGTTTTAAAAGAATTGGATCACAAATTCGAACTTCGTTACCTGAACAAGAAATGGAAATGTTCAACTTCTAATGGCTACTTTTCCTATACCGATTGTCAGATTTTTCTCATAATCAATATGATTCAAGCTATTAATGAGATAAACAAAAATCCGACCACAAATGCAGACTTTATCGCGTAAACAAGAAACGAACATTTTCAACTTCAAATGGCTACTTTTCCTATACTGATAGTCAGATTTTTTTTTTCAAAATCAGTAGGTTTCTAACTATTGATGAGATAAACAAACTGCAAGTTCCACAAAAATCCGACCACAAATGCAGACTTTGCCGCGTAAACAAGAAAAAGACTAACGGACGGACGTACAACGGAAACCACACCATGACATAAGCTCTGCTGGGTTTCAGCCAGTAGAGCTAAAAAAAGAAACTGCTAATAACGAGCAATTTCTCCTCTTTCCGCAATTTAATCAAAAGTACCTGAAACCAAAATGGAAGAAAAAAGGCGCGGTCGGCAGGTAGAAATGTATCTAATTATCACAACACTTAGTCGGAATTCTGACCTCCTTTACCTCAAACTACATAATCCCCAGTTCTAAAAAGGAGGCCTTCAAAAACATTGTGGAAAAGGAGAAAACTGCTGATAACTTCTCCATTTCCCACAAGGTTTGAAAGACAAACCCCATCATTTGAGTCACATTCAATGTAAGTCCCAACTCTTTCCAAACGTTTCCGAGTTTTGACGAAGTTGAGTAGCAACACAGTTAGGCCACATTTAATTAGTCTCCGTAATCCATGACTTTTAAGTTTGCCTGCAAGCGGCCTTGAAACCTACAGGTTGCTGGTTCAGTTTCAAAGATTGAGCTATAGTCGTTGCGACAAGATTCTTTCCTGTCAGACTCCCGAACTTTGCTTCGAATATTTTTATGTTGGAAAGCAGCTAGTGGCTAACAAAGAACAGGCTGCTAAGTATAGCAACGAGAAACTTTAGAAGAGCACATATAGGTGAACTGACCACCACAATAGAGCTGAAATAAATTCGCAAACGGCGTTAAACTCTAAGCAAACAAGCAATTTCGTTGAAATGATATCCCCCGCCGAAAAAGACCTTTTCAAAAATTTACGCGACCGCGTAACTCAAAATCGCTCCCAGTCGGCCATTTTGCATCAAATCAAAAAAAGAAAAAAATGGTATCGGCGGAATAGGTTATTGTACACATGTATAAAGTTTCACGAAATTCCGTCCAATGGTATTGGAGATATTGTCCCGGACGGACGGACGGATGGACAACGCTAAAACTATATCCCTCCGCCTTCGGCGGAGGATAACAAGTTGGCAGAAAACACATGACCAAGGAGTAAACCGTCTTCAAATTAAAAACGTCCCCTCATTATGTAGCATCTAATTAAGCAGAAATAGCATAATGATTTCTTGTTTTGGAAATTGACTTTTACTACCTAGTAATTAAAGGGCAAATCCTAAAATATTTTGACCATACTGTTTTTTTCCTTCAATCAGCTGCAAATGATGTCAGTATAACATATGTCCGTCATTTTTTCATAAATACCACCCTGTAACATGCCATAAACCACGACCGAATTGTGACGATGATTAACGGCCCTAAAATGGTACATGGCTTACTTCCCCTGATTCGCTTATCTCCCGTGCTTGTATGACGTCATAGTTGATGCAGTCGGTATCAAGACAGTTCCCCGACAAGACAGTTCCCCGACACAAGTTTTCGAGACAGTTCCCCGACAGATTTTGAGACAATGAGGGCCATTCCTGTAAATTAAATATCTCCCTTGCCAGATAAAGCCCAAAGGTAACCAAATGACGGATTGGTCCTCTTACCTGTATTCTTTTGTTTTTATCCTTGGTTTCTTTGAGGATGTTGCGATAAATATAACAATGATTTATGATGTATGTGTAAGGTTCGCATATAATTCAAATCAAATTCTGTTCTTAATCATCAGGAACTACGTATATATTGATTTGTAAAACAATCTAACCAGATTTACATGAAATATTATCTCCAGAACATAGCTCTTCGGTGCAAGAAAATCAAGGATAAAATCCAAGTAATCCCCTTATCAGGACCAATGTAGTACTGGAGAAGAATCAAGGGAAATAACTGAAGAATGGCCCTCATTCCCCGACACTTTAGAAGACAGTTCCCCGACACTTTTGTTTCATGTCAAATAACCTTTTATACTGTACAATACACAGTTATTATTGATAATCATGAGAAATTAGAAATATTCCTGGATAATTGATGTTGTGATCGAATTATTTGTACCTTGTGAAGAAGATTTCTCTATGGAATGACGGGTAGTTATTCTCTCATGGGTGAATTCACAAGGAATCACGACTGGACATCATGAAAATAAGAGAATTTTAAGAAGACTTTTAGCCAGCATGAAAGTTGATAAAAAGGATACGATTCGAGATTATTTGTAGTTGAATCTTTAAAGTCTTTGGATAATTTGTATTTTAGTTGTGTGTATTTTTTTATGTTTTATAGAAATACAGTAGAGAGGGCGAGAGAGAGGGGGGGTTACCTGAGTGAAATACCTTTTCTGTTTACCTTACACTAGGATAATTTTACATACACTAACTAGTACATGTATATATTTTAGATCTATATACCATTTCGGAGAATGTAATGCATTTCGATATTTTTTGATATTTTGTGACAAAAGGCCGTCAACCTGTTCCGTCGAACTAAGCTTATAGACATTAGATCTCACGGTGACCAAATGTACTCGCCAATCACATGTACAAATGCTTCAATCAGTCACAAAAGATCATTTATCCATAAAATCCTTCATTAACCATTTTTTATCCATGATAAGATTTATTTTGTCGTTTGACATCGAACAAAAGTGTCGGTGAACTGTCTTCAAAAGTGTCGGGGAACTGTCTCCAAATCTGTCGGGGAACTGTCTCAAAAACTTGTGTCGGGGAACTGTCTTGTTCCCGATGCAGTCTGTGTACTGTTAGTAAACATAACACAGTGATGCGGATGATTGTTCGCAGTTATCTGAGTGTTAACTGAGAATTGTGCCGAAAAAATGGTAAATTTGTGCAGCCTATAGCTGCAACGTCGATTCGGGAACTCACAGAATTAGTATGTTCAAATTTCCGAAGGAATTAAAAAGGAGGAAACTCTGGATTCAACGTTCAAACCGGGGCCGGACAGTAACGACGGATTTTGTGCCATCGGTTCATTCGAAATTGTCTGAAATACTTCGAGGACAGTCAGTTCTTAATAAGAAGTTGATTATAAGAATTTTTGGCTGCAGTTAAAACCTGACGCTGTGCCGACATTATTCGAAACTCCGATTCGGAAGGAGATAGGGCTAAAACCGAAAGACAGACATTCCGCAACAGCAATTTCCCAAAAGAAACTCCCACACGAGGTTTTTTTTTTTTCTTGAAATAAGAATACAAGAATTGTTATTCGTACTCTTTTACCCTTTTCTGCATGATCGCTTCATTCTGGACAAAGTAGAAATTCCTGCTGTTTTCTCCCTTTTTCAAATGTTTTCAACATTTAACATAATTATACTGAGTAGATTCATCCAAATTCATAAACATTGCAAACAACAAAGTCGGCTTTGTTCAAATGATGTTAGCTTTCAAGGGATAATAATCATTCTTTGAACAGCAAACATCATTTTCTTCCCACACTGTTTTTCAAACACTCTTTCTTTGGGTATTGGAAACTAGATCTAGGATTTGTATGGTAAAGGCTGAAGTCAGAATCTGGCTACCCCTAGTCACGGTCATAAATGTTAATCCATCACAAACCAGTTGAAACAATATAGGAAATTATTACATAACATTTGCATATCTCACCCCTTTACACTGTAATGTTTGTTTGTGACAGTAAACCCCTGTTAAAGCTTTTATCCCATACACTACTTCTCTTTGACATTTTACTCTTAAAAATGATTTGTAAACTTACATGCATTTTGAACAAATTTTGAATTATCTCTATACAATTTTGAATTGTGGATATTTCCTTGTTCCTATCCCTATTATGTCTTCTAGACAGGCTACTGAGACAAATCTTTTGAACATGTCAGTATGAAAAGTCTGAAATTGCACATTTGTTACAAGTCATTTTCTGTGATAATCATAAAAAAAATGAGCAAATTAAAAATAAATACATTTTTCTGGAAATAAGAAACAGAATGTTTCTGACCAGACTCACACACCATTTCTTTTACCTTTTACCTCACAATTCCGACCTTCAACCACCCGTATGGAGAAGGCTTTTGAGGACAGGGTGAAAAAAGGAATCCGTCCTGATAACCAGAATTATCTTCTTTTCCCACAACATTTTCTACCCTCTATCAGACAAACCCGTTGTCAAGGCCACGTTAGATCTGTGGTCTGCAAATACTTTCGGTGTGGAATGGACAAGTCTTAAGTTTTGCCATCTGTGTAAGGGTTTAGCCTAACCCTAACCCAGATGATAAAATATTAGAATATTTTAAATCCACAGCATTTAAATATGACAGATAAAATGCTGATTGTTTATTGGAATTTAATTTAATTTAGTTTAACCCTTTACCAAACAATCCCTTGTTTTAACGACCTTGGATCAATATTTTACTTTATGGTCTGTAAACGCTTTGGCTATGGGCAAGTGTATAATTCTGTCGCTCGGTAAAAGAGTTAAAACAAGACGACAGGTGCAATTTTCTCTTCCACAACCAAGCTGTCGTGTTATTTCACTATCATGCTTCATCTTATCCGTGCTTATAGTATTAAAACCTTCTGTTCATAAAATTGCCTACCATAAAATCAAAAAATGCGGAAATAAAGTTGGTATTTCAGTGAAACAGGAGTACCGCATAGGGATGCCAACGCTCGACTGTAATTGCTTCTTCAGTGATTTATTGATTGTATGGTGTTTAACGCCGTTTTCAACATTCTTTCAATTATACCGCGGCGGCCAGTGCACCTATCCATGCTTTTCTGGAGTTTCTTTTACCAGTACGCTGCACAATTTTCTTTCCAAGCCACTGGCTACTTTTCCAACCATCGTCGAAACAATGGTCAGCGGTGAGAGAGGAATGAATCCTGTTGCAATGGCTATCATCAATCCTCGGAAAGAAATTGGCAGAGCCGGGGATCGAACATTAATGTTCATCGAAAAGAGAGGATGATATATAATGTCGCAATGACTATAATCAGTGTTGGAAAGACGTTGGCCGACCTGGGAATAGATCCGGGATTCTTAGTCCTGTACGCTACTGACTGAGCATCCGGGCTCACGTCACAAAATTTTAGCCTGGTCAAAAATGAAACATTTGCAAACAACGAATTAAATATTACTCAAAACATTTCATGTCTTTGACAGGGTCGAAAACGTTGTGAGGAAAAGAAGAAAATGCTGGTCACCAGCATTTTCTTCTTTTCCCACAATGTTTTCAAAAGGCTTCTTTTTCAGGGTCATTAAAGTCGTGATTGTGTGGTAAAGGATTAAGGGTATAGACTGGTAGCTTGAAATAACCCTTTATACTCTCGGCGCTTTAACTCTGTCATCGCGAAATATTTGGGCTATGCTCTGTGAAAAGGGGGCTAATTAACTGATGTTTTGCTTGGTATCATGGATCCATGCCTTCCAGATTTTAAGCCCCATATTTTCGCCTGTGGCGCTGAAGTGTTTTAGTGCTTTGTTTTTCCAGGCGATCTTACCCTTAACAAACTGAGGCACATAAAATAGCGATCCTTATCTTAAGTATTTTTTTCAAGCTCCACGCTTTCTTCAGAAGAAAAAAAGAAAAATTTGCTTTGGACGGGATATTACTTGTGCTTTCTCATTGACACGATCCCAAATGATTACACATAGCAACAGATTTATAGAGAATTGGATTACTTTAAACTTTTTACCCTTTACCGCACAACAGAATTTTAGACTCATCTACCTTTAAAGCATTTGAAGACGAAAATTTAATTTGGCTAAAATTTTGGGATTTAGCTGTAATCTAAGATCAGGCTGCACGTTCTGTGCACACTCTTCATATCTCGACCGATTCCGTACTACATCTAACCTCGTCCGTATAAAGGAAGTTTCCTTCTTGAACTGCCAATCACATGTTCTTAAACATGGCGGCGCCCGTGTGAATCGATTAGCAACAATGAAAACAACCACGGTAAAGTTGTTCACATCTATCGGTGAAAACTTCCAACGGAAATAATACAATAAAAATTGAATGTACAAACTGTTTGTCAACGAAAATGTATCTAAAGATTACGATATAAAATTGTGACTCATGTTTTTTTTTTCCAAGAGGAGCTTTTTAATTTTAAGAACGATAAAACGACGTATTTCCGGCAAAGAAATGTACCGTGTAGGTGCATATCAAGTTACGTAATACAGCCCAGGAACTTGATCACCGGATCACCCGAGGTTTTCCGAATGGTTCTGTGCAGTCTGATCATGATCTCAGCCCACCGCAAAATATCTTTAAGACATGACTGGCAATGAGAATTAAATCCGGATACCCGCCTTCTAACCCTTTACCAAACAATTCCAGAGTTGTAACGACCCTGGGAAAGAAGGTGTTTGAACATTTTGGGAAAAGGAGAAAATGCTGGTAACCAATGCTGGTAACCAGCGTTTTCTCTTTTTTCCCACAATTTCTTTTTTTAACTCCTTCATTGACAAATCCCATCATTTAAAGCACATTTAATCTGTCGTCTGTTTGAAATAGAATTAGATGATTGTGCTGTCTGAAATTTAAAAAAAAACACTGCCAAGTAGATCGAGTTCCCGTTCATTTTCAAAGGTCAAATTTCTTTTATGACCGTTGTCAAGACAATGAAATTAGCCATAAGTGCTTTATTAGCCCTAATTACGCAGACGATTTCCAGGTCCAAACAACAGAATGCTTAGAAATTATCCCCTGGGCAACCCTTCTCTTTTTTGCATCCACTCGGTATCCACATCGGTGGGGTTCAGGACTGGGGGGTTTTCTAGGGCTTTCTCGAGCAGATGTCAATTGACCCCTTCAATAATAATATGTTGAGTGAGAGTGCTGTATGTTGTAAGCTGATTCCAACATTAATTCGGTAATATCGCGGTGACCAGTGCATCTATCCCTGCTTTCTTGGAGTTTCTTTTACCAGTGCTTCATAAAGTATTCTTCCAAAACCACTGCACAGAACGTGCTGTCTTATCTTGGATCTACAACATTCGCTACCTGATTCAAAACCTCTATCAAAATCATCTTTACTGACTGTAGAAATCTATTCACTAGAACTCGAAAAGAAAATCAGATTTCTTAGGTTGGAAACAAAGGAGTTACATGCCAGAATATTAAGAGATTTTGCTGTTAATAAGATTTTCTTTTAAAACACTGATAAGTACCAAGCTACTAAACAAGGCCGTCGTCGGCGGTCCGGCTGGTTCGGCCATGGCAAAGCCACTTTTTCGGCCGAATATGGTATTTGCCGAACCTCTTTTTTTTTTCCATTTTTCTGCCTTTGTTTTTTCACAAGCAAATAGGGTCTCAAAATATATTAGAATCGCTTCTATTGACGACTTAAATTCCAAAAGGTTCTTGGGGGAGGTCCCCAGAACCCCATTTACGTGGGCGTGTGGAGGAGGGAGCCCGTCGCATGGTCACCTTCACTCTGCCCTTAAAAGTCAGATATGACGTCATCGCGCTCATTTGAATACAATCCGACATAATCGACGCATTTTATTCATCAGGTAAAATTTTCTCAATCATTTGCTAAAGTGCGCAATCCAAAAATCTAAAAATACCTTAGCAAGCTACGTATCGATTGGAGGAAATACCTTGAAAACGGTCGGGGTTTTTGTTGTTGTGGTTGTTTTTACACTTCCTTATTTATCTACGGATAGTTTGTTAGCTACTACCTAACTAATATGTTTTTTTTTTTTCAAGTTTGGATATACTTTGCGGGACCTTTGACAAGTGAATGGACACTTTGTAAATCACTTGTGCGGAGGGAGTGTTCTGCTGTTAACAGTGTAACAAACTCTACAAGTTTAGAAACAACTGCGGGTTGAATAAATGTATTTTGTCTGTTTGAGCTGCCTCTCTTTTTCCATATTATTACAGTGATGACAGCGAGATTTTTGCCGATCAAACCTCTCATGGATAGGATTGTAGTGTCAACAGAGAACAGATTTACCCCTTCCAAAACAACAAATCTTACACTCTACAAAGTCCACAACATTCTGCAGAAAACAAATTCTGAAGTGGTTCAAATGATAATAAGTTCTTTGACAGAGCAGTAAACATTGAAGGAAAAGGAGGAAAAGCTGGTAGGCAGCATTTTCTCCTTTTTTCATAATACTTTCAACAGCCTTCTTCCACGGGGTCGTTAACACACGGAATAGTGTGGTAAAGAGTTAAGTGGATGCGGAAGACATGTAGGGACGAAAAAAGTCGTACTTGCACGTCAATAAGCCAAGACGCCTGAAACATGCATCCGTCTTGACACATTGCTTTCAAAACTGCCCACTTCAGCGGCGGTAGAAGCAAATTTTCTCCTCTATAACCTAGTACTTCAGACTTCTTAGATGTTAAAGGCCCATTAACTGCCGCAAATGTAAACAAAAGGGGGGTCAAATTGAACACAAATTTAATTCGTGCCATATGAAAGAATAAGTATCATTACGAGTCTGATAATGTGTTACAGTGCAATCAGTCAAAAGTTCTAGTTGCTGGCAGAAAAATGAATAGTAACACTAAAACAAAAGCTGGCAACTTTTGTCTCCAAAATTGTTTACCGCTGTTGGGCCTTCACGTTATACAGGACGAAGTTTGTCAGAGAATAAGTGCCTGTAGATAGAAGCCAATTTCTACACGATAATGAGCAGAAATGTGACTGTTGAACTAAGAACGGTCTGACAAGATAAAAAGATATAATCATACATATTTTCGTCCACAGTAATTAAACTATTTGTGACACCGGTGCCCCATATCTGCCCTCTTACTATGATAACAAAGTAACTCTATCTGCAGAATACTTACAACGACTCCGGTGAATGGTCTTTTGTACTGTAAGCCCTTGTAGGTTGCTGAGCGAGATTAAGTGAGCATTTGGGGATAGTGTAGATCAAGATTAGATTACAGAGAAGGTTCAGTCTCATCTTGGATCTACACTGTTTGATCTTTGTGAGTTTTCTTTTTCAGGCAAAAGGAAATTAGAATATCCAATGTTTTGTTATAACTATGGACAAGAGTTTTTTCATATCATCTAATTATCATTTAGAACTGTTAAAAGTCAGATGTGGTCGTTCGTTTGTTTGTTTGTTTGTTTGTTTATTTATTTGTTTGTTTGTTCGAATGGTGTTTTACGCCGTTTTCTACATAATTTCAGTCATACCACGTGGACAGCTCAGTTAATCATGTTTTATCTGGTTTCAAAAAGTAATAAGCTTAGGGCTCTGTTTATTAAATGCAAATATTTCATAAAATGTTTTACTCAGACTAATAATGTATGCCATCTTCCTTCATGATAATATAATTTTTCTGTGTGTTACAGGGCTCTTATGAAAATAAAGCTGACAAGTCTTGCTGCTTAACTGTGCTGGCCAAAGCCTTACACATGTAATGCATGCGGGTGCCAACGCTCGGCTGCAGAATGCTCGATTTTCACTGCATATTCTAGGAAAAGGGGGAATAACTGTTTTAGAAATATTTTGATGGTTACCTGCCCCTATTGCCCCTGTTGTATGGGTTCACCTTGTGATGGTTAACATCAAGTGCTGGTTTAAAGTAAAAATATTCCGTAATTACAGAGATATTGTAAAATGTCAAAGATTTTAAAAAAAAAATTAAGTTGAGAAAGGGACATAACTGCGTCAAAATATTTGATTGATATCTGCTCCTGTTGTATGAGTTCCCCTTTTGATAGTTAATAACTTGTGCGAGTTTGAGGTAAATATCTTCATTGATAAGAGAGATATTGTAAATGTCAAAGCGACGACTCAGATGACGACGATAACGCGAAGGCTATGATAAAACCTCGACGTTTTTTCCGAAAACAACCGACTTAAAATGGCGCATTGAGGCAAGGAGAAGCCTAACAGTCCAAAAATAATGCTATAAGTCAATAGTTTATTTTCAATTATAGATCTACTTTAGAAACTTTACAGTGTCATTGTAAGAACAGAATGGAATAGAATATTTGCGAAGTTTACATTTACGAATGCTATTTCCAACATTGAAAGAAAGTTAATTTTAGATTAAGTAAAGAATGTGACTGTGCTTCAGTAACTTTTTTAACTAAAACGATTTCAGTTTTGTCAGAGCGGAACTTTTTTTTCCATCAGCTCTGAAAGGAGACTACTCGTATCTAGGTAGTACGGTACTGGTTATGTAGTTATCGATCCTAAGTTTCACTGCGGTCAAGAGAAATCTCGCCCCGAGTCATGCACAATTTGCCCCATATCTAAAAGACAGCTTGCCCCATTAAATCCGTTTCACTGCTGACATTAAATATGTTAAGGATCTGTTGTCAAGTTCCTTCCAGTGCTTTCTGAAATTTAAGCTCTCGGTTGATTCACCTAAGAATAGATTCACAACAGTGCTGCATATTTTAGCGGGAGGGGACAAGTCAAATCCATAATGGGATTTACATTATGACAATCTACGGCTTATTACTCAAGTTATATCCCTTAGCCTGCTAAGCGCGACTCACTGACCTTTTGTGGACCGTTTAGATCAAGATCAGACTGCACAGAACGTGCAGTCTGATCTGGATCTACACTGTCCGATAAGGAAATATTCTTCTCCAAAAATAAATTTGATATATCATCAATCGGTATTTTACAGTCGGCTTGAAAGTTTCATTTAATTTATTTAGCAGGATATAGGTATCTGAAGATTGTAGGGCCCAGCTACAGTGACAAGTGTCGGCGCCAATTACATTAACTCCACCTCCTCCGACGGCTGAAAATACAATCCAATGGAACTCAGAATATTTTATCTTAAATACCTGACTTTACAAGCGGACAGAACAGGTTCAGGATCAAATTGAAGCTTCTGTGCCGTCTGATCTTGATCTATGCCGTATTGAAAAATCGGGTATTTTACTCTTCAGAATTTTAAAGTTGTCAAAATTGAAGCATTTGTTTGTTTGTTTGTTTGTATTGGAGTTTAACGCCGATTTAACAGCTTAGGTCATATCAAGGCGCTCAGTACACCTTCGCATTTTTTTCCTGGCTTTCTCACATCAGTACTAACACAACTTTCTTTCCGTGTCACTGACTACATTTCTCACGCGCATCAAGGGTGAGAGGCGAAAATCGCCGGAAAGAAAGTTTGCCTTAACCGGGTATCGAAAAACCACCAGGTCACGAGTCAGATACGCTTAACACTGAGCTACCCGGGCGGGCGAAAACATTTGTAGACGACCAGTTAAATGTCGTTCAAATGATATGATTTTATCTTTAAAAAATATGGCGGGAACAGGAGACAATGCTGGTCACCATCATTTTCTCCTTTCCCCACGATGTTTTCAAAAGCATTCTTCTCTCTCAGTCACGGCTAAATGAATTACAAACAAGAGGGCCATGATGGCCCTGAAGTCGCTCACCTGAGCCTTTTGACCATACATGACCTATTTCTAATCTCTTCCAGGATATAATGACAAACATTCTGACAACCTTTCATTGGTATTGGACTTAAAATATGGCCTCTTAAGTACTCGTATACATAAGGTTTATCTAAGATTTTACCTAGTGACCTTGTTCTTGACCTGATGTGAGCCATTTTCAAACTCATCCAAGAGATGAAAATGCAGCGTCTAGAGCCTACACAAGGTTTTTCAAGCATTTGACCTAGTGACCTAGTTTTTGAACCGATGTGACCCACTTTCAAACTCGTCAAAGCTATCATCAAGACAAATAATCTGACCACCTTTCAAGAGTATTGGACTGAAAATGTGGCCTCAAGAGGGTACACAAGGTTTTTGTAAGATATGACCTAGTGACCTTGTTTTTGACCTAACATGACCCATTTTCAAACTCGTCCAAGATATTATCATATAATGACAAAGTTTCAGAAGTATTGGACTGAAAATGTGGCCTCTACAGTGTACACAACGTTTTTCTAAGATTTGACCTAGTGACCTAGCTTTTGACATGACATGACCCATTTTCGAATTCGTTCGAGATATCATAAAGCCAAACATCCTGACGAAGTTTCATGAGTATAGGACTGAAAATGTGGCCTCTAGAGTGTACACAAGGTTTTTCTGATTTGACCTAGTGACCTAGTTTTTGAGCCAACATTACCCATTATCGAACTCGTCCGAGATATCATCAAGACAAACATCCTGACAAAGTTTCATGAGTATAGGACTGAAAATGTGGCCTCTAAAGTGTACACAAGGTTTTTCTAAGATATGACTGAGTGACCTAGTTTTTGACCTCCGAGATATCATCAAGACAAACATCCTGACGAAGTTTCATGAGTATCGGACTGAAAATGTGGCTTCTAGAGTGTACACAAGGTAAAAGTTGACGACGGACGACGAACAACGCACGACGGACGGTGGACACAACACGATCACAAAAGCTCTCCTTGAGCACTTTGTGCTCAAGTGAGCTAAAAAACTGTTCTCCAAAAATAGATACGAAAATTTCTACACAACTCCCAGTTACTGGCCAACATTTTGAGAAACCAAGCTAAACAGGCTTACAATGATAGAACAAACGAACGTATAACCATGTCTTTCAAGTATAGTAATTGAATTTATTGTTTGTATAGTGCTTAAAGCCGTTTTCAACATTAGTTAAGTGATATCGGGCAGGTCAGTCACCTATCCATGCTTTCCTGGGATTCCTTTTAACCCTTATCCTGCTAAATAAGTGAAATAAAACTTTCAAGCTGACAGTCAAAACCTAAATTTTGCTATTTCAAATGTATTTTGGGGGAAAGAAATCTCCTTATCGGAAAATGTAGATCAAGATTAGACTGCACGTTGTGTGCAATCTGATCTTGATCTACAATGTCCACTAAAGGTCAGTAAGTCGCGCTTAGCAGCCTAAGGGTTAATAGGACTTCGAACAGTATTCTTGATGTTTTCCCTGATAACCTTCGTCCGGAAGCAATAATCAGCTGTCACTGTGAGAGAGGAATGAACCCTGATACAATGTCTACTAGTACTCCTATCATCAATCCGAGGGTAAATCAAAGCGTTGAGAACACTGAAATGGTATTTGTCAAGGAAGCCATTGTGTGGAATTAATAATTTGAAAGAAAAGGAGAAATATTGTTCAAATATTGGCTTGAAAGTCAACCTACTAAGCAAATAAATACTTTTTTTCGTTGAAGGGAGAGTACTCATGACAAAGTTAGGATTATTTGTGTACTGGTGGTCTCCCTTTGATCATTAGGAGGGGTCAGGAGTAACATCCCTTGACAGTAGGATGCATGATGGATAGAGAAAGAAACCATGTGAATATATCAAATAAAATTAAGTTTGTACGTGAAAACTATGATTTTGAAATATATTTAGCCGTTAACATTTAATTCCCAACATTACAATCAGTTATTTCGATCTATAAATATTTATGCCCAATCAAATGGAGTAGCGCGCAATCACAGGACGAATAAGCCATGGGACGAACTGGTTTTGAAACGAAAAAGCCCAGGACCAAGCGATCAGCAGACAAATTTTGTATATATCATTGCGCCAATAGAAGGCTTTGAGCGAGTGAAGCTATTTTCAATCAAGAATTAGTATTTCCATGATCGATGGCCTCACCCAGTGTATTTTAACATGCCATTTCCAATTACATATCTGAGTGCTACCGAAAAACTCATTTTTCTGAGAAAAATTGAGTTTAATTGGGTTTATTTCCTTCGGCTTTGCACAAAATACGATACATGGTCTTCAAAATTCAATATTGAACGCATAGTGGTATTGTCTTCGACAAATACCACAAAAATTGGCCGGGCTAAAGATTCAAACCAGAATTCCCCCAGGTACAGTAATTGAAAACACAAATTTGAGTTGCCAGCCAACGGCTTGAAAATATCGTAGGGTCTGATAAATTCAACTTCAACAAAATTTAATGAATAAGGATAATTTAATGGTACAGCACCTCAGAGCTTTTGAAACTGGAAGTAAAGAAACAGTCGGTTCTTTGGTATCGTCCGAATTTAGTTCACTGTGACCTGTCCGCCTTTGGTCAAGAAGCATGTTTGAGATACGATGTCCACCTTCAGATTAAATGACCATTCATATTTCCATTGATAAGAGTGACTGACAGTTATATAACCCAGGTCATTTCTCTTAATTCTTAGGCTGCTAGGCGCGACTCAAGGACCTTTTGCAGACAGTGTAGATCAAGATCAGACTTCACAGAACGTGCTTCCGTCTTTGATCTTTAATCTAAATTGTCCGATAAGGACATCTTTTCCAACAAAAAATTACCTTTTTTGAAATAGCAAAATTTGGGTTTTTACTATCAACTTTAAAGTTACACTTCATTTATTTAGCAGGATAAGAGTTAACTCATTACCCATTACCAAACGGACAAATTTTGACCTTCAAAAACTCAACGCATCCACAGATGAAACATTTGAAATTGGCCGTGCACACAGAGGCTGATTTTTGAAACATTCCAAAAACGATTCAAGATGGCAAATAGAAAATTTGATAACCTTAACAGTTCACAATTCGCAATCATAGTTAATCCTTTACCACAGCGACCCTGAAAGAGAAGACTGATAACAATATTGGAAAAGGAGAAAGTGCAGTTTCTCCTTCTCCCGCATTTAGTTCTACTGTATCAAAGACAGAAATCATTATATAAGCTAAATTTATTCAAATTGGTTCAGTCCAAAATTGTGTCGCTTGGTTAACAGTTAACTCTTTACCACATAATCCTAAGTTTTACATTACCCTTAAAAAGGGGCCTTTTTGAAAAAAAAAAAGAGGGGGGGGAGAAAAAATGCAAGTCTTTCTGATACAAATCCAATCACTTGTGCCATATTTATTTGTCGTCTGCAAAATGCTTTTGATTTTGTCCAGTCCAAAATTTTGTCGTTTGGTAAAGAGTTAAAGGAATCTCAACAGTAGATCTTTCTGATCAGTTTTGAAATCTTCGTGTGAAAAGGGTTTTATTCCCTCTGTGACAAGTTGTTGTGACACGACACTTTACTGGAGCGTTTGTACTCTGACAAGTTGTTGTGACACGACACTTTACTGGAGCGTTTGTACTCTGACAAGTTGTTGTGACACGACACTTTACTGGAGCGTTTGTACTCTGACAAGTTGTTGTGACACGACACTTTACTGGAGCGTTTGTACTCTGACAAGTTGTTGTGACACGACACTTTACTGGAGCGTTTGTACTCTGACAAGTTGTTGTGACACGACACTTTCCTGGAGCGTTTGTACTCTGACAAGTTGTTGTGACACAACACTTTACTGGAGCGTTTGTACTCTGACAAGTTGTTGTGACACAACACTTTACTGGAGCGTTTGTACTCTGACAAGTTGTTGTGACACAACACTTTACTGGAGCGTTTGTACTCTGACAAGTTGTTGTGACACAACACTTTACTGGAGCGTTTGTACTCTGACAAGTTGTTGTGACACAACACTTTACTGGAGCGTTTGTACTCTGACAAGTTGTTGTGACACAACACTTTACTGGAGCGTTTGTACTCTGACAAGTTGTTGTGACACAACACTTTACTGGAGCGTTTGTACACAACGAAGCGTTAATAACAAGATTAGGCCGATATTACTACTGTTATAGCCTGTAACTTTTTACCAGACGACAAAATTTTAGACTTGTCCAAAGCATTTGCAGACGACGCGATGATAATTACTCAAAATTTTAAATTTGTTTTTGGAAGAGTAGAAAAAAATGTGGGAAAAACGGAAAATGCTAGTGTCCAGCATTTTCTCTTTTTTCCACATTGTTTTCAAAAGGTCTTTTCTTAAGGGTCGTTAAAACTCGTCATCGTTTGGTAAGGGGTTAAGTCCTCAAAACCGTTTCATGAACAATTCTCTGGTTAACTTTTTGCCATACGACAAAGTTTAAGCCTTGTCCTGCTAAATAAGTTAAATAAAACTTTGAAACCGTTAGAAAAAAAGAATCCGATTAATGCTATTTCAAACTTAATTTTTAAAGAAAAATATCTCCTTATCGGACAGTGTAGATCCAATATCAGACTGCACGTTGTGTGCAGCCTGATCTTCGTCTACACTGTCCGCAAAAGGGCAGTGAGCCGCGCTTAGCAGCCTAATGGTTAAGACTGTTCGAAATTGAGAGATTTTAAATACGACAAATCATATGTAACTGAAATGATGTGATTTGTTTTGGTGTCAAGCATTTTCTCTTTTTCCCTCACAATATTTTCAAAAGCCATTTTCCTCAAAATCGTGAAATGGTAAGATTCAGTGTTAAAGGGTTAAACGACCATGACGAGAAAGGATTTGACAAAATCGGGGAAAAGGAGAAAACACTGGACACTAGCATTTTCTCCTTTTCCTACAACACTTTCTACCCGTTCAAAAACGAATCCAATCGCTCGACCCTTTATATCAAAAAAAATAAATTAAAACTCCTCTGCATTTGCAGACAACAAATTTAATGAGTTTTGGAATAATGGAGTATGCTTTTCAAATGGTTGAAAACATTTAGGGGAAAGGGAGAAGATGCTGGTTACCTGTATTTTCTCTTTTTCCTACAATGTTTTCAGAAACTTTCCTTTTCCTGCTGGTTATAGTAGAAAATACGGGATACTATGGTAAAGCGTTCAACAATACATATATTTTGATCTGTCGTCTGCAAGTGCTTTTAATTTGGATGAGTAATTTTTTTCGGCGTAGCTGAATGTGCTGGCTTTTGACCTCTTTATGGAAGTGATAAATGATTTAACATAAATTTATGATTGGCCAAAAATGTAGACATATTTACTTTACGGGCCCCTGCCTATTTGCAGGCAAATTTACGTCGCCTATCTTTTTAAAATACATTTCTTGTTTCGTCTGGTAAAGAGTTTAAACTGGTTCCCGTTGTAAATATACGTTAGCTGTATTCGGGGAGGGTAAAAGTTAAGCCCGACTCTCAGAGTCCCGGTACGATGGCTCCGGTTCCTCACAGTGAAAACTCGTTGGTAGGCTATGTATTTTGTAGTAGTTGGTACACAAACCAGGCCCTCTATTCAACAACCATTCTACAGTGTATTTAAGCCTTGTCTACTAACCCCCGCCCCCCCCCCCCCACCTTTCAGGAGACCAGCCATCCTGAAACTATCATCCCATCAGATGGTTTGTTTAATTACTAACACGTTTGGTAAGAGGTTAGAGTACAGGTGTGCAGTCTGATCTTGATCTACATTATACGCAAAAACGACTTGATTCTTTGTCAAACGACAAGAAACTTAGACTCGTGATAATTTTAAGAAATTGCAGATAAAGTAAGGTGACTGAAACATTGTAATGTGTTTTTGGAAGGGTAGAAAACATTGTAAGAAAAGGAGAAAATACAGGTTACCAGCATTTTCTTTTCTCACAACTTTTCATTTTTAAGCCTTCTTCCTCTGAGTCGTGAAAACTCGGTATTGTGTGGTAAAATGTAAAGTTGTGGCTGGCACTCTACGGGCTTATTATAGAAATAAGTAGAAGACAACTTAAAGTCCATCGTAACACTGGTCATAAAAGATTCAATAAAACCTTTCAACGGTCAAGATACATCATTATAAATTACAGTTTTACGACGCTTTCTGTCCATTCAAGAGGACATTGTCTATTCAAACAGTGTGATGAAAGCTGTCAATTAGTATCATATAAATTGATACATTTTCTGATATATTGGACTTTGCACGCCGCCGTATGAATGACAACGTTAGAAAACACCATGGGAAAAGCAACCAGATGCATATGCAACTGCTTCTTTTCCCAAAATATCAGTTACCAGTAAATCATCAAAAAATAAGTCCATTTCTAAAAATATATATATGCATATGTCTTCTATATCTGAAATGGTAAATGCCTGAACACAGATAAAAATCTATGGAATGGTGCGCTTCCAGTAAAGACTTAAATAGATTTGTAACAAGATAATCCTGGTTCGATCAGCGCCAACGGCGCAGGTAACGCGGTAGTGTCCTTAAGCAAGACATCGTAGAGTCCCAGTTAAGAAAAAGGTGATTCCAACAATGAAAGGCAATGTTAGTGAGCCGTTGTAATATGACTACAGCACTTTTGAGGGCGGCATAAAAGCCCAAATCAAATTTTAAAAAAAAAAGCGATATCTTTAAGTTAAAAGGGGGCATAACTATGTTTAACAAGAGTGCCGTTGTCACAATATACGCCGCCACATGGCTGCTATTTCAAGCAGCTATCTATAGAGACTAAAGTGTTAGAATTTCCAGCACCTGCCTGGGTAGCTGAATGGATATATGTGTTACTTGTGATCTAAAAGGTTTACGCACGGACTGATGGATGGACAGACGGACGCACAACGAACTTATTGGTCATTGGTTTTGATTAACAAATAAAAATATGAAGTTTCATGAAATTATGTCCATTAGTTGGAGATACATCGATGAAAAATTAAATTTGACATGAAGCCTTCTTTTTCCATGACACAGCAATAAATTCCAAAACCCTGAAAATATGCGCTAGGTCACATGATCTGTGAAAATTTCATCCAAATCCGTTGAGATATGTCCAGTAATTAAAAAGAGATATTGGTAAAAAATGAAATATAACATGAAGACCCCTTTTTCCATGACGTAGCTATAAATCGCAAAACCTTGACAATATGCGCTAGGTCACATGATGAGAAACATTTTGTGAAAATTTTATCAAAATCCGTCAAGAAATGTGGGATGAGTTGCTTTCACAAGAAATGAACGTACGTACGGACGGACGCAGTTTAAATTTGACATGAAGCCCCCCTTTTCCATGACACAGCAATAAATTCCAAAACCCTGAAAATATGCGCTAGGTCACATGATCTGTGAAAATTTCATCCAAATCCGTTAAGATATGTCCAGTAATTAAAAAGATATTGGTGAAAAATGAAATATAACATGAAGCCCCCTTTTTCCATGACGCAGCTATAAATCGCAAAACCTTGACAATATGCGCTAGGTCACATGATGAGAAACATTCTGTGAAATTTTTATCCAAATTCGTCAAGAAATGTGGGAGGAGTTGCGTTCACAAGAAATGGAATGAAATATAACTTGAAGCCCCCTTTTTCCATGACGCAGCTATAAACCGCAAAACCTTGACAAAATCCGCTAAGTCAGATGATGAGAAACATTCTGTGAAAATTTTATCCAAATCCGTCAAGAAATGTGGGAGGACTTGCGTTCACAAGAAATGAAATGAAATATAACTTGAAGCCCCCTTTTTCCATGACGCAGCTATAAACCGCAAAACCTTGACAAAATGCGCTAAGTCAGATGATGAGAAACATTCTGTGAAAATTTTATCCAAAACCGTCAAGAAATGTTGGAGGACTTGCGTTCACAAGAAATGGAATGAAATATAACTTGAAGCCCTCTTTTTCCATGACGCTGCTATAAACCGCAAAACCTTGACAAAATGCACTAAGTCAGATGATGAGAAACATTCTGTGAAAATTTTATCCAAATCCGTCAAGAAATGTGGGAGGAGTTGCGTTCACAAGAAATGGACGTATGTACGGACGGACGAAGGGATGGACGGACGAAGGGACGTCTGGACAGACGGAGAAGATGGCGCCAAATATACGTCGCCTCCGGCAGCGTATAAAAAATTACAGGCTTCCCTTCTGTTTTGGTACGGGTTCCTCTTTTAATAGTTAATAACCAGCAAAACTAATAATTTGAGTCACGCTCTGTGAAAAGAGCTTTAATGTACATGTATCTTCAAAAAAAGTATCGATTCTGGTCAGCCTACGCAGTCCGTAATTTTCTACATATCCAAGGACAATTCTACATGATTCAGCTGGCTGTGAGACAAAATAGATTTTTTGGATCCATAAATATTTCACGACTTGCTTGATATGATGCATCACCGAGATGCATTAAACCCCCATTTGCCAGAGCACCGCTTATTTCATTAGTTTTTAACAAGAGCGGCAAATTGTCGCAAGATACGCCCGTCCCGCCGCCAGTTGTCGAGGGAGGCTAATAATCGTAAAGGGCAGGTAGAAGAAAATAGTAGTGCAGCAGAAATCATGTAAGTGATTGAAATAGGCATGAATGTCTCCTCCAATGTTAAGGAAACATGCATATAAAGTTTCAGGTCATTCCAACATGAAAAGACAAAGTTATATTGTAGAGAAGCATGAAAAGCTGTAAACAAGAGGGCCATGATGGCCCTGTATCGCTCCACTGGCTAATAAGTAAAACTACTACATGCCAAACTTTACAATACTTGGCAAATTGGTTTTGAACATGAGACCCCTGAAACAGGACTAAAATTGTCTTATGGTCAGTAACAAGAAGATTTCTAAAGTTTTCACTATATGAGCCCATGTAAAACTTCTGACCCCTGGGGTGGTATCAAATTCGACCCTAGGGCTATAATTTGGGCACTCTTGGTAAAAACCCACTAAATAAAGCTACATGCAAAATTTGGTAGCCCTAGGCTTTATGACCAAGTACAGGGAGATTTCTAAAGTTTTCACCATATATGCCCACGTAAAACTTGTGACCCCGGGGTGGGGCCAAATTTGAGCCCAGGGCTATAATTTGGGCACTCTTTGTAATGGCCCACTAGATAAAGCCACATGCAAACTTTCGTAGCCCTAGGCCTTATGGCTAGGCGCAGGGAGACTTCTAAAGTTTTCTCTATATATGCCCATGTAAAACTTGTGACCCCCGGGGCAGGGCCAAATTTGACCCGAGGGCTATAATTTGCGCACTCTTGGTAGGGACCCACGAGATGCAAAATTTGGTAGCCCTAGGCCTTAAGGCTAGGCGCAGGGAGACTTCTAAAGTTTTCTCTATATAAGCCCATGTAAAACTTGTGACCCCCGGGGCGGGGCAAATTTTGACGCCAGGGCTATAATTTGAAGAAAGTTGATAGAGGTCTACTAGATAAAGCTACATGCCAAATTTGGTAGCCCTAGGCCTTATGGTTTCAGACAAGATGATTTTCAAAGATTTCCAATATTTTTAAGTTTTGTTGCCATGGCAACCAGAGATTTTGAATTCTTTCAAGAAATTCTGAAGAGGACCATGGCAGGATCATTTCTGTGAAGTTTCTGAGAAGAAGATGTTTGAAACTAGAAATAGGTGTGTCAGAGACACGGATGCCCCCGCTAAATGGTATTGATCACAGATATGTCATATGAGAGAATCAGTAGGTATTACAGAAAATTGTTGTTTTGGATAACAGCTTAGACAGGGTTGAGAAGGTTTGTTATATATATAGCCAAGCAGATAAAAGATTATTTATACCTGATAACAAAATTGAGGACTGGTCCAAGTTGAAAGCAATATGCAGACATAAAATTACATAGTTTGTATTGCATATGGTAGAAAACTTTGTGAGAAAAAGAAGAAAATGCTGGTTTTGAGCATTAACTTCTTTTTATTCAGCGTTTTCCTTTATCTTTCAACTGAGGGTTACTTATACTCAGGATTATGAAGATCTTGAGGAATGAGAGTGAGAAATATAGCAATAATAATTACTTTGTTGGACTTCCTCTATGAGACAGGAACAAATTGGATCGAATATTATCACACTGGACTATAGTTGAAGGGTAGGTTGCAGCCTCAATATTCTCTGGCATAGTTCTTTGGATGAGTCTTTTTAAAAACCAAAACTGTATCTTCATATCACAATTCTGCTGAGCAGGATGTAAAACTGTGTTGAACAGTCAATTTAAACATCTGACCTTCAACTGTGACCTTGACCTTGGGCGTATCGAAACAAACTTTTCGCATGACACTAGTACTTGTTAAGGAGAACAAGTGTGCGAAGTTTTTTTGAAATCCATTGATAAATGTAGAAGTTATGCTCCGGACAGGGTCAATTTAAACATTTGACCTTCAACTGTGACCTTGACCTTGGGCGTATCGAAACAAACTTTTCGCATGGCACTAGTACTTGTTAAGGAGAACAAGTGTGCGAAGTTTTTCTGAAATCCATTGATAAATGTAGAAGTTATGCTCCGGACAAGAAAGGGAGACACACACTAACGCACACACGCACTAACACACTAACACACATACACACAGACGGACACAGGTAACTCTATATGCCCTTCCGCCATTTCATGGCAGGGGCATAAAAAAAGTTAACGCACGCACGGACGGACGCACGCACGCACGCACGCACGGATGCACGGACGCACGACGGACACCGGGCCATGACATAAGCCCGCTGGCTTTCGGCCAGTGGAGCTAAAAAAATAATGAATAGGAAATAATTCGAAAAGTGCATTAGGTAAGGTTACGGCTCCAGTGCATTGCACTTTTCGTAACTGCAACAAACATGTTTACCAAGTCTCAAGTCAATTTGACTTGAGGTGACAAAGTTCCGTTCCGGACAAGCAAGAAATACTGTAAAAATGAAGATCAAAGTGGAATTACTCAAAATCCTCACTAGGTAGAGTTATTGTTCTTGCGCACTGTACTCCGTAATATTGCGACAAACATGCATACCAAGTTTGAAGTCGTTCTGACTTGAGATGACAAAGTTATATTCCGGACAAGCACTAAATGCTGTAAAAATGACGATCAAAGGGAAATAACCCAAAGACAGCACGAGGTAGAGTTACAATTCTTGCACACTGCACTTCCAAATATTGCAACAAATAAGCATACCATATTTCAAGTCATTCCTACTTAAGATGACAAAGTTATGCTCCGGACAAGCAAGAAATGCAATAAAAATGAAAATCAAAGGGGAATAACTCAAAATTCGTGCTAGGAAGAGTTATGGTTCTTGTGCACTGCACTCCGTAATTTTTCAACAATCATGCATACCAAATTTGAAGATGTTCAGGCTAGAGATGACAAAGTTATATTCCGGACAAGCAGAAAAGGCTGTAAAAATGACGATCAAAGGGAAATAACTCAAAGACAGCACGAGTAGAGTTATGGTTCTTTCGCACTACACTCCGTATTATTGCAACAAACATACGAGGGCTGTTCGATATGTAATGTGTATTGTACCACAGCGCGATAACGCTTTCAACGATTTCGTGGATGACGATACGCTTGAATAGCTCTATTCAATACCTTTCCAACGGTATAAACACGAGCCTTTAGCTCCACATAGTTTTAAACTTGTAGTCATTTCATTAGAGCTAGTCGTTCACCACTGTTGTAAAAATGGTTGGGAAACGGATTAAGAATATTGAAGAAATTAGAGCTTATATAAAAGTTCGCACAAAACTCGGTCATTCGGTAATGCAGATTTTTACTGAACTGGGGGAAGTTTATGGGTCTGATAAGGTATCTTATGAGACAGTTCGTAGGTGGAGAAATAAATTTCTGACTGGCACAGAGTCCGTCAAAGATGCAGCAAAATCTGGCCGACCTGTGACTGTAACAGGCAAGGCAAATGTCTCAAAAGTCAGGGAAATAACTGAAAATGATGGCAGATACACGATTCGTGATATTGCCAACGCTGTTGGCATATCGCTATCGCGGGTGCATTTCATTTTGAAGCGTATTTTGAAAGTACGAAAGATTCTGCCAGATGGATACCGCATATATTGACAGATGACCAAAAACGGGTACGAGTACAAACCGCTAAGCAATTGCTCAAAATGTTTCCCAAATTCAATCAAAGACAATTTGCAAACATTGTTACTGGTAACGAAACATGGGTTCACTATTTCGAACCAGTAAGAAAAATTGGAAACAAAATATGGCTAACTAAACACGGTAGAAGGCCTGTATTTGCCAAAAGAAGCATAAGCACAAAGAAGGTTCTTTATTGCATATTCTTCTCATGTGATGGTATAGCCGTACAAATTCCGGTGCCGAAGGGCAAAATTGTTACAGGTCGGTATTACCGAGATGTTATACTAAAAAAGCTCAAGAAACATTATCTTAAACGACGCCCTGTGTCAGGATTTAGGCATGTTCGTCTACTTCATGATAATGCTCCATCACATACATCTGAGCTTGTGAAGCAATTTTTGAAGTCGGAGAAGGTTACTGTCTTGCCACACCCACCATACTCTCCAGATCTAGCCCCATGCGACTTTTTCCTTTTTCCAAAACTTAAAAAGTTCTTATCTGGTCGTCGTTACAAGTCCCGACAAGCCCTTGGCTCAGCCATCAGTCAATGCCTCATAAGTCTACCTAAATCAGCGTATTGTGACGCATTTCAGAAATGGATTCAGACATTGAAATTATCTATTTCAAACCGCGGAGAATATTTTGAAGGGATGTAATGTTCATTTCACTATTTGAGTCGAATGCTTTTCAGATATCGTACAATACACATTACATATTGAACAACCCTCGTAAATGCCAAGTTTCAAGTCAATCCGACTGGAGATGACAAAGTTATTGCTCCGGACAAAGAACTGGACGCCGCCTGTTCGCCCGCCCGTACGCCATGGGTGATCCCATAATAGGTCCTGTCTTCGACGGGCGTATAAAAAGGTCACCGTATTCGCACGACAACGACGGCGCATACGACGACAGGGCTGTCGTAATTTCTTCAACAAGAGGGCCATGACGGCCCTGTATCGCTCCACTGTCATTTAAATAGATGTATCGTGCACTTAATTGGCACTGACAGACATAAAGAAGTCCAACTGCAATTTACTATCAAAGAAAAAAACCCTCCCCCCCCCCACAAAAAAAAGCCATATAGCTATATTTTGTTCAAATGCAAAGATTATATCAGAGAATACAAGCAGTATCATTCATACCAAATATCAATGAACTCTAAAAAAGATTGTGTTGACAAGATTTCCAGATTTTAGAAGCAGATAACATTTTTTCAATGGTACAAACGGTAAAGTTCTTGAAAAAATACGAGTGATAGAAACCTTGCTTTATCTAAATATTAAACTCATCTGAGCATAACCATAAACACCTGTAATAATCACTCTCACTGAAAACTGAACGTTTTGTTTGCAATACCTACACCAATGACAATCATACAGTAGTGCAATTTGATAATCAAGATAGGTAAATGGTAAAAAACTATATATATCTGTTATAACAGGAATTATTTCCCTTTATCCGTACAAATACGTTTAAGTCATAGTGACTTCATGAACATTTTTGAAGTTTTCAATATTTAAGCCTTTGTAAAATGTGTTACCCCCAGGGCTTTAGTTTTACAACCTTGCTACAGATCCATTAGATCAGCCTATATGCAAAACTTAGTAAGCCTACACCTTACGGTTAGGAACTAGATGATTCTTTCAGTTTCAGTTTATAAGCCCCATTTAAAGTTGTGACCCCCCCTGGTGGGGCTAGTTCTGACCCCAGGGCTATAAATGGAACAATCTTTGTAGAGGTCTACTATATGAAGCAGCATTGCCAAATGTGGTAGCCTTAGATTTTGAAGTTTTCACTATATAAGCCCATGTAAAACTTGTGACCCCTGGGGTTGGGCCAGTTTTACCCCCGGGCTATATAATGTGAATAATGTTAGTAGGGAACCACTAGATGAAGCTGCATTTGCATGCAAAATTTGGTAGCCCTACACTGTATGATTTAGAAAAAAGGAAGATTTTTAAAAGTTTTCACTATATAAGCCCATGTAAGACTTGGTATTCCCAGGGCGGGGCCAATTTTGACCCCATGGCTATACTTTCAAGAATTTTGGCAGAGGTCTGTTCGATAAAGCTACATGCCATTGACATTATAGTTTCAGACAAGAAGATTTTTAAAGATTTTCAATATTTTTCGGTTTTGTTGCCATGGAAACCAGAGTTTTAATTAAAACCAAATTCTTTGTAGAAATTCTGAAGAGGTCAATAGCAGAATCATTTCTGTGAAGTTTCATTATTGGATGGGTAGCTCCTGAGGAGATGTTTGTAATAAAAGTTAACGGACGTACGCACGACGGACACCGGGCTATGACACAAGCCCGCTAGCCTTCGGCCAGTGGAGCTGAAAACAGCAGCGCAACAAAGAAAATCGGTAATTTAGAATATCTCCCAGCACTAAGTGTTAATACTGTAATAAAGACACAGATCATAAAAAAAAAGTTACGGCTTTATCATCAGTCAGCTGCTTTTGTTGTGGACAGAACAAACAGGCGACAGCTCATTACGGCGGTTCATTTAACTTAAAACCCTTAATAAATGACTTTAACGACATCATAAAACTGAAATGTTGTCAAACACACTTATCGAACTTTTCGCCATTCACTTGACAGGTCCAATTCTGTTAGCGAACAATAAGTCAATGGCGATATCGTCAAACTGTAACGGAATAATAATACCACTAGGCTTCAGAGAGTTACGTCTTTAACGTCAGGCGAGGTAGAAGAGAGGCATATCTGTGCAAACAGCTCCAGTAACATAGCTGTCTGTTAGCCTAGTTTATCTGTTTTCCCTATAGTTGAATGATCAGAAGCAGCGTATCTATTTTCTTGCACAATGAAAAATGTATGTCACTGAGAATTCGCAGCGAGATGAAATACTGGACTGTGACTGTAGGATGTTGATGCAAACAGTACCTGAACTATAACCGAAAGTCCCGGGTTTAATGCTATGGAATATGTCTGTCAGGAGTTCATGGACGGTATTTATTATCTGTTTTGTTGTAATTGTTAGAAGAAAAAAGCAAAGTGATAATTGATGCTCGATACAGAAAACGTCATGTAAGGTCTAGAGAATGAGGGCCGACTTTAAAGTCATGCTCTGTGAAAAAGGGGACTTAGAGCAGCTGCAAAAAGTATCGAACAATGTCAGCCTGCACAGTCCGCGCAAGCTCTTTGCTCTTTGTAATTTTTTTACATGTCGAAGGACAATTCTACCTCCAAATTCAGTCAGTTGTAAGACAAAATGGATTTTATGAATCCATAACGATGGGATGAATTCATCAATGCAACAAAACCTATGGATTGGTGGATGGATGGCTTGGTGTTTTTGTCCGCCAACAGTATTTTAGTCATGATACGACGATAGAAGGGTGATTATAAAAGGCTCAGTGCAATGAAGTGCTGTTTAGGTCCTGTAGGAATCATACCCGGGACGGGACGGCTAGGTATATAGCTGTCCTTCAGACTGCCTTCTTGTTAAACTTACAATAATCGCCCTATTTTCTAACGGTATGAATGAAATTCACCTGTATTTCATAACACTGGAATATTTGAGCAACGCTCTGTGAAAAGGGGGCTTAATGCATCTCCGATATGCATTAAACAAAGCAAATCAATATATACCTATGGAAAAAAGTTAAGCATATTTTATATTCCTTGAAAAAGAGGTAAACAAAGACCAACATAACATGACATATGACTTTATTTTGTCTGGTGCATTTCCTCCATTCACTTAAATATAATTAAATGCTAAACAGAGATATTAAAGAAAACAATACAATTAGGCGAAAGGAATTGTTTTAACTGTATGAGATGGAATATGCTTAACTTTTTCCCATAGGTATATGGTGAAGGATCCATAAAATCTTTTTTGTATAACAACCTATTGAGTCACTAGGTGGAATTATCCTTTAACATGAAGAAAATTGATCAATTGTAAAAAAAAGTTTCAGCCTAGGTCAGCCTGCGCAGGCTGACCTGGGTCGATACTTTTTGCAAATGCAATAAGTTTTCTCTTCATAAAGCATGACTCATTTATATTTAAATGATACTGGGCCTTCAAGACAATACTGGTAGGTATATCCTGTCCCGGGCTGGCTGGGTTTGTTTCATTATCGTATTCTAAAAGCTACCCTTTATGGCAAATAAAGTTGATCACTCCTTGTATTTCTTTTGTAACTGAAGGAAAGTACATCAATGGCACTGTAGGTGTCTTCGTAATACATTGACAAAGCTAAGTTTTCGCATAAAATGGATCTTTTTTCTGCACAATCGGCTGAATCATGAGGTAGAATGATCCTTTGACATGCAACAGATTACACATTTAACAAAATCTTTAGACCCAGGAGATCATCATTCGCGGACTGCGCAAGTTGATATGAGTCAATGGTTTTTTTTTGCTGATGCACTGAACAACCTCTTAAAAGAGCAAAATCAAAATCTAGTAATATGTTGCTTTCATGTCCACCTTTCCATTCTTACATGTTCTTGTTTTAGCAGTTCTGTGAAAAATCTATGAATAAAGGTTTCCTCAAGAAACGTGGGTTCTTTCAAAGAACAAGAACAAAAGCACTATGACAGGTATCATAATTATGTTAATATAAGATTTATGAAAAAAAAGTCTGCAAAAATTACTTTACTTCTGCAACATTTTAAAGACCTATTTGAACCCCGAATTCTTTAGGTTTTGGCCGCTAGTCCCTCTTTAAGCAAAAATATACTGACGTCCATTAAAAACGCCTCATCGAAAAAGTGCGATAGCTTTGTACATACCTAGAATATATATGTCACTTTTTGCCTACCATAGAATTTTCACTTCTCTAATCTACTGAAGCATGAAATTTCGTGCCAGTCTATTATGTTTGCTTCAGCCATGACTCATGGCACTGTTTTGCCCTACGCCTCATGCATTTTCCCCACGTGGTTATGTCGGTCAAAATTACGCATGTGTAAACAGTAATTGATTTACAATTAAGTAGTCCAAGCAATATTTTGAAATCATCAATTTCGAAAATGTCAAGACAAAATAATGAATAAAGAGCACGCATTTTGGGCATGCTTGAAAGCGGTCTTTCTCAAAGTGACGTTGCAAGACGCTTTAACGTTGCAAGATCAACAATAGTGTGTCTTGTTCGACGGGTAAACGAAACGGAGAGCTAGTTTGATAGACCTCGACCTGGTGCTTCGCGTGTGACGTCTGTACGACAAGACAATTTCATCCGTCAACGTCACTTGCGAAACCATTTTGTCACAGCGCAATCCACAACGTCAATGGTTATAAGGAATCGCGGAAGACATGTAAGTCGGAATACAGTAAGGCGACGTCTTCGGGAGCGTGGAATATTGTACAGGCGGCCGTACCGCGGTGATGTGCTAACTGACCACCACCGTCGGGAACGTCGGCAGTGGGCTCAAAACAACATTGGAAGACGTTGGCGTGATGTGGTCTTCAGTGACGAATCCTATTTTAACCTCTCTTGTGCCAACGGACGAGTCCGCGTTTACCGTCGACGTAATGAACGGTACACCCAAAGTTTTGTTCTGGAACACAACCGTTTTGGTGGTGGCGGTATAATGGTTTAGGCAGCAATAAACCACACATTTAGAACTGACCTAGCGGTTATTAATGGTAATTTAAATGCCAGACGGTATGTAAACCAAGTTCTGCGTCCTGCGGTCGTTCCCATGTTTCAGCAACGCCGTAGCCTTACATTTCAACATGACAATACGCGCCCCACACGGCCAGATTTACCAGAAACTTTCTCATGGCCAATAATATTGCCGTGCTGCCATGGCCTGCTAACTCTCCCGATTGTAACCTGAAGGAACATATGTGGGACATCCTCGGACGTCGTTTACGTCGACGTAACCAACAGCCGCAAAAAGTCCAAGAATAAACAAATGCTCTTCGTAAAGAGTGGGCTCGCATTCAACGCTATCTCCTGCGTAATCTGTGAGGGTCCATGGGACGGCGACTGCCGGCACTGATAGCAAGTCAAGGAGGCCATACACGGTACTGATGAATTTTAGGGGGTGAGTTTGTTGAAATGGCTGTTAAATTCGTGTAATGTTTAGCTAAACGTTTGTGTCATGTAATATGTGTATAAATATTGACAAAGTCCATTTCTAAAATACAAAACCATGCATTCGACATTAAATTCATGAAATATGACGCGACAGAAGGAGGTGAGGCGTTTCTAATGGACGTCAGTATACATGCACAAACGGTGTTTTCGATTGTCCGTTTACCGAATAATCCAAAGTTCTAATGACCTTAAGGGAGAAGGCATTAGAAAACATTGTGGGAAAAGGAGCAAATGCTGAATACCAGCATTTTCTCCTTTTCCCACAATGGTTTCTACTCTTTGAACGACAAACCCCATGATTCGAAACCCGTTTTATTTTGTTATTTGTAAAGCTTTAAAAACTGGACAAGTCAAAACTTTTGTCATCTGGTATACGGTAAATCACCACCTGCTTTGACCATCATGACGTCTCGAACGTCGAAAGTTGACGTGACTTTATTTCTGTTACATTCTTACCATTCACGTTCATTAGGCCAAGGTCCTAATAAAACGTTCGTTACTAGATGGTATTTATTTGTATGTTCAACAAAAGTTGTACGGACAAACATGAAAACTGACACAATATCTCTTACAGCATTTATATTCATCTATAATTTAATGCAGATTGCTTTCAAAAACAAGCGGGCCATGATGGCCCTATATCGCTCCACTGGCTATTAAGTAAAAACCCTCCACGCTAAACATTACAATACTTGGTCAATTGGTTTTTAACTAGTAAACATAAAAAATTTCTCTATAAAATCCCATGAGAAAGTTATGACCCCTGGGCAAAGCCATTTTTAACCACAGAACTATAATTACTTGAATCCTGGTAAAGGTCCACAAGATAGTCTCATACCAAATAATACAGGTCTAGAATGTGTGGTTATAAACGGGAAGATTTTCAAAGTTTCCTCAATAAAAAGCCCTGTAAAAAATGAGACCCCTGAGACAGGGCTAAATTTGGTAGCCCTAGCTCTTATGGTTAGTAACAGGAAGATTTCTATTCTAAAGTTTTCACTATATAAGCCCATGTAAACATTGAGACCACTGGGATGGGGGCAAACTTGACCCCAGGACTATAATTTGGGCTCTCTTAGTAGAGGCCGACTAGATAAAGCTACATGCAAAATTTAGTAGCCCTTGTCCTTATGGCTAGATAAAAGAAGATTTTTAAACTTTTCCCTATATAACCCCATGTAAAACTTGTGACCCCCGGGGCGGGGCCAATTTTGACCCCAGGGCTATAATTTGAAGAAAGTTGATAGAGGTCTTCTAGATAAAGCTACATGCAAAATTTGGTAGCCCTAAGCCTTTGGTTTCAGACGAAGTTTTTCAAAGATTTCCAATATTTTTAGTTTTGTTGCCATGGCAACCAGAATTTTTAAAGGAATCAAATTCTTTCAAGAAATTCTGAAGAAGACCATGGCAGGATCATTTCTGTGAAGTTTCGTCAAAATTGGATCAGTAGTTTCAGAGGAGATGATGTTTGAAATAAAAGTTAACGCACGCACGCACGAACGCACGCACGCACGGACACCGGGCCATGACATAAGCCCGCTGGGCTTCGGCCAGTGGAGCTAAAAAAAAAAAACATTGTGAAAACAGGTAAAATTGCTAGTTACGACAAGTTCTCCTTTAGCCACAATGCGTTCATTTGTAATCGTTTATTAAAGGTCGTTTATCCCTGTGTTCAAATCCGTTCTAAACCAACTGCTTTGAGGAGGTTTTTATGAAAGTAAGAAACGAACTGATTTATTACCGTATATCCGTAACATTGATCCGTAGAGATAGACTTGCTGCAGTGGACAATTCAGAACTAAGATTGCAATGAACATGCAGCTAAAACAGTTTTGTTTGGATCTGATCGTCGTTTCAATCTTTGTTTGAGTTACATCGCGGCAGCCAGTGCACAGGCCTATCAATGCTTTCATAAAGTGTCTTCTGCCAGTATACTATATCGCACATCATTCTCTCCTAGCAGCTGCCTATTTTCCCACATAGGCATCTTCTTAACAATATTCAGCGATGAGAGAGGAATGAATATTGTCGCAGTAAATATTAGTGATGCTCTGTGAAAAGGGTTTTTATCATGCATCTGCAAAAAAGTATCGACCGCGGGCTGACCTGGATCGAAAAATGTTGCTTTTTTCTGCAATTTTCGGCAAATCATAGGAACATTCTTCCTCATGATTTAATCGATGGTTAGACAAAATGGGTTTTATGGATCCATAACTATATAATAACTTACTTGGTATAATGCATCACGGAGAGGCATTAAACCGCCTATTTTTCCAGAGCATGGCTTATATCAACTATCATCGGAAAGACTTTGGCCAAGCTGGGAATCGAACCTGCGGCCCCTAGGTTTCATCTGAGCTTTAAGGCTCGGCCAATACACCGGTAGACAGTATCGAAATCCAACCTTTCTATCTTCAATGATGTCCATTTTGGCTTTGCTATCTTGATTGCTCTCAGCTCGCCAAGACCCGATCGCGCAGTCGTTAGTGTACAGAAACCGAAAAACAGGGAGTCGCTGGTTCGAATCCTTGGCTCGGCCAATTTCTTTCCGAGGACTGATGATAGCCATTGCCACAGGATTCATTCCTCTCTCACCTCTGATCATTGTTCCCACGATGCTTATGTGGGAAAGCAGCTGGTGGCTTGTGGAAATACTGTGCATGGATAGGTGCAGTGACCTCCGCGATATTACTGGTATAATGTTGAAAACGGCGTTAATTACTATACAATTAATCAAAGCTTTAACACAGCCAAGACAATGCCATGTGTAATTCTGTCCTCAACATGAAAGTGGTGCTAAGTACCCATCTAAGAAACCATTTCAAGTAACGCGTGTAATATTCGCCGTAAAAAAAAATCATTTACTCATTTATGAGACACTTTTCCCTGGTTAAAACTAAAATTCCATTTCACTCCTTCTCAGCCACTCTTTCTGGAAAGCAATGGGGATCCGATATTAGGGAAAATATGTAATATCTCACCTAAGACTTTATACAAGTCCGTCCTAAAGAAAAAGTTTGAACTCCTATCTGAAAGCGACAAAAACACAACCCCAATACTTAGAATGACGCATGCGTGCTCCGCAGAAAACGAAATAGACATACCTTTTGAAACCAGCGATTTTATCCAATTTCATTTTAAAATAGACAGACGACAAATAAAACCATGGTTACGTGGGTAAATAAAGTATTTTATGATAGACAAGGTGAGAAATAATGAAGTCATAAACCAACCATGTCCATGATATGTCAATCATCAGTTATACTGAATGAATTACGTTTAAGAAGCTGTATTCTGACTGGCTGTCGAGAAATTACCAATAATCACGTGATCAATGCATCATGTGAACATGCTACCTGCAGGGGACGTACTTTTTCGTCTTGTTAAGCAATTTTCCTTTTTGCCACTTTGTTTAAGCACGCCATCATATGTTAACCCCTATTCGTGTTATATGTCCATTTCGAATGGATGGTTTTGGTGTGCGTTCTTTTAAACCGTCACGTCCTGTTTCTATCTGGAGATAATGTGTTTAATCAAGAAAACCCTTTTCATCACTACGACCTCTGTAAATTCTTGTAATGCTATTTGTTGAACTAATTACATAATAAGACATTTTATCTATAGCAACAAAAGCCAAAATATCTTCAAATGGACAATTGTAAGGCGATATAATATAATTCTACTAAGTCTTACTAATACTCTGAGTTGATTTCAATTCTAACCCAAGCAAGGTATATCATATATTATCATGTATTTATATATAAGAGTGTACTGAAAGTTACAAAAAAAAAAAAGAGTGTATTGAAATGAGGACTTCTTATGCCCAACTTGTCCCATATAGCCCCTCGACAAGTAGACTTAAATATTGCTATTGTCCGAGGTCGTGTAAGATGGAGAATGCTAGAACTGACAAGAACTAACATTTTCTTCATAAAAGTAAAATCAGACACTTCCTTTCCAGATTTATATCTCATAATTCTATTATACTATTTTAGACAGGAATGGGACCCGGTTCATCTGCACTAAACAACAATGGAGTTGTTTACTGCCCGGATAACTAACATTAGAAACTTATGTCCATTTTTTTTCGTTAGACAAGTGAGTAAAAAAAAAATGGAATTTTCACACTCCTGAAGTAAGTGGTATTACAATCCAACTTGTGACATGTGGACAGTTTTGCGGTAAATTACATGAATATTGATGTCATTACGTAAGTAAGTCACTAGGACAGCTCATGAATATAGGTGACTGATGTACAGCGGATCGATCTGTGAAACACATCAAAGTGACCAGACGCTCATTCATCTTAATAACCTGAACCTGTTCGTGTTCTCTTGACTATCAATGTTCCTGGACGCTTATTCAATTCTATTATGTATGCTACATGTGTTAAGTGAGTTAGTATGTCAATATCAAATGGGTGATATCTGTACGTTATATTCTATAGATCCTTTTTCAAAAACAATCAGGACATCCATCTTCTCTTTCTCATCCAAATCGTCGATAAAGAGAGCAATTGGAAACTTTGAACCATCTACATCATAGATCATGCAGCAGCCTGTATTCACCAATCATTCTTAAGAACGTTCTTAGCCTTTTTCTCAAGGATTTTCCAAATTTGAAAGTAACACAACTTCTAATTGGCTAAACCATTTGGTTTAGCCAATCAGAAGTTGTGTTACTTTCTAAATCTAGAAAAAGACTAAGAATGGTTGGTGAATACGGGCCCTGATCATTTATGAATCCGTATTTCCCTAAAGCTCTCCACAAAACCCCAATGCCGATCTTTGGAATAAAACGCAGGTCTACTCACAAGCATGACATCCGATGATTTTCTTTTTTTTTTTTTTGTACATGTATGTGAAAAAATAATTATTGGCAGGATATGGACAGAACATCGGTTATTTGCCGTAAACTTCTCAATATTTGAAAGAAAGAGTTTAAAATTGATTTCAAAACAACAAAAATGTTTATCAGATGAAAACACCTCCATGTATGACTTATAACCACTTAATTATCGTTTATTGCTTCCTGGGTAACGTATAATTATAATAAATATAATTATAATTACAATATTTACAATATTTTTATTCAGTATAAAAGGCCCCCAGCCCATAATACTTAACATTTGGAAGTATACAGTACATCAGGAGTGACACAACGACTACACTCTAAGCATAAACTATATAATTATATAAAGACATGTGTAACCATAACAAATTAATATACATATTCAAACAATAGAATAAACCACAAAGACTTATTTTCATAACAGCGTACACAAAAACATCTAAGTAGAACTTTGATACGATAAAAGGCAGATTGAGTTTTTGGATACATGGGACAAACTCGAGAATGGACATGTCCACACAGACCTTTACATAAAACCAACAGAAAAATAATAAGACATTTTTAAGGATCCACCCTTAGTGGCATTTAATTAAGAGACATGAACCTGTGTGATGCTCTGATTCATGGGAAAACAAACAAAGCCTTGGAAATAGCGCAGACAAATTGCAAACGAAATTGTAGAAAATGCAATCTGATCTAAGGATGACACCAGAAGGCAGACTGCGTACAACCCCGTCACAGATGTTAATTGCCGTACCCGCAATGTTGGGTATGGACTATTGTGCACGGTATGCCAATCAACTGCGTATGTGGGTGAAACAGAGCAGGAATTACAGGCTAGAATGACAAAGCATCTCAGAGACACGTATAAAGCCCAAGAAAGACAAACCAATCAACTTTGGAATGAAAAGTCACTCAGAGAAGGACACAGCGATAGTTGTACTACAGAAATTAAAAACGGCAGTTAAAAGAAGGAATATGGATCCAGAAATTAGCATCATTTCGACCGAATGGCTGCAATTGGCCGGGGTCCAGATAGTAACAATTTCTTAATAACCCCGTATCACACTCTATTAATCGCGGTCTGAATAGATGGGCACGATCGTGGGTCTCCCCATGGCTGTGAATTGTGCAGATAATGGATTTAGATTTATAGAAGATAGAATTAGAATTATAGAATTAGAATTATAGAATTTATCGCGTGATGTCACAACGCTGAAAACGGTAGATTCGCGCATTTTTAGATCAATTCAAATACAGCGGGAGTGATTTTATATACGAGTGACTTTCCAAGCCGGTCGGTGCCATCAAAAATACATCACAACCTTCAACAACCTTTGTTATTTTTAAAATATCTTCCAAAGTCATTGTGAATAACCCGTTTGAAATTTTATTGTCAATATTTTCAAAGTCAGCTCACAAACAGGAAGTGATCAACCCGAGGCTATTGGAATTTCGGTATCTATTTTTAGTCATTTACGCTCGAAAACGGACTGCAGCGACATCTACTTTACCCCACTGTGAGACGGAATAAAGAAGATGTCGCTGCGATCGGTTTTCGAATATTCCCAGGCCGTCATTTTTGACAAAGTAACGCCAATAGATAGAAAAGGGCAAAAATTAACGGACTGGAACCCAGGCTAGGCTGCAATGTGAAGAACCTTTGTCTGCACATGTCGTTTTCTTCGAAAATTCGACCTGTCTGCTATGACGCATCACCCATCCCATATACTTGGGAAAAGTAGGGCTTATACCGAAGCTATTACCCAAGCCTGTAGGGGCTGTTTTAATGAATGGCCGGTGTATAGATTACATGCTAGCTGAACATTGCTGCTAGGTAGCGTTCCACTGAGTAAATGTTTATTTGGTTTTGAAATTCAAAGTAACGGTTGTCGCTTTGAAAAATTAGTCCGCTTCTGTACCCAGAATGCCCAAATTAGATAGATGTGTATTTGTAGAATGCCATCTAGCGTAAGATAATGTGTGAAGAACAGGTTTATGACCCTATCAGTAATACAGTGACAAGATAGCGCCAAACGACGTCAAAGCGCCAAATACCATTAATGTTTCAAATGACGTCATGTCGTCAATGACAACGTCATTTCATTTTAAAATGGTGGTGTGAAAATAGTCGCACAATGTAGAATGTATCAATTTCACGTCATATTTCTTGATAAAGGAAAAAGCCGAAATATTGAAACCTTTTTAAATTGTGCAAAATTGAAACCTTTACACGGACGAGGTCAGATGGAGGTATGGAATCGGCCGAGTTGTGACAAGTTGTGTAAAGGCTGTTTGAGTAATCTCCCTTTAACTATAAAATACTTGATCACCATGTTAATGCAGCACTGAGTTTTAGATCACCTGTTATTTTACGACTGTTTGAATTTAACCGTTTACACCTTGTTTCTTATCAGCATATTTGCAATACGAGCAATTCCTTTGTCTCTAAAATACTTTTCACATGAACTGTATTTAAAAACCTTAACTCGATTTCATAATCCAGGTACACTCAAAGTTTTCAACAGCGCCGCCTTCATTTTTCCTCCGTTTGAGTCCTCTAAAAAGAAATGATACGAGTTAATCAACCCTTTCTGCGCTCTTGGCGAAAATATTGGCTTTCGCTAACGGTATAGAACGTGCAGTCTGATCCATTAAGAATGAGCCATGCTCAGTGGAAAGGGGGGATTATACATCTGCAAAAAGTATCGACCCAGCCTGCACAGTCCGCACACTCTGATCTGGGTCGAAACTCTTTGCTATCGGTCAATTTTCTGCAGCTCAAAGGACTACTTCACCTCATGATTAAGTTGGTTGTAAGTAGATACGAATTTTTATGGATCCATAATTATGTGATGACTTGTTATGTATTATGTATCACGGATATTCCCTTTTCCTAGAGCATGCCTTATTTCATGCTTTCCGGTAGGATATCGAGAAATAGTAGTGAAAATATTTTTCGATATTACACGGGTACGACCAGTGAAAATACCGATTTTCATGTTCTTGTTGCCTAGGTAAATTGCGCGTGCCTCACAACCAGATAGAAATATGACGTCATTTACCTTACATTTCTCGCGCTTGACGTAATATTGTAATGCGTTGCTATGCGGGAGGGGTACGCCATGGGGAATAACGGAAAAGAACTGTACTGGATTTTGATAAAGCTCCTCCCAGAAAGGGTTAAAAGCATGATATAAATAGAATATTTTTTTTTCGGTGAAAGATCGAAATTTATTTCATCGAGTGAACACCATCGGTAATATTTTCACTCGTGGCTGCGCCACTCGTGAAAAAATTACCGATGATGTTCACTCGATGAAATAAATTTCGATCTTTCACCGAAAAAAACAAATATCCTCTATTTATAATGTTTAATACTGCGATAGTTATTTTCACATTAAGACTTGTCGGAGTAATTTCAATAGTCAAGCCTCTGTAGCAGAAAATTTTCCAAAGTTTCAATAAATTATATATGAGCCATGCTCTAGCAAATGGGTGCTTAACTCATCTCTGTGATGTATTATACCAAGGAAGTCATCGCATTATTATGGATCCATACAATCTATTTTGTCAAATAACCGGCTGGATCCCGGGGTAAATGGTCCTCAGAAATGCAGAAAATTGGGCCAATAGTAAAAGGTTTCGACCCATGTCAGCCTGCGTGGACTGCGCAGGCTGACATGGGTCGATACTTTTTGCAGATGCATTAGGCCACCTTTACACAGAGCATGCCCCATTTATTTTCAGTCGTCAAAAGTGTTTTATATTTAGCGCTGAGAGAGTTAGAAAATTCAGGAGTTAATATAACAGATCAACTAAACTCGCCTTTTTTTAAATATCTTTTTATTAGGCCGTTGGCCAAAACACTAAGAAAAAAGAATTATATTGTGTTGTTGAACTCGTTATTTTTTCTAGATAAAAGCTGTTCGCCGAAACATTGAACAAAGAGTGGCTTGGTTAATGTGTTATATTTTATTTGAATTCCTAAAGTACTGATTTCTAAGAAAGATAAGAATATTTACCTTGTGTCTCTAAAAGCGTAGGCTCTCATTCAATCCTTGTAGATCCAAATCCTTCGAATTTTTTCCGTTGATTTGATCTAGATCTGTAATCAAGAGACTTTTCCTCTAAATACCGTTTTATCGTATATTTTTAGCGTTGAGTATTTATCACTTCAAAGCCAGTTCTTCAACGACTCATCACAACTACAGACGTAAAAAGTTAAGCCTTAACCTGCACAACAAATTAATTAATTAATTAAAAATGTCCGGCCTAAAGTATACCTTAAAGCCAAAATATTCCAATTTCCAAGTAATTTTGACATAACAAAAAATCTCACTGTATCGGACGGTACAGATCTAAGATCAAACTGCATGTTCTGTGCAGTCTGATCTTGATCTACATTGTGCGCAAAAGCGCATTTAGGCGGGCGTTGCCGCGCAAGAGCTGACCTAATGCAATAAAACAATCAATAAATTTCGTCAGAACACGATAATACTATGTCTCATTCGCACAAAAAAGTTAAAGCATAAGCGTTTTATCCTCCTACGACTCACTAGTAAGTTTATTTTAAAACACAATCGTCACATGTGTCATTATATAGTCAAGTAACACGTGACTATACAGGATATTATTCTGTTTTTGGAAGTTTACGCAATAAATAAAACGACGTCGCAATTCTTTAATCGATAAACGGTGTATGATTATAACCATCTGAACATGCATCAGCTTCTTTGAACAGAAATTTTGAATTCGCAGGGTTTCTTATTCCGACTTTTAAATTTTATAATAGAACCATTCGCTAGAGCAGCAGGGAGTTTATTTCAGAATTACATCACTAATTTATTGTTGCAGAAAGACTTCTTTTCCTCTGGCTGCAGACCATAACTGGAAACATTTCGACGAAAGGAAAAATTGCTCATCTTGAGCAATTTCTCCTTTTGCCAAAATGTTATCTTATGTATTCACGCACTAAACCTTTACCAGACAATCCCAAGTCTTAACGAACCTGAGAAAGAAGCATTTTGAAAACATTGTGGAAAAGTGAGAAAATGCTGGTTACCAGCATTTTCTCCTTTTCCCACACTGTTTTCTACCCTATCAGAGAAAAATTCCATCATTTGAGCCAGATTTTTATTGTCGTCTGCAAATGTTTTCCATTAACACAAGGGTACATTTTTATTGTTTAGTAAAGAGCTAAACTTGATTGCATTTTGATGATTCTTATTTTACAAGGATATTTCCAACGTCGCCTGCCACAAATTTCTTTCCAAAAACAAGGAGTAAAAGGTTGTAAAACTACAAATATAGCCGAGCGTGGCAGCTCGTTGACGTGCAGAGCTTGAAACCAGGAGGCAGTGGACGTTGGGTCGCTGGTTCGAATCGCCAGCTCGGCTAATTTCTTTCCGAAGATTGATGATAGTCATTGCGACAAGATTTATTTCTCTCTCACCGCCGATCATACTGCCTCGACGATGGTTACGTGAGAAAGCAGCCAGTTTTTAAGGAAGAATACTGTGCGAAATACCAGTGAGAGAAACACCAGGAAAGCAAGGGTAGCTGCACTGGCCGCCGTCATATACTCAGTAACTGAGATAATGTTTGAGTAGGCGTTTTACACTCACGCAAAAAAAAAAATATTTGTTCTATTCTGTTCCAAAAGAATAGCGACGGACTGCCACAATAATTACTATAAATATTACCAGACTTAAAAATGTTGAAACTATTTACTTAAAATATTCATTGTTTATTTAGAACATTATTATAAGTTAACATTCTGTTGTAACAGTCGCCTTTATTATTACATCGTTTTAATCTTTAACCATTCAATCCCGAGTTGATCGACCCTGAGGACGAAGAACAATTAGATCGTGTCTAAAATTTTGTCGTTTGGCAAAGAGATATCAAAAGCTTCCTTTCTCAAGGTCGTTAAAACTGGAAAATGTAAAAAGAGGCTGGTTTCCAGCATTTTCCACAATGTTTTCAAAAGCCTTCTTCCTAAGGGTAGTTAAGAGTCGGGATGTGTGGTAAAGGTTAAGTACATTAATACATGAGAAGACATGGTCATTTTCGGCAAATGTTACGAATAATTCTCATCTTGTCAAGATATTTTCAAAACAAGAGTCGGAGGTAAAAAGCAAAAAACAGTAATGTAAGTAACACGTGACAACTTTTGCACAAATGTAGATTTATTACGACAAAAGTATGTCTGTACATCACAGACCATATGTACAGGGACAGAAATTAAAATAGACTGATTTTGAACGGTGTTTTTCTCTGTTTTTATTCACATTTCTGCCCTAAACCAATTCATGTTTCCCTCCCGCTGTAAAAACAGTTTTTCTTTAATCCTTAGGCTTTTGAGCGCGACTCAAGGACCTTTTGCGGACGGTGTAGATCACGATCAGACTGCACACAACGTGCAGTCTGATCTTGGAACTACACTGTCCGTTAAATATGGAGGTATCTTTCCCAAAAAATACCTTGGCAATAGCAAAATTCGGATTTTAACTATCGGGTTGAAAGTTTCATTTCACTGATTCAACAGGATGAGGGTTAACTGTCTTAGATACCCATATGACTAGGAAGCCAACGGAAAAGAACGTTGTTGTATCATAGAGACTAGAATTTCTCTAAAAAAGAACATAATTAACAAGTGTCTAATTGAAAAAACTCGTAATTTATTCTGCCAGATCCTAAAGCAAACTCAAATGCCTTCACTTCAGCTGCAGGAATGGAAGATCAGTACGGAAGGCGACAGTCTTTGCTTTTATGTACGAGCACCACCGCCTGGTTAGGACCTAAACGATCCAGATATGAAGAAAAAAGGTTGCCTTACTTGCGTATAAAAGAGTAAAAATTAAGAATTTAGACCAAGATTATTATTTACAGATAATAAATTAATAATCACTAATCCATAAAGAATTTGTCTAATACGAGTATTTTTATCAGTAAATATGCGAACCACGCGCTAATCCTTATCTTGCTGAGTAAGTTAAATGATACCTGCAAGTCGATAGTTAAAAACCCAAAATGTTGCTATTTCAAAGTTATATTTGGGGGAGAAATATCTCCTTATCGGACAGTGTAGATCCAAGATCAGACTACACGTTCTGTGCAGTCTGATCTTGATATACACTGTCCACAAAAGGTCCTTGAGTCGCGCTTAGCAGCCTAACGTGAACTCTTTCAGCTCTAAATGTGTAAATTTCACCTCTTGCGACAGCTGAAATATTCGTAAAATATTCCGAGACTCAGAAATACTTTCATCTTACAGGCATGAATTAACAAACGGAGAGTAAAGATTCTCCTTCTGTGCAGTCTGATCTAGATCTACAAATTCTTGATCTACAGAAATTCCTGTTTTCGCCAATGACGTTGAAAAGGCTGGGAATAATAATCGATAAAATTCGAGTCAATATTTATAATAGTGATAAAAGACAGACGTATATCATAAAAGTTGGAAAGTTAGAATTAGGCCGATAACCTTAAAAATACCTGTTTCCAATAGCGTACAGAGTAGATCATGATCAGACTGGACTAGAACAAGCAATTCGGTCTTTGGTTTACACAATCAACTACAAACTGTATTTTGTTAGAAAGGATATACGTTCTGAAATTTTCATTTGCTTTACTTGGACGCTAAAAGATACCAAGCTCCTTTTCGCCAGGAAAAATCTCTAAGTACATGTATCGGAAAGTCTCGATAAAAGATCAAACTCCACAAACTGTACAGTCTGATCTTGATCTTCATCGCCTGCAAAAGCGCAATGAGTCGCGATAAGCAGCTTAAGGTTTTTAAAAAAGGTGAAGTACTTTCTACAGTATCTTATTTCGTTTCCGCTCGCAATATATTCGCTGTCAGGAGCGCGTCCCCCCCTCCCCGCATGAAGAAGGGAAGTAACTCCGTTATGTAAAACGAGGATATGTGTTGTTACTGCCCTTATCGCAAATCTTGCTGAAGCAGCTGGGAAGGGGGGGGGGGCGGCAATTTACCGTTTATGTCAGAATTTCTCTACAAAATTAAGGAAACAATGGAAAATTTCAGAATGTTGGGGATAAGGGCGGATGCGTTAATTTGTCAATATTAATATCATTAAGTGGCATCTCATTTTTTTTTTTTGGTAGTAAATCATCGGCACTATATTGATTGATGAACTTCGAGACTCCTAACCTTCCTTGTGTCAAAGCGATACCTTTGTACATTTAAAATTAGAGTGAAAATCAATATCTATGACCCTCTGCTGCTCATACTCTGAGTTTCGCTGTTCATTTCTTCTAAAAAACATGTCCTGTGGCCTATAAAACAAGAGGGCCATGATAGCCCTGAAGTCGCTCACCTGAGCCTTTTGATCAAACATGACCCATTTCCAATCTCTTCAGAGATATTAAGACAAACACTCTGACAAACACTCGTTAGTATTGGGCTTACAAATATGGCCTCTAGAGTGCACACAAGCTTTTTCTAGAATTTCTCTCAACGGCCTACTTGACATGTAGAAATAATCCAGACATACGTTCCGACAAACTTTCATGAGTATTTGAGAGAAAATGAGGCCTGTAGGGTGTATAAAAGGTTTTTCCGTGAATTGACCTAGTGACCTAGTTTTTTATCCAACATGACCCATATTCATACTAGTCTAAGATATTATGAAGACAAACATTCAAAGCAAATTTCAAGATTACTGGACTGAAAATGAGGCCTCTACAGCATACACACGGTTTTTCAAGGATGAAACTTGGTGACCTAGTTTTTATTCCACGTGACCCATTTTCAAACTCATGCAAGATATCATCAAGACAAACATTCTAACAAAAGTTTAAAGAATATTGGACTGTGATTATAGTACAAAAGGTTTTTCCGAGAATTGACCTTGTGACCTAGTTTTTTATCCAATATGACCCATTTTCATACTAGTCTAAGAAATTATCAAGACAAACATTCTGACCGAATTTCAAGATTATTGGACTGAACATGTGGCCTCTAGTGCTTACATAAGGTTTTTCTAAGATTTGACCTGGTGACCTAGTTTTTGACCTGACATGACCAATTTTCAAACTCATCCAAGCTATCATCATGACAAACATTCTGACCAACTTTAAAGAGCATTGGACTGAAAATGTGGCTTCTGGAGTGTACACAAGGTTTTTCAAAGATTTGACCTAGTGAACTAGTTTTTGATCCCACATGGCCCACTTTCGAACTCGTCTGCAATATTATCAAGACAAAAATTCTGACCAAATTTCAAGAGTATTGGACTGAAAATGTGGCTTCTGGAGTATACACAAGGTTTTTCTAAGACTTGGCCTAGTGACCTAGTTTTTTACCCAACATGGCCCGTTTTCATATCTGTCAGAGATATCATCAAGACAAACATTCTGACCAACTGTCAAGAGTTTTGGACTGAAAATGTGGCCTCTAGAGCGTACACAAGGTTTTTCTAAGATTTGACCTGGTGACCTAGTTTTTGACCCGACATGGCCCATTTTCAAACTTGTCCGAGATATCATCAAGACAAACATTCTGACCAACTTTCAGGAGTATTGGACTGAAAATATGGCCTCTAGAGCGTACACAAGGTTTTTCTAAGATTTGACCTGGTGACCTAGTTTTTCACCCGACATGGCCCATTTTCGAACTCGTCCGAGATATCACCAAGAAAAATATTCTGACCAACTTTCAGGAGTATTGGAGAGAAAATGTGGCCTCTAGAGCGTACACAAGGTTTTTCTAAGATTTGACGTAGTGACCTAGTTTTTGACCCGACATGACCCGTTTTCGAACTCGTCCGAGATATCATCAAGGCAAACATTCTGACCAAGTTTTATGAGTATCGGACTAAAAATGTGGCCTCTAGAGCGTACACAAGGTTTTTCTAAGATTTGACCTAGTGACCTAGTTTTGACCCGACATGACCCATTTTCGAACTCGTCCGAGATATCATGAAGACAAACATTCTGACCAAGTTTCACAAGTATCGGACTGAAAATGTGGCCTCTAGAGTGTACACAAGGTAAAAGTTGACGACGCACGACGGACGACGGTCACAGCACGATCACAATAACTCACCATGAGCACTTCGTCCTCAGGTGAGCTAAAAAGACACAGAAAGTGGCATCATGAGCAATGAACTTTCTTGCCAGTCCTCCTCGAAAACAGCAGTCCTCGGATAAAAAGGTCCTTACTGTTTATAAACCGTGTTTCTTGACGACTTCAAAAAGCACCAAACAGCTACCAAAATTAGCGAAAGTAAGCGCAGTTTCTACAGAAGTATATTCAGATCCACAGCCTTTAATCTTTTCTGATTTAAAGAGGCCCTTATACTCATTTTAAGCCAGTTTTAACCCATTTTGTCTTTATTTTATCAAAATATAGTCATTCTTATATCTTCATGCCAAATATTGCACCTGACGGTTGCAAGGTTGCTTAGATTACGGACGATAGGAAAAGCATTTCGCCATTGTTTACAGCTTCGATCGTCTGCCAGTTTTCTTCAGACCAATGTTCGATTTCTAATACAAATCTCCGTGTTTCTTTTTTTCATTTACACCATATATGTCAGTAATTTATCCATGTTTACACAAAGGACTGATTTCTGTACCATTCTAAATTGTTTGAAATTTAACAGCGTTTTTGCTCACCGGCTGTAGACGGGCATCTTTAACAGCGCAGCAGAAGTGCTTGATAATCAACTACGGTATTCAAGTGGGACTACCTTCAGATCCTAAAGCATTCCGCTCTAGTGTCACACCAATTGCTATAACCAATCATCACAATTCGGCCGAGTCCGTTACCACGACTAACTAGATCGACGGATCACTCGAGGTCTGTGGAATGAAATAGTAACGTGCTAACAATGTCAGAAACTCTTTGATGTCATAGATTATCGCGCCTCTCTGACAGACTGTCATACTTGTTACAGATAAAGGCAATGACGATCATAATCAAAGCTTACGTCCATAGGTTATATCGAGTTTAACCTTCACTACATAATTCCCAGTTTTAACGGCCCTCAGGATGAAGGGTACCAGCAATTTCTTCCCTTTGCCGCAATGTTTTCTAACCCTCGAAAAGGAAATTCCATAATCATAGGCACAATTAATTCGCCATCAATGTTATCCTTTTCCCACAATCTTTTCTACGCTTTCCAAATCAAATTTCAATTTTTGAGTCACATTTTAGTCGTCTTCAAATGCTTTCAACTTGGACAAGCCTAAAATTTTCTAGTTTTGTAAAGAGTTAAAGCATCAAACAAGACAAGGGGACATTCGCAGCCTGGAATAAAAAAAAAAAAACTCTAGGTTCCTATTGGCCATGCAGGGTTTTCCCTGACCCCCTGTTTCTTTTAATTCTGACCCTCAAATTTTCTGAATGTCCCCCAAAATTATGATATTTGCCTTCTTAAATTCATTTGAAAGGGGTCATATGACCCCTAGATGACAACGTCCAGGAAAACCCTGCCATGGTATCTTAGCATAGGCCTAGTGTGCGTTGTTGATCTTGTAGCCTAATTTTGATCTTCACTGTCTGCAAAAACAACATTTTGAAAAATAAAACTCTAAAGAAATCTATAATGTTGACTGATTGATTGCATGGTCTCTAATGCCGTTTTTAACATTATTTCAGTATATCATGGCGGCCATTGCACCTATCCATGCTTTCCTGGAGTTTCTTTGACCAGAATATTCTTCCCCAATTGCTGGCTGCTTTCTCTAAACCATCATCAAAACAGTGATCAGCTGTGACAGAAATTTATAAGGAGAGTGTTTTCAATTCTTGCATCAGAAAACAGTAGGCCCTGGTTGCAAAAGTGAAATGAGGTCATATTAAAGTCATAATTTGTTGATCATTTCTGAAAAACCCCTCTGACACAACCGGACTCTAAAAATCCAGTGATCACTTCATTCTACTTTTACTTTCGATATAGGAGCCTTGCTAATGACCATGTGACATATTGCAGCATTCCTTAATTAATCCTTTCACTATACAATTCGATAATTATAAACCCTGCGGTAAACGGCTATTTAAAACCTACAGGGAAAACAAAAACATGCTAGGAATCAGCATTTTCCTCTTTTCCAAAGACATTACAATGGTATTTTTATATTATTGTAATCCATCTTTTGAAACACATTTACATGTAATTTGTTGTGGCAAATTTTGTTCATAATGAACACAGTTACTGTCAACACAAATGTGGCTTATCTTTGAACAGGAAATAAATGCTGCTAACCAGCACTTTCCTACAGGCAGTATCTTCAAAAATCTTCTTTTGAATCAACAAAACAATGGGTCCTTTGCTTAAAGGTACAAAACGATCTCAAACTTGATTGAGAGACTTCGAACTCTTTACCACACATTAAAATCTCAGACTTGTGCAAATTGAAAGCATTTGCAGACTACAAGTTCAATGCAGCTAAAAAGATGATTTCTTTCTTTGAAATGGTAGAAAACATTGTGGAAAAAGGATAAACTGTTGGATACCAGCATTTCCTCCCTTTACCACAATGTTTTCAAAAGCCTACTTCTTCAAGGTCATTAAAAATCAGGATTGTATCGTAAAGGGTTAAATGCATAGTGAGAGAAGGAAAATAATCCAGTAAATCTAGAGTAAGTCTTTACGAGAAAGCAAAATTTTAGAATGGTCAAAAGTGAGTTGCAGACGGCAAATTAAATGAAACTCAAATCATGCAATTTGTGTTTAAAACAGACTAAAACATTGTAGGAAAAGGAGAAAATGCTAGTTACTAGCATCTTCTCCTTATTCCAAAATGTTTCTGAAGGCTTCTTTCCCATGGGTCATTAAACACCAGACTGCTTGGTGATGGGGCTTATTGCTAAAAGGAGGAAACAAGAGCCGTCGTAGACGGATAATGCTCCCCGAACAGGTCTTTGTTTAGGAAAGTGAAGGCTGTTGGTAAATTGTTGGTCACGGGAGAGGAGGGTGGGGGTGAAAGAGGCTACTTGTGTTTGGTCCTGTCTGCCAAACTGCATTTGCCGATGTTCAAATAATTAAATAAAGAAGGGGCATAACTCTTGGAACAGTGGAGTAAAACCCCCACAAAGCGCCTTATCACAGAACAGGTGTCATTTTATAAGTAACTGTTATGCTCCAGACCAAAAACAAAATTTAAAATTTACAAAGTGAAATAACTAAAACTAGTGGGAATAGAGTTATGTTTTTTGTGCACTGCACTTCTCGTTAATGTGGTCTATCTGTATATGAAGTTTGAAGTCACTAGGTTTTATACTTTGGAAGTTATGCCACAAACAAAAATCTAAAGTTAAAATTTACAAAGGGTAATAACTCTAAAAATAGTTGGAATAGCGTTATGGTTTTTGTACACTGCACTTCTTGTTAATGTGGTCTATCTATACATAAAGTTTGAAGTTAATAATTTTTATACTTGGGAAGTTATGCCCCTGACAAAAATTTAAAGTTAGATTTACAAAGGGTAATAACCCCAAAAAATAGTTGGGATAGAGTTATGGTTCTTGTATGTGGCACTTCTCCTTAATGGCCTATCTGTATATGAAGTTACTAGCTTTTATACTTTGGAAGTTATGCCCCTGACAAAAATTTAAAGTTAAAATTTACAAAGGTTAATAACCCGAAAAGTTATGCCTTGGACTAAAAAACCAAAGATAAAACTTACAAAGGGCAATAACTCTAAATACAATGGGAATAGAGTTATCGTTCTTCTACATGAAGTTTGAAGTTACTAGCTTTTTTACTTTGAAAGTTATGCCCCGGACAAAAATTTAAAGTCAAAATTTACAAAGGGCAATAACCCCAAAAATAGTTGGGATAGAGTTATGGTTCTTGTACCCTGCACTTTTCCATTATGTGATCTATCTGTGTGTGAAGTTACTAGCTTCTATACTTTTGAAGTTATGCCCCAGACAAAAATCCAAAGTTAAAATTTACAAAGGGCAATAACTTATAAGACATTAAGCACCCTTTTCCCGTAACATGGTTTTGCATAGATAAAAAAACAAGGGCACATGGTGAAACTTTTAATAAACAATATAAATGTGAAGTTTCATGAAATTTTGACGAAAACTGAAGGAGATATTAGTAAAAATTGGAATTTTACAAGAAACCCCCTTGTTCCATGACATAGCGTCAAATTGGAAAACCGAGAAAAACACATTGGCGCAATATCCTAAAGAGTTCATATATGAAGTTTCGTCCAATTTGGTTCAGGGATTTTGGAGAAATGGTGACGGACGGACGGACAGACGGACGGAAGGACGGAAGGACGGACGGACGGACAGACAGGCAGACAGACAGACGGACGGATGGACGACGGAAACCACGTCATGACATAAGCTCTGCTGGCTTTCAGCCAGTAGAGCTAAAAATTAACCTAGGTTTTGCATGTATTTGTATCTTAGTTCTAGGTTTAAAATGTCTGATGGGTTTATTTCATGCTATGAAGGTTACCAGACAACAAAATAATTATATTACTTAGACTTGTTCTTATTGAGAGCATTTAAAGACAACAATTCAATGATGCTCAAATGATGACATTTGTTCAAGAAAGGGTATAAAACAGTGGAAAATAGAGAAAACACTAGTTATCAGCATTTTCTCTATTTCTCACAATGTTGTCAAAAGCCTCCTTCCTCAGGGTTGTTGAAAGTCTAAATTGTGTGGTAAACAGACAATACAAGCAACTGCAGTACACAAGTACATGTACTTAATAATGTAAAAAGAGTCCAAGTTTGTTCATTTGTTTTGTTTGTTTTTTGGTGTTTAACGCCATTTTCAACATTATTTCAGTTATATCGCGGCAGCCAGTGCACCTATCCATGCTTTCCTGGAGTCTCTTTAACCAGTTCTCTGCACATTTTTTCTTCCAAGCCACTGGCTGCTTTCCCACATAATCATCGTCATTACAAGGATCAGCGGTGGGAGAGGAATGAATCCTGTCGCAATGACTATCATGAATCCTCGGAAGGAAAACTGGCCAAGCCAGGGATCGAACCCACGACCCCCTGTTCTCAAGTCCTGTACACTACCAACTGAGCTACCGGGGCTCGGCAAAAAAAAAAAGTCTAAGAGTAAACTTCATGCTAACTCTAAAATGGTTAAAATGACAGTTTGAATTTCTGTCATTTTAAAATGTCATAAATTTTCTATCCACTCTGATTATTATTTCATGCTTACCCTTTTACTTTTAACCAAGTGACTAAATTCTAGACTGGTCTAAATTGAAAATATTTGATGATGATAAATTAAATATGACTCAAAAGATTGGATATGTCTTTAATAGGACAGAAAACATTGTGGAAAAAGCAGAAAATGCTGGGTACCAGCATTTTCTCCTTTTCCCATGTTTTCAAAATCTTCCTTTCTAAGGGTTGTTAATATTCTGGATTGCTCTCGTCAAGAATGTCACAGCAAAGCAGGCAGTATATATCAAAGATCAGACTGTAAGTTTTGTGAAGTCTAATCTTGATCTGTACTGGTTGCTAGCTGCAAAGGCAACCATAAATAGTCAAAGGCATTTACTGGTACACAGTTAAACCTTTACCATTTAAGCCCATGGTTTAACAACCTTGAAGAAAAAGCCTTTTGAAAACAATGAGGGAAAAGGAGAAAATACTGCAAACCAGCATTTTCTCCTTTTCCCACAATGTTTTTTTAATTTTCCATAAACGAATTATAATTTTTGTGTCACATTTATTTCGTCGTCTGCAAATGCTTTGACTTTGGATTAGTCTAAAATTTTGTTGTGTGGTAAAGAGTTAAAGAGACAATCCCAAATTCTAAAGACCCTGAGATAAAAAGTTAAAGATTTTGAAAACATTATGGGAAAAGGAGTTAATGCCAGTAACTGCATTTTCTCCTTTATAAAAAATGTTTTCTATCCTCTGACACATAAAGCTCATTTATTTTGTCATCTGCAAATGCTCTGAATTTGGACACACGTAAATTTTTGTTGTCTGGTACAGAACTTCAGTTAAAATCTTCATTTATAAACAAGGAACATGACTGGCTCATTCCACTGCTGCTTTACCCATCACAATGGAAAAATGACTTGTTATGACCCTGCAGTAGAACAATTTTTGAAAACATCATGGAAAAAGGGGCAATTTGCTTTTTACACTGTAAAAGACATCCTCCTTCTCCTTTACCCTTTTAACCCTTTACCAGCCAACAAAATATAAAACTCAACCAAATTGATTGCATTTGCAGACAACAAATTCAATCTTGCTCAAAATATGTTTGTCTTTCAAAGGGCAAAAAACATTGAGGAAAAGGGAGAAATGCTGATTACCAGCATTTTCTCCTTTTCCCAGTGTTTTCAAAAGGCTACTTACCTAGGGTCTTTAAAACCTGGGATTGTTTGGGAAAGAGTAAAGGAAGTTTATCTCTTTACCAAACAACACAAATTTAAACTTGACCAAATTGAGAGAATTTACAGACAAAAGAATCATTCATGCTCAAAGGATGAGCCCTGTCTTTGAAACGGTAGCAAATATTGTGGTAAAAGGAGAACATGCTGACTGCAAGCAATTTATCTCCTTTTCCATCTTCAGGGTTGTAACAATATGGAATTATTTGGTACAGGGTTAACAAATGTCCCAAACCTCAGAGCATCAAATATACCAAACAGACATTTGAGTCTGGAAATACCCCTGCGAAAATGGACTTCATGAAATCATGATTTTTTTCATACCACTACGAATTATTCATAAAGTCCTCTTTTCCACTTCATTAAATTTATAACCTTATTACATGAAGTTTTATTCATGAAATGAGGTTATGAGTACTTCATGAAATGAGGTTAATGCATTATCAAAATCCTGGAAACATTCATGAAATATCAAGCAAGAATAAATCAAGGTTTTTTAATGAATATAAAAATCCTGGAAGTATTCATGAAATTGTTTAAGAATAGACCTTTACTTTTTCATGAATATTGAAAACCCTGGAAATATTCATGAAACTTGTTTGAGACTTAATAAGTTAATAACTGTGACATTGATATACAATATGATTTTGCAGACATTTAAGGCAGTAAACAGAGTGTTGAGATTTGTCTGTAGGAGGTTCACTCAGACTATGAGGTTCAAATGGAGCTCCATGTCCGTGTACTCTTCATCTGAACATCATGATTTGCAATACACTGATTAAGTATACATCAATTTTGGATTAATCTTATGGCTTACATGTCTTCTTACTCTTCTATGAAGATATATTTGTATTTTCACATGTATATTAAAGTACAGTGATATTAGAGAATCTGATATCAGACGGGGAGTGTGCTGGAACATAGTTTTCATTTAGAGCTGACTCTAGTTCTTGTTGAACTCCCTCAGTGGAAGTCAACTTTGCTCAGAAGTGTTGCTTCCCTTTCGTACAAAATGTTTTCCATGCACTGCACACGTTCGCATTTTTTCCAAGCTTTTGGCCATCACAGCTTAAGTATTTCTACCATAGTGTGTTTAATTATGGTCCAGTGCACTCTCCTCTGCATTTCTCTGGTTTGATAGGTATTTTGATGTCTACTATACTTGTATTATCATTCTAACGGATAGGTTATTAGTTTTCAGGGACTACATTAAGCAAACGTTTTACCCACAATATGTCTGTTTAAACTTTCAAGTCAGTTAACAAATGTTAATATCAATATCAGTTCTCTTTAGAGATCTAGATGATTAAAGCCTCAGTAAAGCCAAAGAACAGGTAATTCTCACTGTTTAAAGCTCGAAAATATAACGGATTACCCATCACAACACACATATATAAGATCGGAGAAAACCTGAACGTGTCAGTTACTGTATTGGTTGCCATGATATACGCATGCAAAAATGCATGGAGAAGCCCGTCAATTTCAGGGACGCCATTGATCGAGACAAGCGTTGTTATCGTTCGTGTATATTCGAACTAGGTCTTCGAGAAGGTCACGTGATAAAATTGCATCTCATTAGTGCTATGACGTAGTAGACAGGACTATTGTTTACAATTCCAACACTATGTCATTGGAGAGAAAGATTGCTCATTCTGAACCTGTTTTCTTATTCAGATGTAGTAAACTCTTCCTGTATTGATGATAAATGAATAAGCGATGATCAGCCTGTGTCGTTATTTCTGTTTACGATATCGATAAACTTACGTTTTTCAAGCCTAGAATGGGGACAAAACGATCAAGTGAATGAAGGGTTTGTTTCGACGCTTTGAATGATCACGTGGTGTTTACGTCACTAACATGTCACTGCGAAGATTTACGACGAAAACTCGGCTAATCGTTGGCGATCATCGATGTAAACAAACAGATAATGTGGCATGGTAGGATCTGTTCTAGTTTCAAAATTCTTTTTGCTGCCACTGACTGGAACTTTTGCGAACTGCACCTTTACATATCGTGAAAGTCATAATAATTGCCATATTTTTGCATGGTAAAAATGAAATTTACTTTTATTTTATAAACAAGTTGTTTATTCAGTTGGACGCTACTGAGACTTTAAGTGTTAGGGTCAGATTCACAAGTTCAGGCATAATCTTCAGATTTCTCCTTTTTCACAATGTTTTGTGGAGTCAATCTGATCTCTTCTAAATTTTAATTCTAATTCTTATTAGGATGGGATTCTGAGGATTGCTCCTCTTCTACTTCAATTCTTTATGATCTGGGTCTAGTAATCCCAATCATCATCTGGCTGTCAAGCCAAGGACAGCACAGTTAATCAACAGTTTTATGAACTTACGAAACTCGTATATTGGCAGTTACAACTGTTTTACCTTAAATCCTCAAAATGTTGACTTTTTATGACAATTTCTATTTAAATCAGTGATTTTGAAAGAAGTAAACTACAAGAAGAAATCTTACAGAGTTTATAAGTTCTTACAAACTGTTGTCCATTTTTTAAGACTGCTCTTGCATAATGCTTCAGAAAAACTTCATGAATATTCAAGAAGTGATGGCTCTTTTCTTCTTGAAATTTCCAAAAAAAAAGATACATGAATACTTCTTGAATAAATGTGAAGTATATACGAGACATTGAAGTATAGCACAAAAAATGCGTGAAATCTTCATGAAGTAAGATTTTCAAGAATCTTCGCATGAAGTGTTCATGAAGGATTACAGATGCATGATTCAAGAAGTTTTTATGAACAATATCTCTATTTGATTTCATGCATTTTCATGGATAAAGAAAATGCATGAAGTGTTCATGAAGCTATGTATTATGAGTTTTTAATGCATTTGTCTCATATTCACTCCACCTATTTATCATGAAGTCTTCATGAAACCACAGCATGAAATACATGTATGCATGCAGATTTCATAAATGATTCATGAATAGATTTGACAGGGGTTGGGCTAAATTAATTGCAATTATGAGTTTGCTATTGCCAAGAATGTCCAAGTAAAGCAGACATTGTACACTAAAGATCAGACTGCATGTTTCATGCAGACTGGTCCAAATCTAAACTTATTGCAAAGCCAACAAAATTGTGAGAGGTGCTTTGAGGTTTACTGTTTGTTAGTTTGTACGGTGTTGAAAGCCATTTTCAAAATTCCAGAAATTTCAGTTGTTTCGCATGAGATAGTGCACTTATCAGTGCTTTCCTGGAGTTCCTTTTATCAATACTCTTACGAACGAGGTCCGTAACAAAGAAACAAATGAATAAATGCATGGCTGAAATACAAACCACATCTGGCGGGATTCGAACCCACGGCGGACAAGATCCTCGTTTTTCGAGGTTTAAAAGACCAATACCATAACCACTGAGCTAAAGAGATATCTCCCTAACGCAGTTGTTAGGTATTGTATTTAAATTGGGACGAAGCCATGCATGAAGGAGTAGTCTCCCGTAACAATACTTTCCCAAACAACTGGCTGTTTTCCCACATAACTATTGTTGAAACATTGGTCAGTGATCAGAGAGGAATAAATCCTGTTGCAATGACTATCATCAATTCTGCAAAGCAAATGGCCGAAGTCCTGTATGCTAATGACTGAGCTACCAATGGCTCAACTTAGGGGTTTACTGTCAAACCATTAAGATTAAGGAAATCATCCTTCTCAATCAGGAGTCACGACAAAACACTGCAGTTTCGAGGGTCATTTGCCTGCATATTTCACAAAATAGTGGAAGGTGTAAATCCAAGATCAGACTGCAATTATTCTACAGTCTGACCTTGATCTACACATGTCCACGAAAGCTCACCCTGATGTCATGCGTGGCTTTCTACAGGTTAAGACAGTCATTCCAGTTAGTCTTACTAATGTTAAGATTTCACATTTTATTTGACATTTTGAATTGTGTTTTTATATATACGTGTGTGTGTGTGTGTGTGTGTGTGTGTGTGTGGGTGTGGGTGTGTGTGTGTGTGAAGATTATTGATCGATTAATTGTATGGTGTTTAACGCCGTTTTCAACATTATTTCAGTTACATCGCAGCGGCCAGTGCACCTATCCATGCTTTCCTGGAGTTTCTTTTACCAGTACTCTGCACAATATTCTTTCCAAGCCACTGGCTGCTTTCCCATACAACCATCGTCAAAACAACGGTTAGCGGTGAGAGAGGAATGAATCTTGTCACAATGACGACCATCAATCTTCGGAAAGAAATTGGCCGAGCCAGGGATTGAACTAACAACCCCCTGTTCTCAAGTCCTGTACGCTACCGACTGAGCTACATGTGTATATATGAAGATGAAAGATTTATGAAACATGCCTAATGTATAGAATCAGACATAAATCAACACCAAAATGTGCACAGACAACACCCTGAACATTGCAACAAAATGAGAACAAGAGGGCCATGAAGGCCCTGAAGTCGCTCACCTGAGCCTTTTGATCTAACATGACCTTTTTTTTCAATCACTTTGGAGATATTATGACAAACATTCTAACAAGCTTTCACAATTATTGGACTGAAAATTTACCTCTGCCTTGTACAAAAGCTTTTTCTAGATTTTCTCTCAGTGACCTATGTTATAGCCCAGCATTGCCCATTTTCCCATTATTATCAAAACAAAGATTCTGACAACCTTTCATGAGTACTGGAGAGAAAATGTGACCTCTACAGCGTGCACAAGGTTTTTCCAAGATTTAACATGGCAACCCCAACTAAGTGTTTTACCCAGTGTGACCCGTTTTCGATCTCATCTTATTGATCATCAAGAAAACAATCCTGACTAATTTTCATACGTATTGGACAGAAAATGTTGGCTCTGGTTGACATAAATGTTGCCACAAGCTATTTCAAAGATTTAACCTGGTGACCTAGTTTTTGACCGGGTGTGACCCATTTTCAAACACATTCCAGATATCATCAAGGCAAACATTCTGACAAAGTTTCATGAATATTGGACTGTCACTGAGGCCTCTAAAGCATACAAAAGATTTTTCTAAGACTTGACCTAGTGACCTAGTTTTTGACCTAACATGACCCATTTTCAAAGTTGTCCGTAACATCATCAAGATAAACATTCTGACAAATTTTCAAGAATATTGGACTGAAAATGTGGCCTCTAGAGCGTACACAAGGTTTTTCTAAGATTTGACCTAGTGACCTAGTTTTTAACCCGACATGACCCTTTTTCAAACTCATTATCAAGACAAACACCCTGACAAAGTTTCATGAGTATCAAACTGATAATGTGACCTCTACAGCGTACACAAGGTTTTTCTAGGATATGACCTAGTGACCTTGTTTTTGATCCGACATGACCCATTTTCAAACTCGTCTGCAATACCATCAAGAAAAAATTTTTGACCAAGAATAATGAGTATCGAACTGATGATGTTGCCTCTAGAGTGTACACAAGGTTTTTTCTAGGATTTGACCTAGTGACCCAGTTTTACCCGACATGATCCATTTTCAAACTCATCCGAGATATTATTAAGAAAAACATTCTCACAAACTTTCATAAGTATCGGACAGAAGATGTGGTCTGTAAAGTGACACAAGGTTTTTCTAAGATTTGACCTAGTGACCTAGTTTTTGACCCGACATGACCCTATTTCAAACTCCTTTGAGATACAATCAAGACAAACATTCTGACTACAAAGTATGAGTATCAGACTGATAATGTTGCCTCTAGAGTGTACACAAGGTTTTTCTAAGATTTGATCCAGTGACCTAGTTTTTCATCCAACATGACCCAACATGACCCATTTTCAAACATGTCAGAGATATCATCAAGACAAACATTCTGACCGACTTTCAAAAGTATCGGACTAACAAGAGGGCCAAGATGGCCCTGGATCGCTCACCTGAATTTTTGAGAGGACCATAGCCAATTTTTTTTGAGGTATTGAAACTTTGGAAACAAAATCATTATTTTGCCAAGCAATTTTGAAAAGGTCACCTGTAAAAGTCATTTCAAAGTCACCACCCCTACAATCATCACCACAGCAATGAATTTGATGAATCAGAATTCTGCAAATAAATTTTTGGATAGATCACCCAAGGATAATTTCCCTAACAATTTTTGAAAAGGGTCACCCTAGGAACATCTCTGTGAAATTATTTCAAAATCTGACCAGCCGTTCCAGAGAAGAAGAATTAAGAAATTCCTCTTCATGTCCCTGTAGTGCAAATAGCCCCCACCATCAGAGCCATGTTTCTTGACAGATCACAATTTTGTGAACTATTTTTTAAAAGTCACCCAAGGAACATCTCTGTGAAATTATTTCAAAATCTGACCAGCGGTTTCAGAGAAGAAGAATTTTTAAGAATTTCTTCATTTCTGTATAGTGCAAGTAGCCCCGATTCACCAGAGCCATGTTTCTTGACGGATCAAAATTTCGCAAACAATCTTTGAAAAGGGTCACCCAAGGAACATCTCTGTGAAATTATTTTAAAATCTGACCAGCCGTTTCAGAGAAGAAGAATTTTTAAGAATTTCTTCATTTCTGTATAGTGCAAGTAGCCCCCATTCACCAGAGCCATGTTTCTTGACGGATCGAAATTTCGCGAACAGTTTTTGAAAAGGGTCACCCAAGGAACATCTCTGTGACATTATTTTAAAATCTGACCAGCGGTTTCAGAGAAGAAGAATTTTTAAGAATTTCTTCATTTCTGTATAGTGCAAAGAGCCCCCGTTCACCAGAGCCATGTTTCTTGACGGATCAAAATTTCATGAACAATTTTTGAAAAGGGTCACCTAAGGAACATCTCTGTGAAATTATTTCAAAATCTGACCAGCGGTTTCAGAGGAGAAGATTTTTAAAGAATTTCTAAGAAAATGCCATTTGGTTGCCATGGCAACCAGAGTTTTTGATGGAATCAAATTCTGTGAACAATTTTTAAAGAGGACCTCCCAAGGAACATTCCAGCCAAGTTTGGTCCAAATTGGCCCAGCGGTTTAGGAGGAGTTGATGTTTAAAGAATTGTTGACGACGCATGACGGACGACGGACACTGGGTGATCCTAAAAGCTCCCCTTGAGCAAGTTGTGCTCAGGTGAGCTAAAAAGTCACCCAAAAAACATTGCTGTGAAATTATTTCAAAATCTGACCAGCAGTTTCAGAGAAGAAGAATTTTTAAGAATTTCTTCATTTCTGCATAGTGCAAGTAGCCCCCATTCACCAGAGCCATGTTTCTTGACGGATTAAAATTTCGCGAACATTTTTGAAAAGGGTTACCAAAGGAACATCTCTGTGAAATTATTTCAAAATCTGACCAGCGGTTTCAGAGAAGAAGATTTTTAAAGAATTTCTTCATTTCTGTATAGTGAAAGTAGCCCCCATTCACCAGAGCCATGTTTCTTGACAGATCAAAATTTCGTGAACAATTTTTGAAAAGGGTCACCCAAGGAACATTGCTGTGAAATTATTTCAAAATCTGACAAGCGGTTTCAGAGAAGAAGAATTTTTAAGAATTTCTTCATTTCTGTATAGTGCAAGTAGCCCCCATTCACCAGAGCCATGTTTCTTGACGGATCAAAATTTCGCGAACAGTTTTTGAAAAGGGTCACCCAAGGAACATCTCTGTGAAATTATTTCAAAATCTGACTCATTGTGCTCAGGTGAGCTAAAAATGTGGCCTCTAGAGTGTACACAAGGTGTTTCTAAGATTTGACCTAGTGACCTAGTTTTTGATCCTACATGACCCATTTTCAAATTTGTTCGAGAAATCATCAAGACAAACACCCTGACAAAGTTTCATGAGTATCAAACTGATAATGTGACCTCTAGAGCGTACACAAGGTAAAAGTTGACAACGCACGACAGATGATGCATATTGCATGACGCATGAAGGACGCCAGACACAGCACGATCATAAAAGCTTACCTTGAGGACTTCATGCACATGCTTTATTTTTCACAATATTTTTGAATGATAGTTACCACAGATACATCAAAACCAAGAGAGACAGGAAAGAGTAGGTCTAAATCGTTTCAATTTAATCCTAATAAATACAGCAAACAATCCTAATTTTATTGGCCCAAGACATTTGAAAACTTGTGGAATCAAAGCGTTGAAAACGCTGATGTGGTATTTGTCAAGGAAGCCATTGGGTGGAATTAATAATTTGAAAAAAAGAAAGGGAGAAATTATACTCAAATTTTGGCTTGAAAGTCGACCTACTAAGCAAATGAATACCTTTTTTGTTGAAGGGAGAGTACTCATGACAAAGTTAGGATTATTTGTGTATTGGTGGTCTGCCTTTGATCATTAGGAGTCAGGAGTAACGTCCCTTGACAGGAGGATGCATGACGGATAGAGAAAGATTGATTGATTGAATGGTGTTTAACGCCGTTTTTTTTAACATTATTTCAGTTATATCGCGGCGGCCAGTGCACCTATCCATGCTTTCCTGGGTTTTCTGTTACCAGTACTCCGCACAATATTCTTTTCAAGCCACTGGCTGCTTTCCCACATAACCATCGTAGAAACAACGATCAGCGGTGGGAGAGGAATGAATCCTGTGACAATGACTATCGTCATTCCTCGGAAAGAAATATGCCAAGCCGGGGATCGAACTCACGACCCCCTGTTCTCAAGTCCTGTAAGCTACCGACTGAGCTACCAGGGCTCGGCAATAGAGCTAGAAACCATGTGAATATATGGAATAAAATTAAGGTTGCCCAACTGTAATGGGCAATATGTCAAAATAAAGGAAAAAAAATCATAATTATTAACTTATTTGTTATTGTCTTAGTGTCTTAAATATGAAAAATCAGAAACATTGCCCGATAAAAAGTAAAGTTATACGAATTTTTGAAAATCCACCCCAATTCCAGACTCCGCAACAAAATTGACACCACCCCTAAGGAATTAAAATGGAAATATTTTTTTCAAATTTATGGCATTTTGTATCAAATTTGGTACTAGAAGACTCAGCACATAATATTCTCTCAGGAGTACTAATAATTTTCTTGTAAATTATAAAAATCAGAGAAAATATGACAAAACTAACACGAAGTGTAACAGGATTTTCTTTATTTTTTTTCCATTTTTCTGAGACAAACCCTCCAAGTTATTTTCAGAAATATCATACTTTAATGAATGGGGCATGGATAAACCATACACAGTTTTTTTTCTAAAACCTATCTGGAACAACATATGTGATTTTCAGCATCTTTCACCGCACGTAACTGAAAATATTTGATTTTGAACATACACACCACTATTTTGACGTTTCCATAAAAATATACAAAAAACATTACTTAAAATCGATGATCTTCAATTCTTTCTTAAGTTCAAAACACACCACTTCCTATCTCTGTGAACTACTTATTGATAAATTAATCTTAATTAGTGCTTAGAGATTTAGATTTACAATTTAAACCAATTAAATGACAAGATTTTGTTAATTTTACTGTGGTACACAAGCCTGTTGGTCAAGAAAGATGCATATTGAAATCGCTGAGAAGAAATACATAGTAAAATGGTTTTTTAGACCTTTTAACATCATAAATCTTCATGCATAATATCTATAAACCTGCATAAAGCTTTAAACAAGACACCAATGCAAAGCTGAGTTGATTTCCTAGCACACATAGTAGGCAAAAGTAATTACGGGCAGATAACTCTCAACTGAGACAAACATTTTTGCTTATAAATTGCAGGCTGAAAGTTCCTAGTACATGTAATAATAAGGATCAGAGAAATCAATTACTGGCAAAGAGCAGAAACTAGCCTTAAGATTAACAACAAGATGAAACAAGCATTTTTTTCACACCCAGTCAAAGTCACACTAGGAGGTCAAATGTCAAGAGTCTAATCAAAGCTGTAGTTCCACCGTTTGAGAATTTTCAAAAGACTTTGCATAAATCTTCATAATGAATCCTGGGGGCTTGCTACTGTAGCTTAACCAATTACCACACAACAAAAATTTTTGAAAACATAGTGGGAAGAGTAGAAAATGCAGGTAACCACATTTTCTACTTTTCCCACTATGTTTTCTTACCTTTCAAACTGAAATCTAATCATTCAAGCCACATTTAATTTGTGGTCTGCAAAAGCTTTCAATTTGGACCAATATAAAATTTTGTCATATGGTAAAGAGTTAGTGGTCAAGTCACAAAGCCATGTTTAAGAACCCTTTACCAAACAATCTGGTGTTTTAACAGCCCTGAGAAAAAGGCATTTGAAAATGAGGGAAGAGGAGAAAATGCTGTTATCAAATTTCTGGTGATCAGAATTTCCTCATTTTCCCACAATACCACCATACCAATAACAAATTTTTTCAATGAGCCAAATTTGTCACCTGCAAATGCTTTGGATTTGGAAAAGTCAAAATTTTGTCATTTGGTAAAGAGTTAAAGAATTTTAAAGTATTACGCACAAACATTCATGAACACTTTTTGCACAGCAAAGCCTCCAATGTATGACTGGAATACTCTGGTAACCACAGATTAAACGACTGAAAACAGTCAATATCCAATTGGAAACATTTATGAAAGCATTGTGAAAAAAGAACCATTTGCTCAGACAACCAAATGCATGTTTTTTACCATGTTTCCCACTCTAGTTACGACAATGTAAAATACAACAAAAGTGGGGTATACAAATATGAAAAATAACCATGCTTAATTGCAGTCAAAGTATTGTTTCAAATGGATAATTTCATAATATGACAACAATTAAAAAATGTTTTGGAATATAGACAGTACCATCAATAAATATTAATAAAACAGAAACACAAGGGAATGGCCGAACTTAAGTTGTTAGAACTTGTGGTCAAACCCCTTTGCCAAATAGTTCTGTGTTTGTACGTTATAAATATGATTTTGTACCAAAAATGGCAATAAAATATGTTTAAACTAATAAAACATACTATTCCACAAAAAGCATTCTGCACATCTTTTTAGTCTGATCCTTGTATGATCTTTTTAGCCTGATCCTGTTTCTAAACCATATCAACCTTTTCCAAACAAACAGGTATTTCAACAGCTCTGTAGCAGTTAACATTTCAAAAAGATTGAGAGAAAAGGATAGTTGCCCAGTACCTACATTTTCCCCTTTTTTCAAATGTTTTCAAGCCTATCCAATACTGAATGTTCTAATGCCTATCTATTTCAGGAAAATCTAAAATATTTATGACAAAATGATTGTAACATGACAAAAAACACATAAACATTGTCTGAAAAACATAAAAAAAATCAAAAGTTACAGTTTATCAAAATACAGAGACACTTTTGGAACTGTTTCTTCAAGAACTGGATTTCCAGATAAATGGACAGGTTTGAAATTGCCACGTTGAATAGCAGCTGGAATCTGTTTGGTATCCACATGTTGCTCATAACCAATACCTGTGAATGTGTATATATAATTGAGCCATGCTTGATGAAAAGGGAGCTGCAACTACAAAAAGAATTGACCCAGGTCAGCCTGTGCAGTCCGCCCAGGCTTACATGGGCCCACAATGTTTGCCGTTTGAAGATTTTCTGTATGTCCATGGACCAGTCTACCTCATGATTCAGTTGGTTGTTAGACAAAATGGAGTTTATAGACCCATAATCATATGATGCCTTGCTTGGTATAATAGATCATCACAGAGATGCATTAAGTCCCTTCTTCACAGAGCATGGCCCATATATAAATATTTATCTCTCTGTGTGTTTATGCCACTTGGTGACACATTACCAGATTAATCACTGAGAGTATGTGATATTAATGATTTTCATAATTTGAAATAAAATGCTAGTTATTATCTACTTCGTTTAACCTGACCCTGTTCAAAATCATTTAATAGATTTATATTCTATTTTTATTCTTGGCATCGCTCAGCATATGTCCCGAATGGTAACGCACGGTTTAAGCCAATCAACCCTCAACCTACTGAATATGATGGCTGAAAACTTTCCAGTCAATAGTAAAAAAAGGAAATATTGAAACTTCAAAGTTATTTCTGGGAGAAATATTTCCTCACTGGATAGTGTAGATCCAAGATCAGACTGCACTTTCTGTGCAGTGAGTCTGATCTTGATCCATGCTGATCCCAATAGCTCCTAAAGTCGCGCTTTGTAGGCTAAGGGTTAAATTGCTTACCTGTATACCTTCCCGTGTATAAATAACTATCCGAAAAATAGTCAGAGTTCTATTTATATGCCTACTTCTATATTCAGCATAAAGGTCAAGATCAGGTTAACTGAAGTGAGCAATATTAAATTTGAAAAAAAAAAGAAAAAAAAAAGGTTGTCCGTTTCATTCTAATCATTCTAATACAGATTTTATGCATTAAATTCTCAACAAAAAGATATTGAAATTGTAGAAAAAGAAGTCAAAGCAGGTAGGATAATATGCTATCTTTTCCACAATGCTTTAACATGAGCTTCAGATCTGTGTCCCTTTGTCTAACTCAAAAAAAATATTTGAATACCAAAATTACAGTTCTGATTGTCCAGAAAGGTCATTTTGGCACAGTAAAAAGGATTTCACATCTTAATGTGAAAGGTCAACATATTCAGAATAGAGGTTATGTCCCTAGTTGCATAGAATCATTGTCTTTAAGCATACCTGATATAAATGACTTTAAAAAAATTGTGGAAAAAGCAGGAATTTGCTCTGCAAGACACTTTCTCTTTTTTCCCACAATACTTAAATACCATGAAAGGTAAAATCATCAGCCTATGGCATTTCAAAACTGATTCATATGTCCTGCAGATATTGCACAGAAGGCAAAACTTATTTTCAACTAGTACAGACACAAAGTTACTTGATAATAGTAGCACTGTCAATAGGTGTTTATAACCAAGAGTTGACACAATTTTATACAAATATTACCTTAAATAAGCCATATTTAAATTGTCGTCTGCAAATGCTTTCAATTTTGACAAGACATTTCTGATAGTCAAAAACCTAAATATAGACATATATGTACAAACGCGAAACTGGAAGATTTTCAAAATGCATGGCAAGATCAGGAAAAAAAATGTGCCCCTGGCATCAAGCAATAGTTAACCCTGTACCAGATGATAAATTTTTTTGCCTTTTCCAAATTCAAAGCATTTGCAGACAAAAAAATTAAACTTGGCTCAAATGATGATTTGCTTTCGAATGGGTAAAAACCATGTGGAAAAAAGGAGAAAATGCTGGTAACCAGCATCTTCTCCCTTTACCATAGCATTTTAAGAAGGCTTCTTCCTCTAGGTCCCTAAAACATGGAATTGTGTGGTAAAGGGTTTAAATATGCAGCATGCTCCTAATTACACCATTCAAGGGTTTAGAAAAATCAACCTAATAATTTCTCATAGCCAAAAATCAACGCATAGCTGATCATTTTGAATTTCAATTTCATTTTGCCTCCCTATCTGTTTCTGTAGGAGACAGCATTAATTATTATTTTCATTAAAAAAAAAGGCTTAAAAATGTAAAACCTACTGTATTTTTCTTATGTATGCCTGCTTAGCAGCTAGTTGGGTGGTTTCCACAGCCAGTAATTCAATTGCTTCTCCAGATCGCTCTTCCATATTCGTTAGATTTGCATCACTAATCGGCTTCAAAAAGCAGCCAGAAAGTTGTTAACTCTGTAAAGTCCAACCAGGCTATCAATCATGACTGTAAAAAAAAATGTTTCATAGGAATACAGTTCATTGCTTTACCATGTATTAAAGTTATACCTACTGTATAATGAAATAATTTGAAACTTCACAGTCTCTGTCATAAAAACAATGAAAATTACAAATTATATAGGATCCAGCAGTCTGCCAAGAAATTCTTTAATTGCTTATACTTGTGAAAATATTGTTGGCAAGCTGAGAGGTTGCTTTTTACAAGCAATTTCTGCTCTTCCCTCGAGGTTTTCTGTGGGTTTTTTTTTCCCACCCAAATTCCATTTTTTTTTTTTCATAGAAAAGGTTTTGTCGCCATTTCTAACTTTAGCTGGCAGGTTTTTTGATTTGGTATGTTGTAGAACATTTTAAAATTCATATAAACATTTGACAGTAAGAGACAAGAAGTAGATGGAATTCTGAGGAATATCTGCAATTTACAAGGGCCTGATTCAGCTTTTAGAATTTAAAGCTGTGAATGCTGCCCAATATGTTTTGGAGACTAGGGTCATCAGTGTTCCCACTGAAATTTTTATTTGGAGGTTTTGTACCCCCTACCATTGAAAAATGGGGGTATAAGAAAAAAAATGGGGGTACAAATTCAGAAAAATTAGTATGCCTACAACTCTAAATTGTTTTCTTAAATGCCTCATCCTCTTTCAGGTGAAGAACAATCATATAGATCTACAAAGCGAATTTACATTTTTACATGTAACCAGGGATCGTATATTTGATCCCTGATGTAACAAATAGTAAAATAATTACTTGACAAAGTGATAACTAGTAGTCTTTATGCTCATCTTTTTCACGTGCCTTTTGCATAACACTCAACAGAGCCATTGTCGAAGTCTGGCTGGTGACTACTGTACTCAATATAAATTCTGTTTTCTTGAATGGTTCTACTAGTATACCTTGCTTGCTTACGGGAACCCAAATCCGAAAGCTTCTAAAGTAGGCCTACCGCATTTCTGAGCTATTACCAATGTTAGTTTACAGACGAGAGACATTGACGTCGACAAAACACTTTTTCATAGACTGCGTTAAAGAAAGGAGAGCTGAATTACAGATAATTTTTTAAACAAACAAGTCCCAGTCTGCAATTATTGATCACGACAATAAAGACCGAGCACGCCAACCATGTAAATGTTCTAAAAATAGAAAGCTGGAAATCCCAAATTTTTCTGATGATTTACATTTTCCGAAAAAGTTGCTTTTACATGAGCCGTTCTATGCAAGCCTTTCCTACTTTTTATTTCGATCTTCGTCTGTATTTTTTGTGCGCGATTTCACATATAGGTTTGTTATTTTGTACGTTTTTTATTTTACTTGTACGTGTTTCACGTACGATTTTGCGTGATTGGGAACTCTGGGTCATTGTGTATTACATAGTTTAATACTTTGGAGTTCTGTAGTACGATAACTGTATCCCATTGCTATTTCAGTTTTTCACCGATTGCCTCCTGGACCATGCCAAGCACAAAACAATGTCCAAAATTTTAATGTGAAAGGAAGCACCCTAAAAGTCTTCTGATTGAGACTATACATAGGAAGAAGGGCTTCAAGGAAGGGCTTACATTGTACTTGATTATATACATTTTTATACATGTACTGTATCCGTCCATTCAGCAATGTTTTTCACTGCAGAAAAAAAAAGAGTCAAGAGACATATGTACTGTACTTTAAGCAAACAACTCAGGTATACCAAAATTTTTGAAGATAAACAGAAACTATGACAGGTCTTACCTGAACCAGAGACATTGATGTGTATTGTATGTCTCTGCCTGAACTCAGTTTAGTACTAGCAACAAAATATGGGATTCTCTTGATTTGACGTGGTGAGTCTTAGAGCAGGCCACTTAATGATAAAATCACGAAATTCACATTTAACATATAAATATCCACTGAGTCCTTTCTATATTTCTCCCACAACGCTGTCGTAAGTGAAGGAAATGGGCCCAAGAAGACACGATTGACACGCTCTCAGTCTCGGGTTTTTCGAAAGAACATCAAATTCAACATCCGTCGGCCAACCTTCCAACTATCACTTGTCATCGCATCTTCAACATGAACACAAGCCTCAGGCAAAGGATCCACAAGCATAGTTATGGCAGTCTAAATTGGTCTTGTGGCAATACCTGGCAGCTTTTCTTTTCTGTTCCGCGAGAATCAGCCTTCAGCGTCGCGAAATTACATGACAACATCACCGGAAGTGTCCGAAAAATTCGTAATTTTTCGTATTTATTTTTTACCAGTCACATTAATCGACAACACAACTATAAAAATCTTATATCATTAATAAAGTATCATTTTATATTTAAAAAAAAGGCAATAAATAGTTTAATCATGCAATGTCTGGCAGTTGACGTGAATGCCCGACAGTTCTCCGTAGCCAGGGATCGTATATACGATCCCTGCCGTAGCTTACCGATGCAGTCTGATTGTTGTACGTAAAATACCGATATTGACTGATATTGACCGGTGTTTCACGATCCCATTACAGTTGGGCAAACTTAAGTTTGTACCTAAAAAGCATGGTTTTAAAATATCTTTGGTGGTTAACGTTTAATTCCCAACATTACAATCAATCATTTCAATATATAGATATTCATTCCGAATCAAATGGAGTAGCGCGCAAACATGGGATGAACAAGCCATGGGAAGAACTGGTTTTGGAACGAAAAAGCCCAGGACCAAGCGATCAGTAGACAAATTTAGTATCACTGCGCCAATAGAAGGCTATGAGTGAAGCTATTTTCAATAAAAAATTAGTATTTCCTTTATCGATGGCCTCATCCAGTGTATTTTAACATGCCATTTCCAATTACATATATGAGTGCTACCGAAAAACTCATTTGTTTGAGAAAAATTGCGTTTATTTGGGTTTATTTCCTTCGGCTTTGGACAAAACACAATACATGGTCTTCAAAATTCAATCTTGAACTCATAGTGGTATTGTCTTCGACAAATACCACAAAAAGGAAAAATGCTGGTTTATCAGCATTTTTCCTTTACCCACAATATTTTTTGCCTTTCCAAAGACTTGTTTCAATTCTTTATTCATAGTATTTTGTCGTCTTCAAATGCTGTCAGTTTGGAAAAGTCCAAAATTATGTTGTTTATGTTGTTTAGAACAATTAGGCCCCAGAGAAGAGAGCTTTTGCAAGCTTTGTGAAAAAAAAAAGAGAAAATGCTGGTAACCAGAATTTTCTCCATTTTCCACAATGCTTTCAACCCTTTCAAAGACAAATCCCATCATCTGAGCACCATAGAATTATTCGTCTGAAAATGCTTTCAGGACAAAAGTCTAAAATTTGTCTTTTGGTTAAGAGTTAACAGTTATAAGCTTTCAAGACATCTTTAGGGTCTTTACCAAACAGCAAAAATAAAGACTAGTCCAAATTGTAAGTGTGTGCACACAAAAAATTAAATCTGTCAAAAATGTTGGATATTGCCTTAGAAAGGATAAAAAAGATTGTTGAAATGCAAGAAAATGCTGGTAACCAGCTTTTACCAGTATTTTCTACTTTTCCTACAATGTCTTCAAAAAGCCTTCCTCATCCAGTTGGTTCACCCTTTACCACATAATCCCAAACTTTAATGACCCAGACAGAGAAGGCTGTTGAAACCATCTGGAAAATGCAGAAAAAGCTGGTTACCAGCATTTACTCTTTTTCCCATAATGTTTTCTACCCTTTCCAAAAAAATTTCAATCAGATTTAAAAATTGTAATTACTTTGTTGTCTACAAATGTTTTCAATTTGGACAAGTCCAAAATTTGTAATTTGGAAAAGAGTTAAACTATGGGATTACTTGGTAAAGGGTTAATTTCAAGTGTTATAAAAACAATAGTGATTGTCACTGAAGAAGGAAGATTATTCAAAGGAAGCCACTTACTCACATGTATTGTATCTGGTGCAAAGCAATGCTGTCTTTCAACTATATTTATGTTATGTTACAGTAATCAGTCCACCTATCTATTGCTGGGGAGTCATGCAAGAAAAGAATTCTGTTAGGGCTACCAGATCATAACTTGTGGTGACCACTTAACCTTTTACCACACAACCAGCACCTTTTATGACTGTAACCAAAAAGACTTTTGAATACATTATGGGAAAAGGAGAAATGGTGGTTACCAGCATTTTTTCCTTTTCTACCAATGTTTTCTACCCACTCCAAAAAAAGAACCCAATTTTTTGTGTCACATTTATATTGTCATCTGCAAATGCTTTCAATTTGGATAAGTCTACAATTTTGTCCTTTGATAAAGAGTTAAGTGTCTTGTAGCCATGATTTAACCCTTTACCAAAATTTTACACTAGTCCAAATTGAAAGGATATGCAGACAACAAAAGAAATGTTACTCGAATGAAAGCTTATGGATGTGAAAGGGTAGAAAACATAGTGGAACAATGAAAAAATACCTGTTTCCAGCATTTTCTCCATTTTCCACAATGTTTTCAAAAGCCAATAATTCCACAAAGGTCGTTAAAACTTGAGATTGTATGATAAAAAGTTAATACCATTGCAACCACTAACTATCTTTTTCCTGGTGGTCCTTAACTCTTTACCAAATGACAAAATTATAGACTGGTCCAAACTGAAAGCATTTGCAGACGACAAAAAAAAATGTAACTGAAAAATTGAAATTTGGTTTGGGAAGGGTAGAAAACATTGTGGGAAAAGGAGAAAATGCTGGTTACCAGCATTTTCTCCTTTTACCACAATGTTTTCAAAAAGTTTTTTTCTCAGGGTCGTTAAAAGTCGGGATTGTGTGGTAAAGAGTTAACTCTTTACCTTACGGCAAAATTGAAGCCTTTGCTACAATGAAAAACGTTTTAACACAACAAATTAAATGTGACTCAAATAATGGAATTTGTCTCTGAAAGGTATGAAAGCATTGTGGAAAAAGGAGAAAATGCTGGTTAACAGCATTTTCTCTTTTTCCCAGAATGTTTTCAAAAGGCTTTTCTGTCAGATTCGTTAAAACTCAGGATTCTGTGATAAAGGGTTTAGTTTAAACATATTTATTTTACATTGATTGAGAAACAAGTTCTAACAACTTATACTAATCTCTCGATTCTACTTCCTGGGAACTTCACTAGAACTCATGCTGAATGTGTGGGCCACTCAAAAATCCCAAAGTTGACACCCGCTCCCGGGTATCAAACTCGGGACCTTATGGTTACGAGGCCGACACTCTACCCCACAACCACGGACACCATGTAAAGGGTTCAACTTTTACCACACAATACCGAGTTTTAACAACCTCAGAGAAAAAGTCTGTTGAAAGTATTGTAGAGAAAGGATAAAATGCTGGTAACCTTTATTTTCTCCTCCTACAATGTTTTTTTACCCTTCTAGGTACAAGTTTCAGATTTTGAGGCACATTTAGTGTGTTGTTCTGCAAATGCTATCAGTATGGACCAGTCCAAACCTTTGTTGTTTGGTTAAGAGTAAAATCCCTATAAACAGAAGACAGCTCTAGAAAACATCGAAGAAAAAACAGTTGAAATGATTGTTTGTTCTGCAAATCGGTTTTGACCATCCCATCAAATATCTTACTTTTGTGTTAAATTTGTGAACCAGGCCAAGTTTTACACGCATTTCAACAATTTGTGGTATGAGGATAATTTAACTCCTAACCAGATGACAAAATTACAGCCTTGTCCAAATTTAAAGCATTTGCAGACAACAAATCTGATGTCCCTCAGAGTAGGAAATTGGTCTTTCAAAGGGTTTAGAAACACTTTCGGAAGAAAATGCTGGTTACCTGCATTTTTCCCTTTTCTCACAATGTTTTTAAAAGTCTTCTATCTTCAAGTCATGAAAAACACAACATTTTATTGTAAGGGTTTAAACTCTTTACTCCACTTAATCCTTTTAAATTAACACACGATCATGAGGAAGAGGCCCTTTGAAAACACTGTGGGAAAAGGAGAAACCAGCATTTTCTCCTTTTCCAACAATGTTTTCTTGATCCTTTCAGAGACAAATTCCACATTTAATTGAACCACATTTAATTTGTGGTCTCCAAATGCTTTGAATTTAGATGAGTCTAAAATTTTGTCATTTAGTATAGAATTTTTCTTTAACGACATTATCCCAAATTTTAAAGACCCTGGGAAAGAAGCTTTTTGAAAACATTACTGGAAAAGGAGAAAATGCTGGTAACCAGTTTTTTCTCTTTATTGTACAATGTGTTTTACTCCATGAAGGACATTTAGTTTCATCATTGTGAGTAACATTTAATTTGTTGTCTGCAGAATTTGGACAAGGCTAAAATTTTGTTGTTTGGTCAAGAGTTAACCCAAATTGTCCCTGAAACATAGTTACTTCTTCAGTACCAATTTTGAATTCATTGTCAGTAGATACATTCAATTTGGAAGAGTCTAAAATTTTATGTTAACCCTTTACCACACAATCCTCAGTTTTAACGACCCGGAGAAAGAGTTCTTTAGAAAACACTGTTGGAAATGAGGAAAATGCTGGTAACCAGCATTTTCTCCTTTTCCCACAGTGTTTTCTATCCTATTAAAGACAGAAATCATAACTCAGGCTACATTTATTTTGTTGTATGCAAATGCTTTCAGTTTGGTGGAGTACAAAAAAAATGTTTGTTTGGTAAAGAGTTATTTATCAGGTTAGAGAGTTAAAGCAACAGATTTGACATGTCAATTTTTCTGTCACTTGACAGCCATTTTTGTGTCAACTGATTCACCAAATGACATATTAAACCCTTTACAGGACAATCCCAAGTTTTACTGACCCTGAGGAATAAAGGTTCCCAAAACATTGTGTGGGAAAAGGTGAAAATGCTGAAAACCATCATTTTCTCCTTTTCCCACAATATTTTCAACCGTCTCCAAATCAAACTTCATCATTTCAGCCATACTGAAATTGTCGTCTGCAAATGATTTCATTTGGACATGGCTTAAATTATGCCACTTTTGCATGCATGACTGGAGCTTCTTGAACAGTATTTCACTAGTTTAGGTTCGTCATACAACAGAAATAAATATTTTTCCTGTAGGTCGTTATACAACCATTGGAAAATAATAACCCTTTTACAAACAATCCAGTGTTTTAATGATACTGAAGAAAAAGTTTGTATAAAACACTGCAGTAAAAGGACAAAATCTTGGAAACCAGCATTTTCACTTTTTTGCCACAATATTTTCTACCCTTTCAAAGACAAATTCTATGTTTTGAGCAACATTTGAATAGTCTTCTGCAAAAGTTTTCAATTTAAATTAGTCAAAAATTTTTTCGTCTAGTACAGACTTACAGGAATATGCAGAATTGCCTAAAACTATGGAATACCGTTAGGGCCATTGCCTATGAATTTGTTGATTTTAAACGCGATGCTCCATAGTATGACGGTGATAACACAATAGTACGATGACTATAACGCGATAGTACGATGATGGTAACGTGATAGTATGATGGTGATAACGTGATAGTATGATGATGATAGAATACCTTAAAGGCCATCGCCTATAAATTTGTTGATTTTAAAAGCTATGCTCAATAGTATGATGGTGATAACGTGATAGTACGATGACGATAACGCGATAGTACGATGATGATAACACGATAGTATCGTGGTGATAACGCAATAGTGCGATGTGATAAAGCGATACTGCAAATGGTGATAACGCGATAGTACGATGATGAAAAAACGATATTATATTGCACTATTATTATCGAACTATCACATTATCACCATCGTAGTATCATGATTTCACATTATCACCATTGTACTATCGAGCATCACATTTAAAATCAACAAATTCATAGGCGATGGCCCTAACGGTATTTCATATAAAACATGTAAATCTTTACCACACAATCAAAAGTTTTAACAACCCTGACAGAGTAGGCTAAAAATTTGAAAACATTGTGGGAGAAGGAGAAAATGCTGGTAACCAGCATTTCATCCTTCACCCACAATGTTTTGTACCCTTTAATAAACAAATTTCAATTTTTAAGTCACTTTTGTTTTGTCGTCTGCAAATGAAATCAATTTGGACAAGTCTAGAATTTTGTCATGTGGTAAGGAGTTATGACAATATGCAGGCTAAATTTTTACAGTTCTTTGTTGAAAATAGTTGCTTAACCACTTACCACGCAGCCCCATGTCTTAACAACCCATGGGAAGGAATGTTTTAGAAAGCGTGGGAAAGGCAGAAAATGCTTGTAACCAGCATTTTATCCCCCTTCTCACAAAGTTTTCTGTCCTTTCATTTAGACCACATTTCGCTTCTCATCTGCAAATGTTCTAGTAATCCAAGTCTTAAGATTCATGGTTTGGTCAAGGGTTAACACTTCATAATGCAGTCAACAACATTGCCCCATTCCTTAGTCAGCCTGTGATATAACAAGAGCACCACATGTAAGTGTCATTGATTGGCTGCAAGTGCTTGCTTATTAGTGAAAATTGTAAGCCGAAAGAATGGCATAAATGTGTCAAAAATATTTTGATGATTACCTGCCCCTGTTGTATGAGTTTCTCTTTTGATAGTTAATAACTTGTCCAAGTTTGAAGTAAACATCTTCACTAATAATAGAGATATTACAAAATGTCAAATTTTTTTGCATATGATCACAACACCAATGAGGATGCCAGGGCTTTGACAATAACTTGTTTTCTTCGAGGAAAAGGCTGGTAAGAAGCATATTAATATTTTCCTATGTTTTCTGCCATATCAGAGACAAATTCAATCATTTGAACTACCAGTACATTTGTTTTTGGTTTGCCACCTGCAAATCGTAAAATCCTTTCAACTTTTATTAGTTCAAACTTAAATTATATCTTCATCATAATGAAGGCCTTTGAAAATATTGCGGGAAATCGAGAAAATGCTGGTAACGAGTATTTTCTTTTTTTCCCTGTACGCTTTTAAAATCCATCTTCCACAGGGTTGTTAAAACACTAGATTATTTGGCAAAGGTTTAAACCAACCTAAACAAGTCTAGTTTCAATAGATCCTGGTTTACTCATGATTGAAACAAGCACTGAATAATTACCATTTATCCCTTTACCACACAATCCCAAGATTTCATGACCCTGAGAAAGAAAGCCTTTGAACACATTTTGGGAAAAGGAGAAAATGCTGGTAACTAGGATTTTTTCCTTTCCAAACAATCATTTCTACCCTTCCAAAAATAAATTTCAATTTTACAGTGACATTTATTTTGTCGTCTGCAAATGCTTTCAATTTGGACAAGTCTAAAATTTTGGTAAAGGGTTTAAATCTTTCTCAGATGACCAAATTGTAGACTCTTTCATATTGCAAGCATTTGCAATGGTTGGGAGATAGCTGTGAAAGGATATACCTGGTAAATCATTGTGAAAAACGAAAAAAATGCTAGATACAACTATTTTTCTTCTACTCCCTCAGTAGGGGGTCCTGCATGGCTCAGTGGTAAAGTGCAGGCCTCGTTACCTAGAGACCCCATATTAGGGCCTCAATGGATCCACTGGGTATCTGATAAGAGTGTCCAGGGCAAGACCCTTCAGAGCCCTAGCCTAGTCCTTGCAAAACCCAGGAAATACATGAAGTGTTAGCTGTCATCATGATATGACTGAAATAATAAGCGGCGTAATACACCAGTCAATCAATCAATCTATTCCTTCAATGTTTTTGACCCTTAACCAACCAATCCCAAATTTTAACAACCTAGAAGAAAAGGCTTCTGAAACATTGTAAGAAAAGAAAATGCTGGCAATCAGCATTTTCTCCTTTTCCCACAATGTTTTCTACTAATTCAAAGCCAAATTTCATTAACCGAGTCCTATTAAATTTGTTGTCTGTAATTGCTTTCAAATTGACCTGTCTTAAGATTTTGTTGTTTGGTAAAGACTTCAACCTTGAGATCATTATAACATGGGATTGTAATACACAAACCTATAAATCAACATCTCTTGAAGCAACTTGAAGCACTAACAAATTGAGGACCATGTTAAATAATGCGACTTTCACAATCTATGTTTGTTTGGATCCTGTTCAACCCTTTATCACAAAATCCAGTGTTTTATTCACCCTGAATAATTTTTAGCTTCTAAAAGCACTGACAGGGAAAAGGAGAAAATGCAGGTTGCCAGCATTTTCTCCTTTTCCCACAATATTTCTTACCCTTCCAAACCCTGGCCAGAGAGCTGAGGGGTTCGGGTATTGGACAGTCGTGACCTGGTGGTTGCTTGTTCAATACTCGGTTGAGGAAGTAGTTGGTAGCTTGGAAAGTTGTGTCAATAATACTGGTGTGAGGAAGCCAATGAATGAATATATGGTGTTTTGTGGCGCATCGACATCTAGGGTCATTTAGCGCGCAAAAAAGAAGTAATAAAAGGAAAGAATAGGATGTAAAGAATGCGAGTCATGAGCATATGATGAAAGATGTGTTATGAAATGATACTATAATGGAAATAAAATATATATACAGTGATAAGAATAAAAAAATCCAAATATGAATAAAGGCTTTAAAAAAAAAATATCACAATTTTGTATAATGTCCAATCTCCTTGAGAAAAGCATTGTCTCTGAATAGATCGACAACCTTTCTGGTAAGCCTTGATCTGTCATTGGTGACAGTTTTGCTGGAATTTATCTGCATTTCATAAAACTGATCTATTTGAATGTTTGATACTGCATACGGTATCCAGATGAAAATTATCAAACAGACGGATCTTGTATTCTCAAATACCAGCAACCAAACCCTTTGTAGAATTATTAATTCATTTACATCCAAGATCATAAATCATTCAAGATAAAATATAAAAGTGAAAAAATGATATAAATAGAATGTAAAAATATGAGTAATGAATACATGATTAAAAAAGAAATGTGTAGATGCACTGACCACTGTGATATGACCTACCAGTAAGCTGTTAAAATGGCGTTAAACTCGAATACAAAATACTTTTTTCTGGGTAATTTCAAACATTTGAGCCACATTCAGTTTGTTGCAACTGCAACTTTTCAAAAGTCCAAATTGAAAGCACTAGCGGACTTCAAAATACTGTATTGGTAGATAATATAATTTATGTGAGTCAAAAAAATTATGAATTATCAATAACGAACATTTTGCAAACCGTTTTATATAAATAAATGAAACTAATTAAGATTTTGGTGTTCTTTTAAAATTGTCACATTGATTTTCTTGGAGGAAGGGCCATTGTCATTGTCCCATTGAAAAAAAATCCTTTCCCTGTCACTAAGTATGTGTGACTCAAGTGATTGGATTTGTCTTTGATGAGGTAGAAAACATTGTGGGAAGAGAAAAAAATGCTGGTTACCAGCATTTTCTCGTTTACCCTTCTTGTTTTAATACGACTTCTTCCTCTAGGGTTGATAAAACCCCACATTGTTTGGTAAAGGGTTAGTAAACAAAGGCAAAAAGAGTAATGGGGGGGAGAGCACACACTTCAAAAATTTGAGGCCTCAAATTCAAGGAAATAACAGGAAAAATCCTGATGCAAAGACATTCCATGTCAATAAGGCCAAAGCAAGGATCAAACCTGGTTTTCCTGATCAAAATCCACCATCCAACAATCTGAAAACTGATCTAGATCTACAACATCTGTAAATACTTTCAAGTTTTAGAAGGATAAATCTTGATCACATCCATCACAAGACTGACTCTCCCTTCAGCCAGGGATCTTATATACACAGCCCTCTATATACAATCCCTGCTTCAGCAGAAAGCGGGGGACTTTTGAAAACAATGTGGGAACAGGAGAAAATCCTTTTTTTCTCCTCTGCCCTCTAAGTTTTCTACCTGTCATAGGTCAGAATATTCAAGACCATCTATCCACATACATACATCAGGGATCCTATATATTTAAAACCCATTCACCTTCATAAAAAATAGATCTATAAAATCTACAAAATGACATCACAAACAATGTCACACAATCAATGCGTTTACAAAATAAAAAAAAAAACTCTTGTGTGGGTGGAGATCTACTGCAATAAAACAAGGGAGGTTATGTTATAAAATCTATATATCTAGTAAATAAGGGATATTCAATTATGATTTAACTCTTCAGGTACGGTACAAAATAACCTTCCATGTGTTTTAACGACTCTGACGAAAGAGACTTACGGATGCATGCTGCCAGCCTCGCAACCAATTTCTTTTTCTTGCACCATAGACTTTCGGTCACAGATTTTTGTCATTTGCAACATACTAGTAGTCTGTATGTCGACTGCAAATCATGTTAATTAGCACTAGAAAGACTCATATTTTGACGTTTGGGTAGATCTAGATTCTATTTTCACAGACAGCCATCATCTTGACCCCGTGACTTTTACGAACTGTTAGTAAACATACTAGTAAGGAGCACGCGGTGACCACATTCAGAGCGTAACGCAATATAATAAAGCCTTACCTTAAGTCCAACCATTCTTCTTGCGGTAGAAAATGCTGCGATTCCAGCTGAACCTCCTCAACCTCCGAATCCATTGTTGATTTTTTATCACTTCACACTCACACAAATATAGAACGAACGAGAAACTTATAAATGGAAATATAAATAAACAACAACGCAGTTTTTGTGGACAGTCCGCTTGTCAATTTCACATAAAACCACTGTTTTTGTTTGCCCCGCGGATATAAAGTTATACCAAAATACACTACTGTAGTAAATCGATTCAGTCGTCTGCTAGACTCAGAAACCTATAGTGAGGCGTCCCACGGGGAAATATTGCAGCACTAATTTGATACACTTTTCAACTGCAGTAAGAAATGATATAGAAAGGACTTTGTGATGTCAGTCTGACAGCAGCTCTGATTTCACGCATTTCTCACTTCTTTATCCGAACTAGATCTACAAATTAATGTGGCCAAAGTTATTGGAGTTGTCTTGGGCAAGTTAGAAATTATTGTGTTAAAGCGGAGAAAATGCTGGCATTTTCTCCTTTTTCAACAATGTTTTCATAATCATTTATCGTCAGCTTCGTTAGGATACGAGGTTGTCTGGTGAAAGGTTAAGCAACCGAAGCATACAACAGCACTGCGTTAGCTAGTCAATGCGTGCGCTGGCCAACGAACACTTTGCTCGCCCCTAAGTGCTTCGTCTAGAAGGTTCGTTGGCCAGTGCTTGCGAGCGCTCGTAAGCGCTTCCGTAGATGAACCCAGAGCCGTTACTGACCTATTGATACCAACCCTTCAAATGAGGCCTGTGGCCTGACATTTTTTGTTATCACCTGTTTTAGCCCTTGTGTTGAAGACTCTGAAGAAGAATGCCATTGAAAGACAATGTGGGACAATGAGAAAATGCCTTTGCACAGTTTTTGTCATAGATCTATATATCTACAGATTTCATTGATTAATGATTCAAATCTGTCTATTTCAATATTCTTGCCTAGGACAGTATAAACACGGGGCCATTTGGTTGGAGATTAAATAGACATACCTTCTAAAAATGATATGTATTACAATTATTTTGCCGATGATATTTGGAAGAGCGGCGATACGGGCATTGTCAATATGCAAATCCGATTTCAAGAAGGGTTTTACATAAAGTAGTAGGTCTATTTGGTCTGCCGTCTTAATCTTAGGATTTGCTTACTTTTCCGTAAAATTGCCTCCTGTTGAATTAATCTAACATTCGTCCCTGCCTCCCTCCCTTCGTGCTCTCTCTCTCTCTCTCTCTCTCTCTCAGTCGGTTGCAGTCAATATTTCTAAGGTAACCTCTATGATCGAATAATATCTATTGGATTTCCATGGTTACTGTCTATAGGCCTGTGTTTGAATAACCGAAACTGCAATGTTCACAATAAAAAGAATCTACATATTCACAAAGAAGTAAACCAAACCTCTTTTTTTTTTCTCCCAAGCCGAAACGAGCTCACCACATGCGGCTTCAAACGCTCTGCTATGGATACTTTTTCAATGAAAGTTCTGAGACAAAAAGGGGACTTGTCAATGTGTCAAAACTTTTTTGAGGGTTACTTACCCTTTTGGTATGGGTTCCCTTCTGTACTCTTTACCAAAGGACAGTATGTCAAACTCATCTAATTTGAAAGCATTTGCAGAGAACAAAACAAGTGTGGTATGAATTTTTCTCTCCAAGGTTAGAAAACTTTGTTTTGAAATGGAAAAACATGCTGGTTATCACCTTTTCTCCATTTTGTTACAATGTTTTCTAAAGCTTTTTTCTCAGAGTCGTTGAAACACAGAATTATGTGGTAAAGGGTTTTTAGTTAACAACTACCCAAAGTTTGAAGTAAATATCTTTAGTGCTAAAAGAAATGCTGGAAGATATCAGTGTTGAAGTTACGACGACGTAGACTAGGACGACGCAGACAACGACGCAGGCTACGACGCAGCCAACGACACAGACTACGACGACGTAGACAACGACACAAACTACGACGCAGACTACAATGACGCAGACTACGACAGTGCAGACAAGACTACGACGATGCAGACAATGACGCAGACTACAACGCAGACAACGGGGCAGACTGTGTTGCAGCCTACAACGCAGACTACGTCGCAGACCACGACGATTCAGACGACGCAGACTACGACGCAGGCAACGACACAGACTATGATGCAGACAACAATGCAGACTACGCCTTAGACAACGGAGCAGACTACGACGCAGACTACGACGGAGCAGACAACAACGCAGACAACGATGCAGACTACGACGATGCAGACAACAACGCAGACTACGACGCAGACAACGACGCAGACTACGACGATGCAGCCAACGACGCAGGCTACAACGCAGATGACGCAGACTACAACAACTTAGACAACGACGACAGAGCAATGACAATGCATCGCCGTTTTCTTCGAAAACAGCATAGCTAGAAATACCACAAACGGCTGACATAAACATCAAAGACAGATATAAATACTCACCTTTAAAAACCTGTTTATTGCAATAATTTCTATGAACGAGAAAGTTTGTCAACTTAAAAAAAAGTGACAAGATACCCTCAGAAAAAATGACGTTGGATTTATAAATTAACGATCTTCCAAATTAGACATGATATCATTTAAATTTGATAGGCGGAAACCTTTGTGTTCTGAAAAGGATGTAACATTTATTCGACAGCCCTTTTCCTAACAATTATTTATATTTAGACCTGAAACAAACAAACATTTTTTTGTCTGCTAAAGGTTTAGTCCGTGAAGAAGAGAGTCTTTCTAACCTGTTTTTTTAATGAATTTTATAACCAAATGGTTTCTTTAGTAACGAAGAGAATACGTTATTCAGCAGCAACGCATATAGGAGAGCTTGCAATCCATATTACCCTCTAGTAGCCCCAAACTATTTTAAGCGTAATGACGTAATGATATAAATGGAAATTCCCCGATGCTGTTTCCAAGACTTCGGTATAATACATGAAATAGTGATGTCTAACCATCTTATCTGTATTGTTTATATAATGCGTATAGCAACAGAAACATCTGCTTGCGTATCATTATTTTTTCTTGTAAATATCGATTACAAAGGGAAAGGCATTTACGCGTTACATGTACATGTAGATCTATCTGTACTTGTAAGCAAATCGCTGTCGCGTTTGCGCCTCAGTGACCCAGAAAGATCAATCATTGTTCGGCGAATACAAACCAAACCTTTTTCATAGAACGCTTTAATCCTTTGGCTGTTAAAGGTGAATCCCTTTTACTGCTAAGCATGACTTATTACACTTTTGCGGAAATGTTGATCGAGACCCGGCTTCACAGACTAGCAGTCTGATCTCTGATATAGGCCTATTTAAAGTGTCCACCACGGTGAGATCTTGCAGTGGTCGAAAAGAACCTTGAAATCGCAATATTTCGCTGTTACTAAACCTGGAACATTTGTATTTAATTTATAAAGAGCACTTTTATTTTCAGAAACATCAGATTATTTGGTAAAGGGTAGTTAGTTAACCATAAGATCGCCAATCAAAACCTTTTACCACACAATCCTGAGTTTTAACAGGGATCGTATATACATATATAGGATCCCTGGTTTTAACGGCCCAGAGGAAAAGGCTTTCATGAAAATATTGTGGGAAAAGGAGCAAATTGCTGGTTTACAGCATTTTCTCCTTTTCCCACAATGTTTTCCACAGCCTCTGTCTTAAACGTAGCCAAAACGTTGAACTGTTTGGTAAAGAGCTAAACGACGTTACAATTTCAAAGATGTTTTAGGACAGAATATCTCATTAGAGAACAATGTAAATCAAAGATAAGAATGCGCATATGTTATGCAGACTGATTTTGAACTACGCTGGCAGGATTACAAAGCAAGTTAAGTTGTAAAAGGCACTCCAAGGACTATCATTTTTACTTGATGTTAATTTAGTGATCATAAAATTGCTAGCCTATCGCCATCGGGACTGGCCCAGGTTCAGCTGTAAACAAAACATGAGGGCAATGATTGCCCTGTATCGCCCTACTGGCTAATAAGTACCAAACATACACACCAAACATTAGAATTCTGGACCAAATGGTTTTGAACAAGAAGACTAATTTCTCTATAAAAGCGCACGTGAAAGTTGTGACCCAAGGGCAAGTCCTTTTTTTAGCTATAAAATTATGATTTTGACCTATAGGGATGAGCTATAATTACATGTACTATATTCCTGGTTTAAGTCAACAAGATACAGCCACATACCAAATAATACATGTATGTCTAGGTCGTCATAAACAAGAAGATTTTCAACGTTTCTTCAATAAAACATGAGAGGTGGGGCTTATTTCGATTCAAGCGCTAAAGTTTGAACAAATTAAGAAGAGATCCACTAGATAAAGTTATGTGTCAAATTTGATAGCCCTAGGCTTTACGGTTAGGAAGTGAGAAGACTTTTAAAGTTTTCACTATAAAAGTCCATGTAAAACCTGTGACCTACCGGGACAGGGCCAATTCTACCCCAGGGCAATAATTTGAAGAATCTTAATAGAAGTCCATTGGGTGAAGCTGCATGCCAAATTTGGAGGCCTTGGGCCATATACGTAGTTTAGAACCAGACGATTTTTAAAGTTTTCACTATATACATGTAAGCCCATTGTAAACTTGTGGCACCTCCCCCCGTCGGGGCCAATTTTTACCCAAGGAGTATAATTTGAAGAAATTTAGTAGAGGTCTATTTGTTGAAGCTACATGCCAAATTCGGTAAGCCTTATGGTTTTGGATTAGAAGATTTTCAGAGCTTTCCAATATTTTTCAGTTTTGTTGCTATAGGAATCAGAGTTTTAACAGGAATCAAATTTTTTCGAGAAATTCTAAAGAAGACTACGTCAGGATCATTTCTGTGAAGTTCGGTTAACAATGGATGGGTAGTTTTGAACAAAGAAGAAGATGTTTGAATTAAAAGTTAACACATGCACGGACGGACGCACGCACGGACGCACGACGGACACAGGGTCATAACATTTATAAGTTTATTCGCCTTCGGCCAAGGGAGTTAAAGAGCCCATCTACAGCCGGTGAGCAAAAACGCTGTTAAATTTCAAACAATTTAGAATGGTACAGAAATCAGTCCATTGTGTAAACATGGATAAATTACTGACATATATGGTGTACTTGAAAAAAAGGAACACAGAGATTTGTATTAGAAACCGAACATTGGTCAGAAGAAAACTGGCTGACGATCGGAGCTGTAAACAATCGCAGTGCGTCACGGAAATTTATCGTTGGTTTCCGCCTATAGTCGGATACGGTGTAATTTGCATATATAGGCCGCGACCTCCGTCTGAAAATCGAGGCTGCAACAGAGAAGTCTCCATTTTCCTTCGTTTACCTCATTAGACACAGGGCGAAGGTCAAATATAGTCACGTGACAGAATGCATGATCATCATACGAATCTACCGGATTGTATAACGGACATATCGAAATCTTCGATTCAAAAACCGGAAACGACGAGTCTATTTACACGGAAGGCCGCAACTCAGCGAAATGCATTTTCTATCGACCGTAATCTAAGCAACCTTGCAACCGTGAGGAGCAATATTTGGCATGAAGATATGAGAATGATTATAGTTTGATAAAATAAAGACAAAATGAGTTAAAACTGGCTGAAAATGAGTATCAGGGCCTCTTTAAACATACATGTTCACTCGTTTTCATCCAGCATTTTAACCGTTTTTTTTTTATTATTATTATTTTATGAAACTATAATCACTGATGCCAAATATTATCCATGATGGTTGCAAAGTTGCACAGATTACGTCAGATAGAAAAAGCATTTCATTCTATTGCGGCTATCCATAGACATAGCAACCACAGTTTCCGGTTTAAATCGAAGACAAATCCCTACAGTTTCTTTACCCCATACACCTTATATTGATTTTTTATCTACGTTTACACAGCAGCTAGGTTATAACACCGTCAAGTTTTAACAGCGTTTGTCTACTTTCTGGCTGTAAAGATGTCTCTTTAGAAAACCTCAGTCGCCACATACTGCAGCACAGAAAATTATTCTTTCTGTTAGAAAACGTAATAGCCAGGGCTACTATTAAATACGACAATGATGACATGAATTCAATATCTGTACCACTCTAATTCGAGCGATATCTACTTACAAACTTTCATAGACTGAACAAGATGTAAAAATAAGTTGCTAGATGTTTGCTTTTATATGTAAATCATGTTGGTAACCTATGCAAATCAGGCCCAACCTTATTTCACCCAACGCAACCTTTCTCACCTTTTTAAGTCGCTCTTAGCAGCCTAATGGTTAATAATCAACTGTACCGAGCCAGACCGGGTCCAACTCAATCACCAGTTTGGACCCTATTGAACCGGAACAGATTTAATAGCCGGATTGTAGCCGGATTGTACCATCTTTCTTCAATCTTGTATAAGCCAAGTTTTATCTTTATCAGTGTCACTATATTCTACATTTGCTATACTGTCAGTACTTTCCGCACTTTGATTTGCTGCACGGGAGAAAATATTGTGGTCCCGAACGTTTTAAAAAAATACTTTTTTTATTACAAAGATTCACGATTAATATTGTACTATTTTAAGCGAAGTGGTGGAGGATCATTATAGCAATGGCTCTCGTCTGTCCCTCTGTCTATCCATCTGCCTGTATATCGTCTGTCCCTTTGTTAGTCCGTCCAGCCGTTAGTCCGTCTGCCCGTACGTGACACTTTTTGTCTGCTTTGTATCTCAAACCCATTATCTGATTTAAAGCTATTTCACACTAGTCTTCACAGTGATGAGATCACGAGCAGAGTGGGTTTCAGACGCCAGACTCCCGGGCCAAAGTCACAGCATGTCGCTGAAGGTAACATGTTATTAAATCATATCCACTCCATAACTCCTAGGCCCCTGGCTGGACTTTTGACCCTTAGGCTGCCAAGAGTTGTTTAAGATCAGACTGATCTTGGATCTTCACTGTCCGATTGGGTATTTTGTCCTTGTGAAATCAACTTTGAAATCGCATTGTTTAGGGACTGCTGTTAAGCGGAAATTTTTCGTTTTATCTATATATAGCTACTACGGGTTAAACCGTTGCAGACATGCGTTACACCTTTATGAAACGACATGCAGAACTAAGATTTCAGACGCTAGGCTCCAAGATCTGGCTTTCTTCTTCTCCATTTTCAAAAGGGTGAGCAGGTGCCCGGAAATTTAAGAAATGGTTTTGTAAAACTGTCGTGGCCCCGTATATTCACGTGCCATTCTTAATGACATGCTTAGTCTCCATCTCATTTTTCTCATTTTTTTTTCTAAAATTTGAAAGTAACATTTCAATACTTGGATGTGATGTGCTAAATCAAATCTTTTAGCCAATCAGAAATAGTGTTACTTTATAGTTCTATCTACAATTTAGATTAAGAATACAGATTGGGCTGGTTGGTGAATACGGATCCAGATAAACCTTTATGATTAGTTTTCATTGTAGATCTAATATTTGTATTTTGGCCCATCATCGAGAGGTTAAGGGTTAGGACCGGAAATGTCGGAAATTGATTTGACTAAGTGCCCTGGTTTTCCACAATAAGTTTTCCATATCTAATATGAGTTCTGTTTTCCCACTAGGCCTACTTATAAAACGAAATATATTGATTATTGTGCAAGAATTCAGCTTGATTACATCATACGAGAATCTATTGTGTACATTATGCGAGGATGGATTGAAAGTTCAGTTGAACGGCCGGGAATTGTGCCTTTCTTGAATATTCATTAGCATGTATTGATTTATGCACGCCTGTACAAACCTTTTAATTCAAAATACAGAAAGTGAAGGAAATATCTTTAACCCTTTGACTGCTAAGCTTGACCGTTGGTCCGTTTTTTTTGGTTTTTTTTCCCCGGACAGTGTAGATCAAGATCAGATTGCAAAGAACGTCTAACCACTGATCCTATATATCTATACTGTCCGATACGATTTAAGTTTTCACGCGAAAATCACTCTTGAATTGTGGGTGTGTGAAGTTGTCAGTAAGTTCGATAATCGGAGTTCGATATTCAATATCGAAATGAATATGCGGATGAGCTGAATTTCATGCCGCAGTAAATCCGCTTTTTTTTTTCAAACTCAAGGGATAGTTACGAAAAATAATGAATTCTGATTTGAATATCGAAATGATTTTCATGCCAGCAGCAGATTCGGGTTTTTTTTATGTATGGGCATATGGATGGTGTATGAAATCGAATGTCGATTTGAATATCAAAATGAATATCATGCCAGCAGCAGATTCGCGTTTTTTTCTGTATAGGCATATGGATGGTCTATGAAATCGAATGTCGATTTGAATATCGAAATGAATTTCATGCTAGCAGCAGATTCCCGTTTTTTTATGTATGGGCATAAGGATGGTGTATGAAATCGAATGTCGATTTCAATATCGAAATAAATATCATGCCAGCAGCAAATTCACATTTTTTCATGTATGGGCATAAGGATGGTGTATGAAATCGAATGTCGATTAGATTATCGAAATGAATTTCATGCCAGCAGCAGATTCGGGTTTTTTTTTATGTGTGGGCATAAGGATGGTGTATGAATCGAATGTCGATTTGAATATCGAAATGAATTTCATGCCAGCAGCAGATTCGCGTTTTTTTCTGTATAGGCATATGGATGGTGTATGAAATCGAATGCCGATTTGAATATCGAAATGAATTTCATGCCAGCAGCAGATTCGGGGTTTTTTTTAAGTGTGGGCATAAGGATGGTGTATGAATCGAATGTCGATTTGAATATCGAAATGAATTTCATGCCAGCAGCAGATTCGTCTATTTTTATGTATAGGTATATGGATGGTCCATGAAATCGAATGTCGTTTTGATAATCGAAATGAATATCATGCCAGCAGCAGATTCCCGTTTTTTTTCTGTATAGGCATATGGATGGTCTATGAAATCGAATGTCGATTTCAATATCGAAATGAATTTCATGCTAGCTGCAGATTCCCGTTTCTTTATGTATGGGCAGAAGGATGGTGTATGAAATGGAATGTCGATTTGAATATCGAAATGAATATCATGCCAGCAGCAAATTCACATTTTTTCGTGTATGGGCATAAGGATGGTGTATGAAATCGAATGTCGATTTCAATATCGAAATAAATATCATGCCAACAGCAAATTCGCATTTTTTCATGTATGGGCATAAGGATGGTGTATGAAATCGAATGTCGATTTGAATATCGAAATGAATATCATGCCAGCAGCAGATTCGCGTTTTTTTCTGTATAGGCATATGGATGGTGTATGAAATCGAATGCCGATTTGAATATCGAAATGAATTTCATGCCAGCAGCAGATTCGTCTATTTTTATGTATAGGTATAAGGATGGTGTATGAAATCGAATGCCGATTTGAATATCGAAATGAATTTCATGCTAACAGCGGATTCGCGTTTTTTTTATGTATGGGCATATGGATGGTGTTTGAAATCGAATGTCGATTTGAATATCGAAATGAATATCATGCCAGCAGCAGATTCGCGTTTTTTTTTTTTTTTTTTTATGTATGGCATAAGGATTGTGTATGAAATCGAATGTCGATTTGAATATCGAAATGAATATCATGCCAGCAGCAAATTCACATTTTTTCATGTATGGGCATAAGGATGGTGTATGAAATCGAATGTCGATTTCAATATCGAAATAAATATCATGCCAGCAGCAAATTCGCATTTTTTCATGTATGGGCATAAGGATGGTGTATAAAATCGAATGTCGATTTGAATATCGAAATGAATATCATGCCAGCAGCAGATTCGCGTTTTTTTATGTATAGGCATTTGAATGGTGTATGAAATCGAATGCCGATTTGAATATCGAAATGAATTTCATGCCAGCAGCAGATTCGCGTTTTTTTATGTATGGGCATATGGATGGTGTTTGAAATCGAATGTCGATTTGAATATCGAAATGAATATCATGCCAGCAGCAGATTCGCGTTTTTTTATGTATGGCATTTTTTTTCTTTTTTTTTTTTAATGTATGGGAATATGGATGGTGTATTAAATCGAATGTTGATTTAAAATTCAAAATGAATGTCATGCCAGCAGCAGATTCGAGGTTTTTATGTATGGACATAAGGATGGGGTATGAAATCGAATGTCGATTTGAATATCGAAATGAATATCATGCCAGCAGCAGATTCGCGTTTTTTATGTTTGGGCATAAGGAGGGTGTTTGAAATCGAATGTAGATTTGAATATCGAAATGAATTTCATGCCAGCAGCAGATTCGCCTGTTTTTATGTAAAGGCATATGGATGGTGTATGAAACCAGGATTTCTTGAGCTTTATCAATCCTACACGACTTTACTCAGGTGAGCGCTTTAGGGCCAATTACCCTTTTGTTTTTTAGTTCACCTGAGCACAGCGTGCTCAAGGGTAGCTTTTAGGATCACGTTGGGTCCGTCGTGCGTCCTCCGTCATGAGGCGTCAACAATTCTTTCTACATCTTCTCCTAAACCGCTTGGCAAATTTGGACCAAACTTGGCTGGAATGTTCCTTGGGAGGTCCTCTTTAACATTGTTCACAGAATTTGATTCCATCAAAAACTCTGGTTGCCATGGCAACCAAATATTATTTTACAAGAAATTCTTTAAAAATCTTCTCTGATGAAACCGCTGGTCAGATTTTGAAATAATTTCACAGAAATGTTCTTTGGGTGACCCTTTTCAAATATTGATCGCGAAACTTTGATCCGTCGAAAAACATGGCCGTGGGGAAGGGGGGGGGGGGGGAAGGGCTTTGCACTGCATGGACTTAAAGAAATTCTTTGAAATTCTTCCTCTCTTAAACCACTAATCAGATTTTGAAATATTTTCACAGAAATGTTCCTTGGGTGTTCCTTATGAAAACGTGTTCGCGAAATTTTGATCCGTCAAGAAACATGGCTGTGGTGATGGGGGGCTATTTGCAGTGGGATGTGCGGTGTAAACAATTCTTTAAACGTCTTTTCCTCCTTAACCTCTGGGCCAATTTAGGCCAAACTTGGCTGGAATATTCCTCGGGAAGTCCTCTTTACAATTGTTCACAGAATTTGATTCGATCAAAAATTCTGGTTGCAATGGCAACCAAATGGAATTTTTTAAGAAATTCTTTAAAAAATCTTCTCTGTTGAAATCGCTAGTCAGAGTTTGAAATAATTTCACAGAAATGTTCCTTGGGTAACCCTTTTCAAAAACTGTTCACGAAATTTTGATCCGTCAAAAAACATGGCCGTGGGGGAGAAGCTCTTTGCACTGTATGGACTTAAAGATATTCTTTGAAATTCTTTTTCTCTTAAACCACTCCTCAGATTTTGAAATAATTTCACAGAAATGTTCCTTGGGTGCCCCTTTTGAAAATATTTGCGCGAAATTTTGATCCGTCAAAAAACATGGCTGTGGTGGGGGTGGGGGGGCTATTTGCACTGTACGGACATGAAAAAATTCTTAAAAATTCTTCTTCTCTGAAACCACTGTTCAGATTTTGAAATAATTTCACAGAAATTATCCTTATATTATACCCCTTTTTTAGGTCGGCTGTTTTTTTAAAGAAAAAATCGAGGTATTCTCATAGCCCTGTTGTCGTCGTCTGCGTTGTTGTCGTTGTCGCTTTGCAAAAACTTTGACATTTTGTTATATCTCGGCTTCCACTCAACACATGTACTAGTAAAAGAGCAACCCATACAACACGAACAGATAACTCTAAAATCATTTTGTCAAAATTATGCCCCTTTTTCGAGTTAGAATTTTAACTTACTATCCAGCACCCAACAGCAAATCGTCGGCACCCGCATACGGTGCTCTTGTTTGACTTAATATTTTTAGCCACTACCGGGCATGTGCTCTTGTTCAAGTAACGGTCTTTGGGTGACCTATCCCAAAATTTATTTGCAGAATTCTCATTCGTCAAAAACATGGCTTTGGTGATGATTGTAGGGGTGGTGACAGATTTTGAAATGATTTTTACAGGTGATGTTTTCAAAATTGCTTGGTAAAATAATAATTTGTTTCCAAAATTTCAATAGTTCAAAAAATATTGTCTATGGTCCTCTCGAAAGTTCAGGTAAGCGATCCAGGGCCATCTTGGCCCTCTTGTTTATGCTTTATTTGTAGTCGTACTCATGTCTTTTTTTATTTTCGGTAATGGAACTTTTCTCCTGTTTATTTCTTATTAGCATTTTGGTTATCTCTATTTTAACTTATTGTTGTTCTGAAGGTAACTGGTACTTCATTCTGCTGTTAAAGTATTGGCCAGTTTATATATTGTTTGGTCACACTTGTTTTATTTTCTATATTCATTCATATACTTTACAGAACGGGCTTTTCTCACAGAATTACCATAAAGGAGCTGAGTTCTGGCATAAGGGGGCTTGATGCATTTCTGTGATGCATAATACCAAGCAAGTTGTCATATAATTATGGACCTATAAAATACACCGTGTCTAACAAATGACTGGATCTGGAGATAGAATGGTCCTTTGTCATGCAGGAAATTGACCAATTGCAAAAGGTTCTAACACATTTCAACCTGCGCAGACTGCGTGGGCTAACACCGGTTGATACTTTTTGCTGCTGCATTAAGTCCCCTTTTTCCAGGACATGGTTCAAATGAGAGAGACATTCTCAGTAAAAATTGGGACCGTTTCAGTTTCAGTTTAAGGAAGCAATTCAGCACTAACATCTCTCTGATTTCTCTGATTTTGACAAGTTCCAATACAATAATGGTTCTAGAACCCTTAGAGTGCCTCTCACAGCTGTAGATTCCTTTGCGGCTAGTGTAGATCAAGAGCAGAAAAGCCAGACCTGCAATCTGATCAAAATCAACCATGAAATTACATGTATATTGCTATAATTCCTAGACTGACCGCTGGGTTATTCAAAACTCGAAGAGTTAACCCTTTACAACACAATCACAATGACCCTGAGGAAGAAAGATTTTTGAAAATATTGTGGGAAAAGGAGAAAATGGTGGTAATCTGTATTTTCTCCTTCACCACTATCTTTTCTACCCCATCAAGGTCATATTTCGTCAGTTGGGCCACCATTGATTTACGTCTTCAAATAATTTAAATTTGGGCCAGTATAAAACTTTGCTGACTGGTAAAGAGTTAAGGGAAGTAAAAAGAAAACATGACTTTTGCAAAACCCATTGCCTTTATAATTTCCTTTTGTTTCCATGAACTCCGTCTTTAAGTTGGAAAGTTATTGTCTGCTTTTCAGCCAGCAATATCAGCGAGAGAAATCATTATATTCGTTCAAAGTAGTTGGCAATGGATGCCATTTTAATGTTTCATTATTATCATTAGCTCATATGAGCACGAAATGCTCAATATGACCTTATGTGATCGTGCTATGTCCGTCGTCTGTCGAGCGTCGCCTACGTGTCAAAAATTTCCTTGTGTGCACTCTAGAAGCAACATTTTCAGTACTATACTCATGAAACTTAATACGAATGCTTGTCTTGACAATATCTCGGACAATTTCAAGATTAGATCATGTTGGGAAGAAAAGTAGGTCACTGGTGCAAAACTTCGAAAAACCTTGATTACACTATACCGTACTCTAGCGGTCTCATTTTCAGTCTGACACTCGTTTGACCTTATCTGAATGTTGGTTTTGTTGGTATCTCGGACGAGTTTGAAGTTTGGTCAATAAGAGTCAAAAGATAGATCACTCCGCCCAATCTTAGAAAAAACTTTGTGTGCACTGTAGAGGCCACATTTTCAGTCTGATACTCATTGTACATGTTCAGAATGTCAGTCTTAATGATATCTCGGACAAAAAAAAAATGTCACTAACACTCGTGCGTCTTGATGGTATCTCGGACGAGTTCGAAAAGGGTCACATCGGGCCAAAAAAGGTACCTAGGTCAAATCTTGAAAAACCCTTTGTTCACTCCATACATAGGCCACGTTTTCTATCGAATACTCTGAAAAAATTGTCAGAATGTTTTCTTCATAATATCTTTGACAAGTTCGAAAATGGATTATGTCGAATCAGAAACTAGGTCACTATGTCAAATCTTTGATCAACCTTGTGTACGCTATAGACGGCATATTTTCAGACCATAACAAATGGAAGTTGGTTAGGATCTTTGTCTTGGTGATATCTTGGACGAGTTTGGAAATTGGTCACGTTGGGTAAAAAACTAGGTCACTAGGTCAAATTTCATTTTAAAAAATACACTCTGTAGGCCACATTTTCTGTAGAATAGTCTTGAAAAATGGTCAAAATGTTTGTCTTTATAATATCTTTGACAACTTTGAAAATGGGTTATGTCGGGTCAAAAACTAAGTCACTACGTCAAATCTTTGAAAAACATTGTGTACGCTTTTGGTACAATACTCTTGAAAATTGGTTAGGAAATTTGTCTTGATGATATCTTGAATGAGTTTGATATTAGTCACATTGGGTCAGAAAATAGGTAACCAAGTTTAATCTTTGAAAACCTTGTGTAGGCTCAAGAGGCCTTATTTTCAGTCCGGTAATCTTGAAACTTGGTCAGAATGTTTGCCTTGATGATAACTTAGACGAGTTTGAAAAGGCGTCATGTTGGGTTAAAAAACTAGGTTACCTGGTCAATCTCGAAAAAAAAATTGTGTACACTCTACGGGCCATATTTCTCTCAAATACATGTACTCATGAAAGGTGGTCAGAATGTTTGTCTGGATAATTTCTACAAGTTTTAAAAAAACAATGTTGAGCTTCAAATTAGGTCATTGAGACGAATTCTAGAAAACGCTTGTGTAGACAAGAGTCCCTAACTAATAAAAAATTGTCAGAATATTTGTCAATATGTCTCGGAAGAGATTGGAAATGGGTCATGTATGGTCAAAATGCTAGGTGAGCGACTTCGATACCATCATGGCCCTCTTTTCTTTTGTTTTCATTCATCTTTTGTCCATTGTCTTTTGTCCAGTGTTGGTGTTTTTAAATGTGGAACATGTTTATCGTTTCAGTTATTCCTTCTTGAGTTATTATGATGTTTAATATGGTGTAGCATATTTTCCCGGAAGGCTACCCTATACTGTAATCCACAATTACTTTGTTTCTAATTTCATTTACCTGATTTAGTCCAGCAACAGTGACAGGGCTCTTTACTAATACTTCAGCAATTTAGAATTCGAATCCACATTCACCGAAGACATCTTCTTAAATTAATAAAAAATAAATGCTACAGAGTTCCTTATTTTTTGTTTTTGAACTAGAACTGATTTGCATAACAAGACCTGAAAAGTTATCATTTCTCTAATCCAAAAAAAGGGGAATGATTTTGCTTGATGTTTTTTTTTTTTATGCCATTACAAGTGAATGAATAAATGAATGAATGAATGAATGAATGGAATTTAACGGCCCGTGGACAGGGAAGGTCATATTGGGTGCATATATAACGATCAAAAGTGATACTGTGAAGTACTGAAACAGAAGTCTATAAAATAGTGTATGTAAACAGTAAAAAAAATACTCGTTAGCGACGCTTACTAATTTAAGTTTAGCGATAGAAGGGCCAAAAAAGCTCACGCCGTGACAAAAAGTATGTTACTTGCATTGAATCCAGTGCACATATCGATGCTTGCTTGCAACTTGTAATTTAATTTTGTACCACATTTCTTCAAATCTCCTGGCTATTTTTAAATAAATACGTGCGAAACAACGTAATGAGCAATCCATGAATATTGTCGCAAAAACATCAATCATTCCTTGGAAAGAATTTGACTGAACTAAGAATCAAACCAGTGACAATCAGCATTGATAAGTATGGAGGAAGTTCAAACATGAGTTAATTTTAGTTTAATTGATTTTATAAATGCAAAGTGTCAGTTCTGAAATCGTGTTTTCTTTTTTTTTTTTGTCGACTAATTCTTTTTTACAATTGATAGCAATTTATACTGTTAAAAATTTTATAACCGAACAGAACAGATGCGTTGCAGGTTGCAGAGAGAGAGCATTTTATGCAATGCCGCTTTTCCTCGACCATGCTGCCAGCATGAAATTCGGTTCGATATTCAAATCTACATTATATTTCATGCACAGTCTTTAAGCCCGTACAGATATTTTAGCAAATTTGCTGCTAGCATGAATTTCAGTTCGATAGTCATACCTACATTCGATAATATACACAGTCGTTATGCCAGTACAGAAATTTAAGACAATCTGCTGCTAGCGTGAAATTCAGTTCGATTTTCAAATCTACATTTGATTTCATATAGAAAAAAAATGCCAACACATAAAAATACGGGAATCTGCGGCTAGCATGAAATTCAGTTCGATATTCAAACCGACATTAAATTTTTACATATCCTCCGTATGCCCCTACATAAAAATACGCGAATCTGCTGCTGGCATGATATTCATTTTGGGTATTCGAATTGACATTCGATTTCATACACCATCGATATGCTCATACATAAAAACAGGTGAATTTGCTGCTGCCATGATATTCATTTCGACTTTCAGATCTAAATTCGGTTTCATACACCATCTTTATGCCATACATAGAAAAACGCGAATCTGCTGCTGGCATGATATTCATTTCGATATTCAAATCGACATTTGATTTTATACACTATCATTATGCCTATACATAAAAACAGGCGAATCTGTTGCTGGCATAATATTAATTTTCATATTCAAATCGACATTCGATTTCATACACCATCCTTATGCCCATACATAAAAAAACGCGAATCTGCTGCTGGCATGACATTCATTTCGATATTCAAATCTACATTCGATTTTATAGACCGTCCATATGCCTATACAGGAAAAAACGCGAATCTGCTGCTTGCATGATATTCATTTCGATATTCAAATCGACATTCGATTTCAAACACCATCCATATGCCTTTTCATAAAAACAGACGAATCTGCTGCTGGCATGACATTCATTTCGATATTCAAATCGACATTCGGTTTCATACACCATTATTATGCCCATACAGGAAAAAACGCGAATCTGCTGCTGGCATGATATTCATTTCGATATTTAAATCGACATTGGATTTCATACACCATCCATATCCCCATACATAAAAAAAAACGCGAATCTGCTGCTGGCATGACATTCATTTCGATATTTAAATCGACATTCGGTTTCATACACCATCTTTATGCCCATACATGAAAAAACGCGAATTTGCTGCTGGCATGACATTCATTTCGAAATTTAAATCGACATTCGATTTCATACACCATCTATATGCCTATACATAAAAAAACGCGAATCTGCTGCGAGCATGAAATTTATTTCGATATTCAAAGCTACATTCGATTTCCTAGACAATCCATATGCCTATTCAGGAAAAAACACGAATCTGCTGCTGACAGGATATTCATCTCGATATTCAAATCGACATTCGATTTCATACACTATTCTTATGCCCATACATAAAAAAAAATGCGAATTTGCTGCTGGCATGATATTCATTTCGATATTCAAATCGACATTCGATTTCATACACAATCCTTATGCCATACATAAAAAAACGCGAATCTGCTGCTAGCATGATATTCATTTCAATATTCAAATCTGCATTCGATTTCTTAGACCATACATATGCCTATGCAGGAAAGAACGCGAATCTGCTGCCATGATATTCATTTCGATATTCAAATCTACATTCGGTTTCATACACCATCCATATGCCCATATATAAAAAAAAAACGCGAAGCAGCTGCCGGCATGAAATTCATTTCGATATTCAAATCTACATTCGATATCATACACTATCCTTATGCCCATACATAAAATAACGCAAATCTGCTGCTAGCATGAAATTCATTTCGATATTCAAATCGACATTCGATTTCATAGACCATCCATATGCGTATACAGAAAAAAACGCGAATCTGCTGCTGGCATGAAATTCATTTCGATATTCAAATCGACATTCGATTTCATACATCATCCATTTGCCTATACAGGAAAAAACGCGAATCTGCTGCTAGCATAACATTCATTTTGAGATTCAAATCTACATTCGATTTTATACACCATCCTTATGCCTATACATAAAAAAACCGCGGCGAATCTGCTGCTTGCATGAAATTCATTTCGATATTCAAATCGGCATTCGATTTCATACACCATCCATATGCCCATGAATGAAAAAATGCGAATTTTGCTGCTAGCAGAAATTCATTTCGATATTGAAATCGACATTCCATTTCATACACCATCCTTATGCCCATACAGGAAAAAACGCAAATTTGCTGCTGGCATGATATTCATTTCGATTTTCAAGTCGACATTCGATTTCATACACCATCCATATCCCCATACATAAAAAAAAACGCGAATCTGCTGCTGGCATGAAATTCATTTCGATATTCAAATCGACATTCGATTTCATACACCATCCTTATGCCAATACATAAAAAAACGCGAATCTGCTGTTAGCATGAAATTCACTTCGAGATTCAAATCTACATTCGATTTCATAGTCCAGCCATATGCTTATACAGGAAAAAACGCGAATCTGCTGCTGGCATGAAATTCATTTCGATATTCAAATCTACATTCGATTTCATACACTATCCATATGCCCATACATAAAAAAAAAAAACTGGGAATCTGTTGCTGACATGATATTCATTTCGACATTCAAATCGACATTCGATTTCATACACCATCCTTATGCCAATACATAAAAAAACGCGAATCTGCTGCTAGCATGAAATTCACTTCGATATTCAAATCTACATTCGATTTCATAGTCCAGCCATATGCCTATACAGAAAAAAACGCGAATCTGCTGCTGGCATGAAATTCATTTCGATATTCAAATCGACATTCGATTTCATACACTATCCATATGCCCATACATAAAATAAACCGCGAATCTGCTGGTGGCATGGTATTCGTTACGATATTCAAATCGACATACGATTTCATACACCATCCATATGCCTATACATAAAAACAGTCGAATCTGCTGCTGGCATGAAATTCATTTCGATATTCAAATCTACATTTGATTTCATACACCATCCATATGCCCATACATAAAAAAAAAAAACGCGAATCTGCTGCTGGCATGATATTCATTTCGATATTCAAATCAGGATTCATTAATATTTGTAATTATCCCTTGAGTTTGAAAAAGAAAGCGAATTTACTGCGGCATGAAATTCAGCTCATCAGCATATTCATTTCGATATTGAAAATCGAACTCCGATTATCGAACTTACTGACAACTTCACACACTCTTGAATTGTACTACTAACCCTAACCCTAACCCTATTTAAAGTTTAACTGCTTGCTGGAAATTTCCTTTTCATCCATTTCCAGTATAGGAGTTAACCGTAATTTATTGCGATTCTCGTATTTATTGCAAAACTGGTTGCTACAAACCTTTCACCAAACAAAAAAAATTTAGTCTTTTCTAAATGGAAAGCATTTGCAGACCACAAAATAAGCGTTGCCAAAATGTTGTAATTTGTCTAGGAGAGGGTAGAAAATTTTCTCCTTTTCCCACAATGTTTTCAAAAGCCTTCTTTCTTGAGGTCGTCAAACTCGGAGTTGTTTGGTAAAGGGTAAATTAATGCATTAGATATTTAGCCTATGGCTGTACGAAGACGCCTGTTTACCCCGTGTAGTCGATTTCTCTTTGAAAACATCGTGAGTAAAGGAGCTTAATAGCCTGTCACAATCAATTGGTCCTTTTCTTTTCATGAATTCTATACTGTCGAAAAATTATATATGAGCAATGCTCTGTGAAAAGAGGGCTTAATGCATCATCAAAAAGTATCGACCCAGGTCAGCGTGCGTAGTCCGCGCAGGCTGGCATGGACCGAAACTTCTTGCTTTGGTAAATCTTCTGACTGCAAAGAACCAGTGTACCAGAAGACCAGTGTACTTCATGATTCAGTCGGTTATTGTTCAAAATGGACTTCATGGATCTATAATACTGTTCATGAGTTACTCGGTATGATGCATCACGGAGATGCGTTTAACCCCCTTTTGCCAGTTCATGGCTCATATTTTTGTTTTCTATTTAATTGTGTGCCGTTTGCGTAGTTTTAGATAGTTTTTTTTTAATCACATAACCTCCTTTGTTCCCAGTGATATATATTCGTTACGAATTTTCTTTTATTATATTCTTATCAGTGAATTACTGGGATTTCACAGTGAATAACAACACTAGTGATGATAAATATGGTATTATCACTATTGACGATATAGTTTAAGAATGTTTGCCGGAACTCCTTTCTTCCTATATTGCTCACATTGTACCATTCTTGATAATTTTTCGAATAAAAAAGGGCGAATTAGGAATAAATAGGATAATCAACGGGTATGTGTGATATTGAAAATTTGTCACTCGAATGGGGTTTGTTGCGGTTAGAAAACTCGTCCTTCGGACTCGTTTTTTCAACGGCATGCTGATCTAAACCAGGAAACTGGCTGAGAAACTTAAGCGAAAGAAGGCGTAAACATTAAGCTGATTCACTTCTACAAAATGGTAAATGGACTTTCTCCAAATTACCTCAATGTTACTGTTCCCCCAACGGTTGGCGATTCATCAGCTTATAATCTGCGTTGACCAAATCAGTTGCGAACCATTGCTTGCAGAAGTAGCTTGTATAAAAATTAATTCCTGCCGTCTGTAATTCATGACTGGAATTTCTTACCGGACAAGATTAAGAACGCAGAAATCACTGACATCTTTTAAATATCATTTGAACCTTGACAGGCCCACACCAAGACAAATATATTTCTTCTGTCAAGAGATATGATGACGATGAGTGGGTTTGTTTCTCAGGTGACAATGTCTTACCAGGGAATATGTACAGTTCTGGTGATATATAGAATTTTCCTCAGGCTATCTGGCCTCAATTGATTTGAAACTAAAAACACAAAAGCATCAAAATACTGTCTTGATAGATTATCCGTCGGACGCCAAACGACTGTCTTATACAGTCTATAGAGACAAAGTGCCAAGCTCAAACTTCTGTCTTTGATTTAACACGGACGGAGTATGAACGTTGCTTCAGGCTGTCGTTCGTGACTTGGCTTCAAACACCCTCTCAGTCTTATTCGGCTTCAAACAAGTCCCTGTGAAGCACTTCAAGTCTGTCTGAAGCTGGCCAGGAACGGTGTTATGCTGAACCGCTGTCGGTCTGTGTTTCAGACTGATCTGTTCAATCCTCACTGTCTAGGCTGGAACTGTGAGACAAGACTTCTCAGCTTCAAACTGCTTGGAACGGGTCCGTTTGAGGCTGGGTCTGTATGGGACGTGTTGAAGCAACTTCCCGAGTCAGCCCAGCGCGCTTGGAACGAGTCTGAACCTCTCTGAAGCTGGGCTGTTTGAAGCGTAGACGAGCGTCGTTTGCTCCTCAGCGTTGTAGATGGGAAGACGAATGCTGAGCCTCTGTCGATCTTGCTCTGTGCCAGTCGATCTGCTCAACCTTGTGTCGCCTATATCCACAGCGTGAAAAGAGTGATTTCTCTGTAATGGGTTACGGAGAAAAATTGCTGTCGCAGTATATAGTTGCAACAACGTGGAACTCCGATGAGTTTGGCACTATTTATATTCACCAATTATAAGTCGACTGAACGGGGTCAAAATTTTGTGTTTCTTAAAGTGTCATGATTTCTTGATCTGATAATCTACCAAGACTTTAAATGTGAAATTACAATGTACCTATTGCAGAATATAACAAAACAAAAATGCATATTATTCAACACAACATTAACACTGATTGAAATTAAAATCTATGATTTATTCAAAAGAAACAATGTATTCCAAAAATAGTACTAAAGCATCAAATGATCAAAGTACTCCCGGTACTAACAATAATAGACATTAAACTATATACAACACGGGGTACTGCCTGTACCTTACAGATTATTTCTGACATCTTCGATGAAAGAAAAATTCAGATTATCCATTCTAGGTTGCGTAACAGTGTAGTTCTCTTAATCATCACCTATACTTGAAAATTTTAGTGCAATCGCCACTCTGTAGATGTGGCTCAGTTGAAACAACTGAACACGGTTTTTTTTTTTTTTATTAAAATGTCCAATTCACAACTTAAGAGATCTTTTAAACTTTAGTATAAATGATATAGCAAGAGATATAGCAAACCAGCAAACCGTCCTATATGGAAATGAAAGTCTTAGCCTGCATGATAGGCCTAATGAGAGAATATTTGCTGCAACGCATTCATATATAGGCCTATATATCCGTGCAAGTGGAAGATTTGCTTTTATTTCATGCTTTTCTTTAGGTTTACAAGAAATATCGGTGAAATATTTTTCGATATTTCATGGTTACGACCAGTGAAAATACCGATTTTTATATTCTAACTCTTCAATTGAAGGCGGAAACAGTTGTTCCCGTGCACTAGTTACCTAGGTAAAGTGCGCATGCCTCACAACCAGATAAAATATGACGTCATTTACCTTACATTTCTCGCGCTTGACGTGTTATTGTAATGCGTTGCTATGCGGAGGGGGTACACCACGGGGAATAACCGAAAAGAACTGTACTGGATTTTGATTAAGTTCCCCACAGAAAGGGTCAAAAGCATGAAATAAATAGAATATTTGTTTTTTTTTCGGTGAAAGATCGAAATTTATTTCATCTCATGAACATCATCGGAAATATTTTCATTGGTGGCTGCGCCACTCGTAAAAATATTACCGATGATGTTCACTCGATGAAATAAATTTCGATCTTTCACCGTAAAAAACAAATATCCTCTATATAGTCGGTATCTATTACATGATACCTAAACATTCCTACAAAGTATATCACAAATCCTACCATTCTTACCTAGCTTTCTTATCTTCATCTTTATAAACTGTCCTTTCTAAGGCTTACGTAGTAGTGACGGGACCTCAGGTTGTAAGTTTTTAATATCGTCTTTATATTTGGTTTCCTTTTAGGTGACATTTTCATCAGTAGGCCTAACGCTCCAAACCCATCTGTCCCCCTCTTACGCCCGTATTTTCTTCAATTTCTTTCTTTTTTATGTGTTTTCATGACTTGTTCATGATATCGTACTTTATACATGCATTAGCCGGAAATTGGAGAGGAACTCTATATAAGCTTTGCTTTCGTTCCATTCCATTTCTGCAGTATTATATTTGTTAATCAAGTGTATTGTATTGTCTATGTATATTGTACTTCTGTAAAATAAAATATGTTTAAATTAACCGCATCACATCCCATTATAGTGACAGATTTTTGATATCACACATAACCAGTTGATTATCCTCTATATCTTATGTATACACGTTTGATATCACAATTGTGTGACGTCATTTTTGACGTCACTTTGTTCATATTTCATAGAAGTGAATGGGTTTTATGGATATTACCGCGGGTGCATCTGGAGATGGTTTTGCACCTCCTGATCTATAATTTGTGAAATATCGTTACGTGATAAAACGAATCTGACATTCGTTGGCGTTTGAGATAAAAATTAATTAAACTCGCCAAGAAAAAATATTATTAAGCTCGCCAAAGGCTCGCTTAATAACATTTTCCCTAGACTTGTTTAGTAAAATTTTATTTCAAACGCCAACTCATGTCACATCCTATATGACAGATCTAAAACAAAATGGGTCAAAACCTCTTTCATACAACTTGATTTGACTTTACCGGGTGACAGTTGTTCTCTTACATCGTAGATTCCGGGTTCGAATTCCGAGGGGTCAACCTTTGGTACTACCCACAACACAGCGCGACTACCGGTTAGGGTTTCCAGGGAGCAATTCTCGAGAGTGATTGATAGTTGTGACAACTTCTTTCACAACCGATGTATTATAGATACGAGAGGCGCTCTAGGAAATGAGGGTTTTGTGATGCATTATACATGTACGAAGCCGGTCGTTGCATATTTGGGACCCATTCTGTCCAACAAACGGGTAAATCATGCAGTAGAGTGGTTAATTAATATGCAGAAAATTTACAAACTGAAAATAGTTTTGGTCCGTGTCAGCCTGCACAGAGTGCAGGTGCATTTAAGCCCCCTTTTCACAGAGCACGGCAGAACGTATCATGTTTAAACTGAACTATCTGACTCACAAAGACTTGAGGTTTTTGTTTCAGTCTATCAAAAGGAATTTATTTTTCAAGGCATTTCAGCGCCATAGGCGAAAACAGATTTTTTTTGGGGGGGCGGCATATATCCAAGATTAGACGGCACAGAACGTGCAGTCTGATCTTAGATCTACACCGTCGAATCTAAATAAAGTCCGAGTACATTATATGGGGCTGCAAGAGGTAATCAAACCATAAAAAAAAAGTCAGTGCATTTATACCATCCCCCGGTTTTTCCCCGTTTTTATTGCTTTCTTGGAAACTCTCAGAACATAGACCCATTCATCAAGAGAAAATTCAAATCGATTTAATCTACTAGATTTCATTAATAACGATAAATATCACACAAAAAATTTCCAAGTTAAATATTTGTCTCTCGTGTGCATCCGACGTCTGTAGGTACCAACGATATAGGGCGAATCACTGCTGAACTAATTTGTTATCTATAAAAACAATCCGGACTCCATCTATTGTTCGACATTTGTCTGTTTTCCCGTTATAGTATCCCACGTGTTTCGTCACCAAACCAGATAAGCTTACACTTCTTCTACAAAAAGCCTCATTTCCAGACGAGATTAAGGTCAAAGGTTGTCGCCATGGTCCAAAAGGAACATCTTCGCGGTCATTCGCGGGTACGGGTAAGAAACGTAACTGTTCCGTTATTTTGATCCTAGAAATCTCTGGGCGACAATAGTCCAACAAATTATTCTCTGGAGAGAAAGAAACCGAAAATTTGGCCTTTGACATAGATCTAGCGTCAAACTCTACACTACCATGTCTAACATCCATGCGAAAAGTCGGCACAAGTTCAACCGAAATAGAACCATCTTTGAACAAGCTTCGAAAGCATTTTGGTCTTTATAATGTAGATTTCTTTCAATCTCTTTAATCGCCTTTCCAAAATTAATTCGTTCGATTGTTTTATAAGCGTTCGAGCTTTTCCTAAAGGGTCTTTTTCCTCGTCCTTTTTTTCCCTGAAGTTTCCAAAAATTGGCGAGTGAGATCGTGGAACTGCAGCGAGACTTTCCGATGTATGCTTCCGACGTCTTCGTTGATGGTCATTTTCTCACAATCTTTGGACCACTAGTACACTTAGAAATAAATTCGAGCCATGCTATGGCAAAAAGGGGTTTAATGCGTCTCTATGATGCATTATACCGAGCCATCATATAATTATTGATCCATAAAATCCGTTTAGACAAGTAAGCAACTGAATTATGTGGTAGAATGGTCCTTGGACATGCAGAAAATTTACAAATAGCAAAAAGTTTCGATCCATGTCAGCCTGCTCGTACTGCGCAGGCTGACATGGTTCGATTTTTTTTTTTTTTTTTTTTTTCTTTTCCTTTGGCAGATCCATTAAGCCCCCTTTTCACAGAGCATGGCTCATATGTATAAGTATGGATAAATAAAAGCATATGCTGGCACGTCCTCTCTTCCCTACATATCAGAAAAAGAAACACATTTGAAAATATTTCTACTTTTTTTTAATTATCAGTCAGTTGTCTTCCACAGGAAAAACAGGTATGCCAAAACTAACTACAAGTATAAAATAAGATAAAAGTTTAGCTCATATTTTTTTCTCATTCCTCATATGGATATCTATTAAATTTGTATACAGGTACAACTATGACGTAAACAGGTACAATTATGACGTAAATAGGTATAACTATGACGTAGATCAAACTATAAGCCTTATCCTGCTAGATAAATGAATTGAGACTTTAACCCTTTACCACACAATGCCAACTTTTAACGACCCTGGGAAAGAAGCCTTTTGAAAACATTATGGGAAAAGGAGAAAATGCTGGTAACCAGCATCTTCTCCTTTTCCCAGAATGTTTTCTATCCTATCAAAAGAAATTTGCACCATTTGAGCCACATTGAAATTGCCGTCTGTAAATGCTTTCAATTTGCACAAGGCTAAAATTTTGTAGTCTGGTAATGGGTTAAAGCCGATGAAAGAAATCCAAATTTTGTTATGTCAAAGGGGTTGTTGTTGTTGTTGTTGGGGGAGATATCTCCTCATCGAACAGTGTAGATCCAAGATCAGACTGCTTGTTCTATCAGTCTGATCTTCATCTACGTTGTCTGCAAAATGGTCCTTGAGTCGGCATAGCAGCCTAAAGGTTAAGAAAATAAAAGAAAAGTCATATAATGATACTGAAGAAATGGTTATTTTCAGAACATTTTAGTGGGAAAAATTGATATGTAAAAAGTATGTAGGATTAAAAGAATTTACCTCGTTCAATGCAAAACGAATCTCTATTACAATTCTGTGGTTCTTTTATGACGTCATACGTTACAATTGCGACGACGTTCAAATAGATCTACAACAATTTTTTTTTTTTTTAACATTTTAAAGTATTCCTCCCAGATCGTAATTCCTAACCGTTACATGACTAGATTTTAGCTCAATCAGCGCAATGGGCGATAGATGAAACTTTGCCGGACACATAGATGACATTCTGCACAGAACCTGATCTGAACCAGTCTGATCTTGATCTATCATGTTCACTTTTTTTTTTTTACAAGACTTATATGTCGTATAGTTTATTGGATTTTTTTTTGTCATTTAGTTGACAGTAGAATGATGATGTGGTTATAAAAGAGGAGCCTTCTTGTCGCTGCCTTGTCTGATTCCAAATCAATCTCTCTCTCTCTCTCTCTCTCTCTCTCTCTCTCTCTCTCTCTCTCTCTCTCAAAAATCAAAAGTATCTTTCACGAGGATGTTTGACTAATTATCAAGTTTTTTATCGTTCTATCAACATGACAAAAAACCTTAATTCCAATTAAAGGCCTGTACATATTTGTACATACAACATTGAAACAATAGAACAAACCAATTATACTCATGTCAAAACAACAGTAATTAACAAAATTATCCTCTTATCTCTGTGTAACATCTTCGATATCTCACTGTCACCTTGTCTCGGTTTCCGTCCCTTACTTCATTCTTTAATTAGTCGAGAACATAATCAGGGCTATCATCGTCCTAATTAGGGAGCCACTGAACCCCTCGGGTTCTGTCAACCTGTTGAGTTTCAGGGTCACTCGAGCAGAACGTTCTTAAAGTATATAGTCTAGGACCCCAGTGTTTGGAAATCAGAATTCTTTATTACAATTATCAATCATATAAAAAAGAGAAACGTTTATATTCTTTTCATAAAGTATTATTCTATACACAGTTATATTATTGTTCTAAATATCGATTGTTGTGCTGGTATACAGAGAGATCTGAATCGACTTTCGTTAATATTAGAAAGGATTTGTGAATGGAAACTAACAAGGTTAGTGTTATGATTTTTTTTTCACTCAAACCATAACTTTATGTTATGCTTTATTTATATCGACCCTATAGGACGAGAATTCTCGCCTTGCAGCAGACTGCTTCTGAAATCATTGTGTCAAAAGGAGAAACTGCTTGTCTCCTATTGTCACAATGTTTTTACAAGGTGTCCATGCACCAAATATTGATCATTATACGAAGTTGTTTTAATTAACTCTGCACAATACGGAACATTTTTTAGACATGACCAATTTAAAACGACCGTTATTTTGCTGAGCCGAGCCTGGAATGTTGTGTCAACTTAGGATTTAAGAATGATTCAAAAGCTTCTGAAAAACAGCGAAATGCGTCTGAAATAACGAACTGATTTGAAGTCGGAAAATGAGCCCCTTTATACTTAAGCAGAATAAGAGACTTAAGTCTTTTTCGTTAAACCGGGCCCTGATCTGTTGCGATACAACAACTATTCAATTCTCTTTTCTTTTCGGCTGATGAAATTCCTTTTCTTCTTTCATTGTCCGTTTTCTGGCGATGATATATGTAGCAAATGTCGTAAATATTTTCTCTTCATTCAAAAAAGATATAAACTGAAAACTGACTCTTAGGCTCCTAAGCGCGACTCACTGACCTTTTGCAGACAGAGTAGATGAAGATCAGACGGCACAGAACGTGCAGTCTGATCATGAATCTACACTGTCCGATAAGGATATATTTTCCCCAAAAAATAATTTTGAAACAGCATCATTTGGGTTGTTACTATGGACTTGAAAGTTTCATGTTAAGTATGTAGCAGGTTAAGGGTTAGTTCGATTATCGGCAACAAAAATCAGACATAAATCAGCGTCACGGCTCCATCTTGTAACAATACCATCATGTCACATGACAGCAAAGCGCTCGAGGTCAATCGTGATCCAGGTTAATTTTTATAGTCACTGTCAATGAATTTATGGTGGTTGTTTTTTTTTTAATTTTAGAATGTAAATAAGTTATAAAGTATGGTTGTCAAATACTATAGGAATGTTTTCAGTATGGTACTACCCCCCCCCCCCCCCACCAGTGGGCAATTCTTACGGAGGAAAAATTGACGGGTAGCCCCGGTAGCTCAGTCGGTATACTTGAGATCAGGGGGTCGGACAATTTCTTTCCGAGGATTGATGATATTCATTGCGACAGGATTCATTCCTCTCTCACCGCTGACTATTATTTCGACGATGGTAAGGTGGGAAAGCAGCCAACGGCTTAGAGAGAATATTGTACGTAGTACTGGTAAAAGAAACTCCAGGAAAACATGGATAGGTGCACTGGCCGCCGCTATATAAATAAAATAATGTTGAAAACGGCGTTAAACACCACTCACTCAATCAATAAATTAAGATTTATTGTGTTCGAAAGCAATTCAACAGACGACACTAAATAAGGAGTAATAGTTGTAGCAGTAATAGTTTATCTATGCCAGGGAGTGACATGGTCTCTCTGGGCCAATTTTAACTTTTTTTCAAGAAGACAAAAGTTAATATGATAATCGGATGTGCATCTACATAAATTATCCTTAAAACCATAACTGTTTTAGTTTTGTATTGAAATTGAGGTAAAAATCTGGTAACCAGTATTTTCTCCTTTTATTACTTTTTGAAAGCTAAGTTTCATATTTTGAGTTACATTTTACTTGTTGTCTTCATATACTTTAAAGTCGGACAAGGCCAAACATTTTTGTTGTCTGTTATTTAAAGAGTTATGAGCTATCTAAAACTTTTACGTTGCTAACTAAATTAATTCGATTTCTGTTTTCAACTCTTTAGATGAACTTCACTGCATTGGTAGATCATTTTGAAAACGTTTAGCTTGAGGTACCGGACGGCGTAGATCCAAGATCACACTGTACGTTCTGTGCAGCCTGACCTTGATGCATCCCATCCGTAAAAGCTATTTAGGCCTTTACCACATAATCCCGAATTCTAAGCCTTGGACTGCCGAGCGGGACCAAAAGACCTTTTGCAGACAGTGTAGATCAAGATCCGACTGCGGAGAACGTGCAGTTTGATCTTTTATCTACACTGTCCGATAAGGAGATATCTTCCCCCAAAAACATCTTTGAAATAGCAAAATTTAAGGTTTTACTATCGGTTTAAAATTTTCATTCCATTTATATAGCAGAATAAGGGTTTGCACCCCCGAGGCTTTTGAAACATGAGAAAAGTAGAAAATACGGATACCCAGCATTTTCTCCTTTTCCCACATTGTTTTCTACCCTTTAAAACACAAATTTCGTGATTTAAATAATATTTAATCCGTCGTCTGCAAGTGCTTTAATTTTAGATAAGGCCAAAACTTTTTGTCGTAATTTGGCAACGAGTTAACAGATGAAATTCGTTCCTTGCTAGCTTAATTAACCATTCTTTTTAATCTGTGGGTTGATTTCCATTGCATTCGAATGACGATTAAGTTTTTAACATTTCAGTAGGGCACGGTATAGATACAAGATTAAACTGAACGTTCTTTGCAGTCTGATCTTGATCTTTAACCGCTCGCAAAATGCAAAAGCTCTTTCAGTCCTCATTTGCAGTGAAAGGGGTACAAAATGTTAAATTCTGCCTGTTTCCTTTTTTCGGTATTTGGAGAGCTATCTCTAGAATCCTCTATAAAATACAGCCCAAACAACCGACCTATAATATTACGTAATCTGGAATTCTGAAGTAGCATAAAAGTTAGAAATAAATCCCTGCAATATGTGCTTAGCGCGGTAATTGCCACGTGCTATTGAATTGATCAATCAGTGAAGTGCGAAAATTAGACAGTGGCTCTTAGGCAAGTTGACGATTCTAACAGATTTTCTATTCAATTGTAGAAACTAAGCTCTACACCATATGTTAGAAAAGTAGCCTAGATAAATGCCCGGGTGTGAAAATTACGCAAATTTAAGAGACAGATGTTAAGATGATATGGTTCGATCCTTCTGATCACACCGCAACTAACAATATAAAGATTCATTTTGTTGATAGTGGCTGTATCGAGCGGTTAACTGGTGAATCAATGTCTGTTGTCTGGAATAAAATAACTAAGGTAATACGAAAATCTCCGCCTATCTGTATCTGTTACGTTCTTGATTGCAATATTCCACATTTTGAGGGAGAATTGGATTTACAATTAACTCTTTACCAAATACAATTTTACACAAGTCCTAGTTTGAAAGCACTTACAGACGACAAAATGATAAAATTCGTTTTGAAAAGGCAGAGATAGAACACATTGATGGAAAAAGATAAAATTCTGGTTACCAATATTTTCTCCTTTTCCAATAATGTTTTATAATGTTTTCAAAAGTCTCCCTTCCCTCCTCAGGATCGTTAAAATACGAGATTATTTGGTAAAGAATTAAGACGGCGTCCAAATCTTGTAGTACACTTCAAATTATGAATCTGATTCTTCGAATAAGTATTAAGTCATAATGAATAAAAACACTTGGCAGTCCTGCGAGGGAGGGCTTTCAGAAAACTGTTTTGGGCCATTATTCGTTTTACTGTCAATTTTACTTTTCACACTTTTTCCAAAGAACCCAGTTTGATAACGAAATTGTGGAAGAAGGCTTTAGAAAACATTGTGGGAAAAGATAAAATACTGGTTATAAGCATTTTCATGTTTCAACCATTTTGAAGACAGAAATGGCCCTTTGAGCATAACCTGCATTATGTTTTTCCTATTTAGACAAGTTTAAGGTACAAGTTGTCTGGTAAAGAGACTACCTTCATGTCTACCCTCCTTGATTCATAATTGTTGAACATTACAATGATAGACTTTTTATTTGGCATTTGACAGACACAATGTGACTTTGACCATAACTAGAGAACTGGTGTAGACTCAGATCGGCCTGCACTTCTGTGCAAGCTGATCTTGGTTTATGCGTACCACAAAGTGCATAGTAGTAAATATAATGGCGTTCGGCAAGATAAATTTCGACCCCTTTTCTTCCACACTTACTAAAAGGTCTCTGTGTAGAAGAGCAATGTCTCGAAAAAAAACAAACTCACCTACTATCGCAATCACTTTGACATAAATCTTCCACTCCATTGCCATAAGCGAAAGCAGGTCTTTTGTGAGCCGGCATAGCCTCAAGATCAGACTGCAGAGTACGAATAGCCTTATTTTGGATGTACACCGTCCGCTTGTTTACTCAACGTTATGAGAAAGAATGTCTCTGTGTGTGTCTATGTACCGTTAACACTTGAACTACTGAATAACTTTCATAAAATTTTCAAGCCGATAGTAAAAAAAAAAACAGAAAAATGCTATTTCAAACTCTTTTTCAGAGAAAAATATCTCTTTATCGGGCAGTGTCTGATCTTGATCTACAGTGTCCACATAAGGACAGTGAGTCGCGCTTAGCAGCCTAAGAGTTAAAAGCGGTCGAGCAAATGTATGTGACGCCGACAGCGAAAAACTTGTAAGTTCACATAAATGTTTATCATTACTATTGTATATGACGAGATATATGTAACGTTATATAAGTCATAAAGTCATATCAATCCATAAGCAATATATTGATCTTCGTGTCTTCATTCAATGCCGATTATAATCACATTAATTCGTTCCCGCATTTTGTTATTTATCTACATAAAGCAAAAGTTTAAATTATTTAAAAACAATCTTACGACAAAACCAACGTTCCGTTCCGTGTGATCTTGACCTACACCGTATGCATAAGCCCTTTGCTGCCGGAGACCGCGAAATGGCCAATAAATTTAAAACGTCATATCTACTTTTCTCTCTAGACCCAGTTACGATTCACTGCCAATGGCACTGAAACTTATTTTAGAGACGGCGTGAATCAAGATCAGAGAGCACATAACACGCAGTCTGATCTTGGATCTATACCTTCCGCTATCTGATGCTAAACTATGACCAAAATCATCTTCTTGTGCACTGCATTCCATCTTTTTGACCTTGGTAAAGCAGTCAAATTTAACTCTTTACCAAACGAAAAAAAATCGAATTGACCAAATTCAAAGCATTTGCACGCAACAAATTAAAGCTGGCTCAAACGGTGGAATTTGTGAGTGACAGGATATATAACTGTGAAAAAAGGAAAAAATGAAGGTTACTATCATTTTCCCCTTTTCCCACAATGTTTTCCAAAGCCTCCCCTTACACCCCAGGGCTGCTAAATCTGGAGATTGTTTGGTAAAGGATAAGCACTTGGCGGCAATAGGGTTAAAATCGTAAATATGCTGTAAAAATGATTCTACGCCATATCTAGCTATATCTGACAGCAAAGGCTCAATACATTTTGTTTTTGAAAAAATAGACCTGAATAAGCTTGATTCAATCCAATCAAGTTTGCGATAGAGGTAAAACGCTTAGGAAATTGTTACTGATTTTAAAATGAGAGAAATCTTTGACACTATGTACTTATGTTCGAGACGGTTCATTACAAATAATGTTATATTTGTTACTTTAACAGATGGCTCATCAACCTCGCACAAAGTACCAGGATATCCCATTCGTCATAGACGGCGTAGCCAAGATTGTGAAAAGTGTAACCAGTCAGACCACGTGCGGTGACGTCATCGATAAGCTACCGAAACTCTCCACTCCTCTCGCTGTATTCGCATCTGCAGACGGGATTGAGAAAGAACTTTCGAGCAAGACTAAACTACTGAAAGTTTGGAGAGCGCACACATCTTCACAGAAAGTTGTATTCGTGGTTAGACGATCGGAAAAGGACTGCAAACTAAAGAAAAGCAATTCTCGTTTGTTTGGAGATAGACCAAGGTGTGAACAACAGTCCGTGATTAGTTATCAAGATAGAACAAAGGATAGGCTCAAACAGTTTTCATCCTTCATCAAAGAGAAGAAACAGCGTATAAATAGACGACTCAGCGAAGGGCCCTCGTTTCTTCATTCTACACTCAAACCAAAGAAGTCCTCGACAAACATGGCACTGGAAAGCACTCGACTGTCTGCTGTACTCGACAAGTCAGCTTCGTCATCGTGTAAGCAAAGAACTATCCCTAAACAGTCGTCGAGAATCCTGAACGTGAAACCAAGAGACCCACTGACCGTGATTAACGCATTAAACACAAAGAAACTCGGGTTAAAGACCAGATTTAAAACCAGTAATATGTCTTCAAATGAGCGCACGTCGAAAGGAAGTTTAAGGCCCTCGGATACCGGATACAGCTCAGCGGACGCTCGACCAACCACACAAAAATCGAGCAAACATCAGATACAGCTTCTAGATGATTCTGAAAATGGTCCCCGACATAGTACACCAATTGTTCAACAGACCAGGAAGCGAAGATGTACAGTAATAGATACAACAATCAACGAAGAGTTTGAGGAACTTCGGGGGAAAAGCATGATTCTGAGAAAGTTCATGGAAGACCAGCTTGTCTACGGCGCTACAACAAAGGAAAATTCCTGTGCAAACCAGCAAACACGTGACAATAAACGAAGACGTACCGACTTCCGACTTAGTTTACCGGCTTTCACTACACAAGAGGAAAAGTGTCGTTATCTGTGGAACCAGTACTGTGATTCCGAATCGGATTGTAGCGAGGACTCTTTTATGAACAATTCAACCATGGACAGGGCTTTTCTTGAAAGTTTTGAGTTGGACTCGAATTACATGGAAAATCTATTCACAAAACAGAGAAGAAACAAACTCCGCCGTGAATCAGCCATTTCAAACCTGACGAGATTCTCCCTCCGACGGAAACAGGCGGAAATACCCGAAGAAGACAACAGCTACGACTATTCATTCGACTGTTCTTTCCACAGAATGGACGAATCCCAGGCCATTGAATACGGGGCCGAATTCCACGAACATTTCGAAACGAAAAACGAGGATTCCGACTGCAGCGTAGACAGTTTCATGAAAACACGATCGGACCTTGACGATGCTGATGTCACCAACAAGAAATTAGACGACAGTGTCTCAGAATCCGACGAAGGAATTGGTTCCTCTTCCGGAGGTAGTGTTACAAACGGCCCAGTGCTCGTTGTTTAAACCCTTTTACCAGACTGGAAAACTTTGAACACGTCCATGTTGAAAGAAATCGCAGATGAGACAAGCTATGTGTATCTCAAATAAGTGATTTTGTCATTGACAAGATAGAAAACATTGTAGGAAAAGAAGAAAACGCTGTTCACCAGCATTTTCTTCTTTTTCTACAATGTTTTTTCAAATGTCTTTTTTCCACAAGATCAATTGGTAAAGGATTATTTTTCGACGAAGATTTGAAATTAAGCCAATACCAATAATGTTTGTCGCTGGTGTGAATAATGGAATTAATCTACAGAAAAGATACTAGTATATGGAATATTTACAGTATTATGTCAAGTACGAATACTGATCAGAAAACATTGTGAAAAGTAAAGCTACTGCTGATTACGAGCAAATCTTTAATTTTTCTCATGTCTTTCTTTATTGTTTAAGAAATACATATATTGCAGTACTATGAAGGTTTAACTCAAAACATTGTGAAAAATGGAAAGAAAAGTTGCTATCATGGGCATTTTCTTCATCTGCTTTCTTTATTGCTTATAACTGGAAAGGCGTTGTCACAACCCAGGTGGGAAGCGGAATAGTAGAGACATGTGCATCTTTAAAGTGCTTATGAAAACCATGAACACGGATTAACTTACATATTTGTTGTGTATATTATATAGTTTATTGTGAAAGAAATTATATTTAAACACTGTTAAGTTTATTCAAATTTTAATGTTTGAAATTGTACATAGATCTTGTCTTGTAAGTAATTATTTATCAAGTGAAATTCTTTCTTTCTTGAAAATAAGAAAGGCAAACAGATCCCATACGAAATGTTCTGCATTTCTTTTATTTCAAATCTTAAATGAGAAGTACACATACTGCTTCTACCCCTACTATGTTTAATCCTTAGACTGCTAAACAAAACTCAAAGCATTTTCAAGATGGTAAAGATCAAGTTCAGACTGCAGAGGATGTGTAGTCTGATCTTGGATCTTTACTGTCTGATGCAGTGAGATTTTTTCAATCAAAAGAAAATTTGAAATCGAAATTATTTTGTTTTAGCTATCGGCTGGATTTTATTAGCAGTATTGGGGTTAATACTCTTCATCTCTCTATTCAATTGTATATTTATACGTGTACATAAAATAAATTCAATTTGTCTATTAAAAATGATGTAAAGATTAGTTTAAGGTCATGATATTAAATTCCTTAAATATACTGTAGTAAAAATATCTGAATCTTCCCGAGTCATTTTAACCCTTCACCAAACATTTACATAATTTTACCACCATGAAGAAGAATAGTTTAGAAGACGTTGCCAAAAAAAGGAGAAAATGCTGGTAACAAGCATCTTCCTCTTTTCCTACAACGTTTCTTATTCTTACCCCTTCAAATATTAAATCACATTGTATTTGTTGTCTCAGAGTGTTTTCAAAAGTCCACAATTTTGTCACCTGGCACAGAGTAAAACCACACATGATTACTTGTAATAAAACATTGTGTTTTAAACAATTTATTTCTCCATTTGCTACCATATTTTCTTGGAGGAATGCTAGTAAAGAGTATAAAGAATGAGAGGAATGCAAGTAAAAAAGACAGATTTAGAAAAAAAAAGTTTCAATTGGAAATATTGCCTTTCACCCTTTTCCAAACAATTACGAGTTTTAACGACCCTAGGGGTAGGTCTTTTAAAAACACTGTGGAAGAGGAGAAAATGCTAATAACCAGCATGTTCTCCTTTAACCACAATGTTTTCTACTCTGTCAAAGAAAGATGTCATCATTGGAGCCATATTTAATCTGTCTTCTACAAAACTTTTCAATTTGGAACAATCTAAAATTTTGTCATTTGGTAAAGAATTAATAACCAAATTCTTCATTTGCAACACTGTTTTCTTAACAATCTCTGTAATCTGTAATCATAATTGTTACTGTACTATCTAAAGTATTTTTTTCCCCTGAATTTTATATATACATATATGTATATACACAGACGGTTCAACACAATTAATACCATTGAAATCATCGTTAAAAAAGGGAAAAAAAAAGTTTAATTTTTCTATTTTCCCACATTTTTTCCCCAATAGTCATCTGTTACAAGATGCAACAAGAGCGGCAAATTGTCGCAAGATACGCCCGTCCCACCACCAGTTGTCGAGGGGGTATAATAATCGTAAAGGGCAGGTAATGCAACAAACATGTTTACCAAAGTCTCAAGTCAATTTGACTTGAGGTGACAAAGTTCTGTTCCAGACAAGCAAGAAATACTGTAAAAATGAAGATCAAAGTGGAATTACTCAAAATCCGCACTAGGTAGAGTTATTGTTCTTGCGAACTGTACTCCGTAATATTGCAACAAACATGCATACCAAGTTTGAAGTCACTCTGACTTGAGATGACAAAGTTATATTCCGGACAAGCACTAAATGCTGTAAAAATGACGATCAAAGGGAAATAACTCAAAATTTGTGCTAGGAAGAGTTATGGTTCTTGTGCACTGCACTCCTTAAATTTTCAACAATCATGCATACCAAATTTGAAGATGTTCAGACTAGAGATGACAAAGTTATATTCTGGACAAGCAGAAAATGCTGTAAAAATGACGATCAAAGGGAAATAACTCAAAATTTGTGCTAGGAAGAGTTATGGTTCTTGTGCACTGCACTCCTGAAATTTTCAACAATCATGCATACCAAATTTGAAAATGTTCAGACTAGAGATGACAAAGTTATATTCTGGACAAGCAGAAAATGCTGTAAAAATGACGATCAAAGGGAAATAACTCAAAGACAGCACCAGGTAGAGTTATGGTTCTTTCGCACTGCACTCCATATTATTGCAACAAACACAAATACCAAGTTTCAAGTCAATCGGACTGGAGATGACAAAGTTATGCTCCGGACAAGCAGAAAATGCTGTAAAAATGATGATCAAAGGGAAATAACTCAAAGACAGCACCAGGTAGAGTTATGGTTCTTGTGCACTGCACTCCGTATTATTGCAACAAACACACATGCCAAGTTTCAAGTCAATCAGACTGGAGATGACAAAGTTATGCTCTGGACAAGCAGAAAATGCTGTAAAAATGACGATCAAAGGGAAATAACTCAAAGACAGCACCAGGTAGAGTTATGGTTCTTTCGCACAGCACTCCGTATAATTGCAACAAACACACATTCCAACTTTCAAGTCAATCGGACTGGAGATGACAAAGTTATGGTCCGGACAAAGAACTTGACGCCACCCGCCTGTACGCCATGGGTGATCCCATGATACGTCCCGTCTTCGACGGGCATATAAAAAGTCTTCTGCCAGAGGTACCTAGTAAATTACATGTACAACTTTTGTATCACTGTCATCCTAATACACGTGAGCCATGCTCTTAAAATGGGAGTTTTTCAGAGAAAATGTATTTGCAAAACGTATTGACCCATGTCAGCACAATTATGCAGTCAGCGCAGCTAACCTGGGTCAAAAGGTTTTGTTTTTGCTAAACTTTCTGCATGTCAAAAGATATTCCTTCTTGTACTTCAGAGAGTCTTTAGTTAAAATGAATGCATATTAATACCGCCTTCACACTTATGGATTTTTCTTAGGAGTCCTTACGGATTGCCAACTCGTAGTCAATTGCAAGCATCTGTACATAACTCGTTCGCATACGTTAATAACTCGTCACAACTCGCAGACACTCGTTTCTTTCAGTTGTTATCAAGACGTCACAGAGGCCTGATCTCTTCGATATACACTATTGATATACAATATCTACAAGCATGGCTCCAAAGAAAGCAAAAAGGGCAGCCATCAGAAAAAAGCGGACGCGTTCACCCTCCTTAGAACCACCACCGCCACAGCTAGAGCCCGCTGAGGTAGAAGACCGCCCGCCTTCCACTGAACCACCGCAGCTGCATCCTTCTGATACAGAAGACACGGAACGTGATGTTGATCATGACTCCTTGATCTCTAGAAGTGAGGCTTCGGACAATGGTGCATCTTCTGCCAAGACCACTGACACAGTGAGTCACAATTAAAGTAATAAATAAGGCATCTTCCCGTTCTGCTAGTTGAAGGAGCAATTGTAGAAAGTGTTGATATAATTGCAATCTGTTTCTCTTGTATGCCATGTTGTCTCGCTGGATGTCAGCTGTTGAATGATGATACACAGAGAATTGCATGCTTTTTGCACAAAAAAAAAAAAAACAAGACTCGTAAATACACCTAACTCACTCGCAACTATTCGTAACAACACATTAACATGTCGTAATTTACACGTAAATGACTAGATTAATCATAACCATCCGTAATATACTCGTGACAATCCGTAAACAGCTCTTAAAATGTCGTAACATGCTCGTATTTGTCCGTATTAACTCCGAACAAATCATAGATATTTGCCATAAATATATCGCAACAACCCGTAATAAATCGTAAATGGACATTAATTACTCGTAAACAGCTCATAAAAGCGGCCAGATCGTAACAATCCGTGTACTTTTATGGATATGTGACATCCGTAAGGACTCGTAAGAAAAATCCGTTAAGTGTGAAGGGGGCATAACTCTTTACAACACAACAGAATTTAAGACTGGTCCAAATTGAAAGCAGTTACAGAACAAAAATCAAAAGTGGGTAATATGACAAAATTTGTCGTTGATAGGGTAGAAAATATTTGTGGAAAAGGAGAAAATGCTAGTTACCAGCATTTTCTCCTTTTCCTACAACATTTTTAAAAGGTTTCTTCCACTGGGTTGTTAAAACATGGATTGTGTGGTAAAGGGTTAAAGGACAACTTACTTTGTATCATGCATTACCAAGATGCATTAACTCTTTACCACAAAATCCCGAGATTTACAACCCTAAAGAAGAAGGCTTTTAAAAACATTTTGGGAAAAGGAAAAAAAGCATTTTCTCCTTATCTCATAATGTTTTCTACCCTTTGGAAGACAAATGTCATCCTTTCAGAAACATTCAATTCGTTGTCTGCAAATTCTTCCAATATGGACTAGCTGAAAATTTTACCATCTAGGATAGAATTAAGTGTTTGAGAAAGTTCTGTTTGTTCGGTGTTTTACTGCTAGCTTCCTGTTAGACAAACTATGACACATGGAACAAAGATGGCTTTTGAAAACATAGCTGCAAATAAAGAAATTGCTCATAATGAGCAATACCTCTACTTGCCACAGTATTTCTTTAACTCTTTACCTGATGAAAAAATTTTAGACTTGTCCATTTTGAAAGCTTTTGCAGGGAACAAATTAAATATGGCTTGAATGATGGGATTTGTCTTCGAAAAAGTAGAAAACTAGAAAATGCTGGTTACAGAGCAAGCAGTAAGGTTGGCAAACAGTTAAATTTCCATCTATAGACACTAAAAAAAAAACAACAACACAAGAAAAAGATCTGTATTTCACTCAGAATTTTAAGTTTTTCATTGCCACCTTCCTTATCATAACTTCCATTCATATCAGAACACTTTGCATCTAGTTTGTCTTGCACATTGCCTGTTTGTCTGCCTACATCTGCCTACCTTCTTCCATATCCGGACATAGAAATTTTACCAGGTCTTTCAGAGATGGGCACTGGTGTCCATGAATTTTACTAAAGTCTATCATCAAACAGTTGCTTATGTCATTTTCATAGTCCGCCACATTCACAAGTACTTCAACAGGGCGATCTGACAGGGCAGGATTTTTGATAGGCCATGATAAGGCCACATGATTCCTGTGTACCTGAAAATATAGTAATGACTAGAACTTGTTTTTCTACATAAAAACAGATGTCTCCCCCCTTTTTGGTGTCAGAAGGACAGACAGACGGACAGACGGACGCACAGGGAAAAACAATGTCTCCTGACCCTGACGGGGGGGAGACATAATAATAGAAACACAAGGAATTTCATTGAAATGATATCCCCCGCCGAAAAATTTACTTGACTGCGTAACTCGCTCCCAGTCGGCCATTTTTCATCAAATCAAAAAAAAAAAAAAGAGTTTATCGGCAGAATGGTTTATTGTACACACGTATAAAGTTTCATGAAATTCTGTCCAATGGTAGTGGAGATATTCTCCCGGACGGACGGAAGAACAGACTGACGGAAGGACGGACGGACAACGCTAAAACTATATCCCTCCATTTTCGGCGGGGGATAATAATTTCACTAATGTGAGTCATGCTCTGGAAAAAGGGGGTTAAATGCATCTGCAGAGAGTATCCACCCAGGTCAGCCTGCGCAGAGTCTGGAGGGCCGAAGGCTGAATTGGGTCAAAACTTTCGACCTCATGCTTCAGTCCATTTTGGGTCAAAATAGATCCATATTATGCAACAACACACTTGGTATAGTGCATTATAAGGTTGCATTTAAAACCCCTCTTGCCAGACTGCCGCTCATATTTGAGCCATGTTCTTTGAAAACCAGGTTCAATGCATCTACAAAAAGTATCTACCCATGTCAGCCTGCATACTTCAAGCAAGCTGATATGGGTCAAGACTTTTTGCTATTAGTGAATTTTCTGCATTTCAATGGATCATCCTACCTCTTGATTCATTTAGTTGTAAGACATCCTGAATAATATGAATCTACAATTACCTAATGACTTGCTAATGCACCATTAAACCTCCTTTTCCCTAAGCACTGCTCATATATTTGTCAAATTGTAAAACAGCTGTAGAGACATTTCAGTTACCACTTAATTCATAGGACAGCAAAATTTTATCCTTGTCCAAATTAGATGCATTTGCAGATTACAAAAATGAATGTTACTCAAAACAAGAAATTTTTGTTTCAAAGAATACAAAACATTGTGGGAAAAAGAAAAAAAAATGCTAGATAACATTATTTCAGTATTATTAATGGTGTACAGTTTCTTTTACCAGTGCTTCCCACCACATCCTTTCTAAGTCACTGGCTGTATTCTCACATAAACGTCACCATAACAATTTTTAGCAATGAGAGAGGAATGAGTCCTGTCGCAGTGACTATCACCAATCCTAGGGACAAGCTTGGCTGCGCTTAGATCTATGACCCCTGGATTTTAAGCCCTGAATAAGCGACTGGGTTAGCAAAGTGTATAGTATATATGCATAAGACTACCTTAAACAAAGCTTTATTGTCACAGTGCCAAACAATTCCCTCTACATTGCCCAGAGTCCTGAGCCATTGCTCAATATCATCTTTAGCAAGTCGAGGTGGATTTCTAATCTGTATTGACCCATGAACCACCAGAAGATGTATAGGATACTTCTTGCTTCCCAAACCTGGAAAAACAGGTTTAACAAGCATTCTGATAGTATTGCATAGCAATACCCAGTCCCCTACAGGCCCTATATATCGCTGGCAGGTATAGTTTGTGAAACTCTGTGGAGGAGAAAGAACGTATCTGACCCCCTTTCAGAATTATAAGCATCGTGTCTGTCTTTGTATGCAATGCTTTAATGAAAGCCAGATATATAAGCATTTTCCTTGTTAAAGTAAGTTCATTGAAGAGGTTTTACTAAGACAAGATGTGTTTGTGAAACACAAATGCCCCCGTAAAAGCAAATTTTCAGAAATATGACCTTTACCTTGTGAGATGACCCTGACCTTATCATCAGCAGGTGTGTACCAATGAGAGGTACTAGCTTACCATGTATAAGTGTTATAACTTAAGTACTTTGAATATACAGAGAAATGACTATGAAAAGTTTTGAGGATAAGTTTTCATGATAAGGGTTCAAATTTTTTACCTTGACCTTGGACATATAACCCACAGAAGATCAGTATCAATGACAGGTACCTACATACTAAACATGAGCATTGTAAGTAAAAAAGTGGGGAAAACTGTTTTTTTGGTGAAAATTTCGAAGTCCAAGGCCTGTAATTTCATCAAAAATCAGTGGACCGGAACGAAACTCAAACTTGACCTGCAACTCATGGTGGTTGACTTGCACACCGAAAATCAGCTCAATATCTGCCAGCGTTTAGAAAAAAAGTCCGGAAAACTGATTTGCGTGCGGACTGACGGACAGACGGACGGACGGAGTGCAAACCTAAAGTCCCCTTCGGCTTCGCCGGTAGGGGACTAATAACACTTTAATTTTCAGTGTTTCAGTCATATCACATGGACAGTTCATTCATTCATATATTTCCTGGATTTCAGAGGTGCTAGGCTAAAGATCTGCAGTGCTTAAATTGCCAAGCATGAAATAAACAACCATGTTCACAACTGCATTTGAATTCATATCATACCATTTAAAAGTATGGAAATTACTGTGAAGATGACAATCTGTCGTTGTATGGTCGGTCCAAGTGTTAGTCACTGACAGAGAATTAATTTCAAAGCTAGGTGAAAACCTGCCAGGTAGCTGTGTCTTTTGTTTACTTTTTGCCAGATTTTAATTTTTTTTTTTCCTGCCAGCAACTAACATATGGCCCGACCACACGATAACAGACTGTCATCTCCGCAATACTTTCCATGCTTTTAAATGGTATGATTTAAATGTATTATGACATCTGCTTTGATATTTTGGCCTTTACTGGGCCTTTAACTTAAATCAATTCAACTATCCATACCTCACAAACACTTTTCCATACTCATCAGCTGCAATGTTTTTGTTGTAACATGTTAATCTGACAAAATGAACAACAAGTAAAACCATTATAAATATTACAATATTACAACAAATACGCTACTGCAATATAAGTTTTTCATTACCATCTTTCAATCATACAGCATGCAATGTACAGATAAAGATTTAAAATTGCTACAAGTGAGATATGCCCAGGCCTCTGCCGAGTGGGCGACTTGGGCGAACAAGTTGCCTGAAATAAAAAAAAAAAACTTCGCCCACTTGGCCAAGAAAAGCCAAATCGAAGTCGCTTTGCATACATTGACAAAGTGTCAGGTGTCTAAGGAACTAGAGGCGCTTGAGCGCCTGTATCGCTCCACAGGCCTGATATTTCTATAATGGCGAAAGGAAGTTTTTAACAATTATCATTCAATCCTGCATTTTAGCTCACTGAAGAAACAATTTGGTAGACAACCACCATAGGAACTTACCTGCAAAACAACAATGAAATCCAATGAATAGTTTTAGAGAAGAAATTTTTCAAAGATTTTACTTTATACCATAAAAGGAAAATGAGTCTCCCATAAAAGCCATGTTTTTTGACAGATCTTTTTTTTTTTAAGGAATTCTGTAAACCTGTATCTAAGGAACATTCCTGCAAAATAATAATGCTATCCAAATAGCGGTTTGGGAGGAGAAGATTTTTAAAGGTTTTTTACTTTGGTTGCCATGGCAACCAGAATTCTTCATGGAACACAATTATTTGAAGGAATTTGAAAGAGGACCACCAAAGGAACATTCCTGTGAAATTTGGTAAAAATCCAGTCAATAGTTTCTGAGGAGAAGTTTTTTAAAGAAAAAGTTTACGGACGCACGCACGGATGAACGGACGGACAGACGCACGCACGCACGCACGCACGACGGACACAACGCCATGACAATAGCTCTCTGGCCTTCGGCCAGTGGAGCTAAAAACCTGAATCAGAGTGTGTCATATCCGATTCACAGCTGCTGTCCAATCAGCGAGTGTAATTTGTCTGCGATATATCAACTGTCTAATTTGACAAGAAGTTGTTATAATCCCCTATTCAATCAGGACAAACATTGGCGCCATCTAGCGGTTTGCCTTTATTTTCATTGTAAATACCTTGACCCAGATATCGCTCCTGCTATGTCAACTTTTATTTCCAAACTAGAACTTGTTTTTCTACAAAAAAAACAGATGTCTCCCCTCTTTTTGGTGTCAGAAGGATTGATATGTCACCAAGGCAATTTCTAACTGAAACAAGATGTCTGTTTGTAAAACAGTCATGCCCCCCTACTGCCACATTGATACAGGAAGTGGCACAGTCCATAAACTGATATCAAAAGAATTGATTGGGAAATATCGATGTCATCTTTTTGATTTATAGCCAACTTCAATTGTTAAACGTGATAATATGTTAACAGTTCGCATAATTATACACACCGCCGTGTGTATACATACAAGATTGTAAACAGTCGCCGATACACAGACTGGGTTATCGATTTTCTTTTCGGCACGCACGTTCGACTTCCGCTTTTTCCCGGTCAACTTCGATGCTTACTACGTCCCCGATGATACATGAATAAAATGTTGGAGCCACAAGTTGAGCCACATATGATGATTTTTGAGACACTTTAATTTTTTTTGAGCAAATGGCTCAAGTGGCGAACGGCAGCGCCGGCCCTGAATCATCTGGTGGTCACTGTGACCTTGACCTTTCACGGATTAATCTTAAAATCAATAGGGATCATTTACACTCCAAGATGAATATCTGTACAGAATTTGAAGGACCTAGGTCAATTCTGTGTCTAGTTATCATCCGGACAAGGTTAGGTCTAAATATAATTAAGTTGAAGGCCACTGTGACCTTGACCTTTGATGGATTAATCTCAAAATCAATAGGGATCATCTGCACTCCGAGACGAATGTCTGTGCAAATTTGACGAACCTAGGTCAATTCTATGTCTAGTTATCATCTGGACAAGGTCTAGTCTATATATCAACATGTTGACGGTCACTGTGACCTTGACCTTTGACCAACTGACCTCAAAATCAATAGGGATCATCTACACTCCGAGACGAATGTCTGTGCCAAATTCGACAAACCTAGGTCAATTCTGTGTCTAGTTATCATCCGGACAAGGTCTGGTCTATATATCAACATGTTGACGGTCACTGTGACCTTGACCTTTGATTGATTGACCTCAAAATCAATAGGGATCATCTACACTCCGAGACAAATGTCTGTGCAAAATTTGACAAACCTAGGTCAATTCTATGTCTAGTTACCATCCGGACAAGGTTTGGCCTATATATCAACATGTTGACGGTCACTGTGACCTTGACCTTTGACCGATTGACCTCAAAATCAATAGGGATCATCTACACTCTGAGACACATGTCTGTGTCAAATTTGACAAACCTAGGTCAATTCTGTGTCTAGTTATAATCCGGACAAGGTTTGGTCTATATATCAACATGTTGACGGTCAGTGTGACCTTGACCTTTGACCGATTGACCTCATAATCAATAGGGATCGTCTACACTCCGGGACGAATGTCTATGCCATATTTGACGAACCTAGGTCAATTCTGTGTCTAGTTATCATCTGGACAAGGCAAGGTCTACCAACCGACCGACCAACTGACCGACATTAGCAAAGCAATATACCCCCACTTCGTTGAAGGGGGGCATAATAAGGGTCATTTTTCAAGCAAACAATCTAGTTGACACAAAAAGGCTGTACAGCCACAGAAGATGGTTAGGGGCTTGAAATTCCAGATATCAGAAGTAGTGGGATTGTACTCTATAAAAAAGGAAAACAAAGGCACTGATCATGCTAGACCGGTACAGTGTTGCTGATCTGTGTGTTTGTTTATGCATATGCGAAAAAGCAGATTTTCTGCTGTGAACTGTGTTTCAATGTTTTGTGGCAATTGCTGTGCTTAGACATATGTTGACAAGAAGTACTGGGAATACAATTTGACTTCATAATTCGATTAAAATGATCTTGAAGGAAAAAGCTATCAAGGTTAATAATAGGTGAGCCTTATCATGAGATATTCTGCTTTTAGCATATGTGAACAATAAATCTGCAGCTCAGCATGGACATGTGCCAATTTTTGATGTACATATTTGTTGGTTGTTGCTTTGAGAGTAGGGCAACTATTTTGTATACTCAAAATTTCAACTTTCTTGGTAGTTTTTCTTGCACAGAATAGTTTTTATTTTGTCTTGGAAGAAACCCTGAAAACAGGTTTTCTCGCGAAGATCTGATTTTGATTTTCTTGCTTAATACCCACTATAGATCTGAGGTCATGTCAGCACCGTTAGCCTCATAAGATTTTCTTACGTGTGCACGTGTCACACAAAAATCAGGAAAAAAAAACCACTCATGAAAAGAAATAGGTTGACAGTATAGATAAGAGCACTAGCACAGGCTAAGCCCAAGTTGTGCATTGGTAGGAAACACAAAGTGAAAGTAAATATTTTCGTGGCATTGCAGACTACAGAACTAGGCAAAGCATTGACAATGTTAGTATATACAAACAAATTATCAGCAATTTATTTTAGGAAGTTCCTCCTTCTTGCCAAAAAACAGCAAAATAAATGGCTCATGAAAATAAAGAAGTTTAGCATATAGGTAAAAGCACTAGCAAGGACAAACAATATAAAGTTTGTGAGCACTAGCGAGGACAAACAATATGAAGTTGAGGAAAAACAATGCAAACACACGTTGAAAGCTGTGAAAGTTAATGTTAGTCAGTCAAACTAAATGAGTGTCTGATATAAAGTAAAATAATCACAGGGAAATAACTGAAATAATATACAAACCAGAGTTATGGTTCTGTGCATCTCATTGTATGAAGTTTCATCAAAATATCTCTAATGGTTTTTAAGTTATAAAGCGGACACAAAATTGTATGGAAAACGATCAAAGGGAAATAACTCAAAAAATATACAAACCAGAGTTATGTTTCTTGTACATGACACATCGTCTTATTGTGGTTCAGAAATGTATGAAGTTTCATCAAAATATCTCAAACGGTTTTCAAGTTATACAGTGGCCACTTGTATGGAAAATGATCCAAGGGAAATAACTCAAAAAATATACAAGCCAGAGTTATGGTTCTTGTGCATGACACATCATGTCATTGCGCTTTACAAATGTATGAAGCTTTATCAAGATATCTCTAACGGTTTTCGAGTTATAGAGCTGACACAAATTGTACGTAAAATGAGTAAGGAAAATAATCAAGGAAAATAACTGAAAAAATATACAAACCAGAGTTATGTTTCTTGAGCATGACACATCATCTCATTGTGGTTCAGAAATGTATGAAGTTTTATCAAAATATCTCAAATGGTTTTCAAGTTAGAGAGCGGCCACTTAATTGTATGGAAAATGATCGAAGGGAAATAACTCAAAAAATACACAAGCCAGAGTTATGGTTCTTGTGCATGACACATCATCTCATTGTGCTTTACAAATGTATGAAGCTTTATCAAGATATCTCTAACGGTTTTCGAGTTATAGAGTGGACACGAAATTGTACGTAAAATGAGTAAGGAAAATAATCCAAGGGAAATAACTCGAAAAATATACAAGCCAGAGTTATGGTTCTTGTGCATGACACTTCGTCTCATTAATGCTTTACAAATGTGTGAAGTTTTATCAAAATATCTTTAACCCTTTCCCAAACAATCCCTGGTTTTCAAATGCTTTCAATTTGGACCAGTCTAAAATTTTGTCGTTTGGTAAAGAGTTAAAGGTTTTCGAGTTACAGAGCAGACACAATCTGTGACAGACAGACAGACGGATGCACGGGGAAAAACAATATGTCTCCCGACCCTGATGGGGGGAGACATAAATATAGCCTAAGTTTTGAATGGAAAAAAATATTCCAGATGTGAAAATGATGTCATCGGCACCTACTTGTTTTTAAAATACCATTTACCCCCACCCTCTAAATTCCTTTATTACTTGCATTTTTACTAACAAAGAGACATAGTGATAAATTTAGATATCTGCAAGATCATGTGGCAATATTTTCAAACCATGTGACTGTCATCAATTAAGGACAAACAGTATTCAGACAAACTTATTTTCAATGTCTCTAGCTGTCTGAAACTGGATCTTACTTACCACGAGAAAAATGAAAACATTGTGACAAAGGAGAAAATGCTGGTAGCAAAACTTTTCTCCTTTTAGCACTATATTTTCATAACTTTTTAACATTATTTACATACATCCTTTGAGCTATTATCCATTTATCTGCTGCAACTGCTTTCAATTTGATAGTCAGAAATTTTCTTTCCTAGTAACGAGAATGATTTTCAGAAAAGATTCTATCCAGGATTTTGGGAAAAAATAGCGCTTGAAAGATTTAAAGAAAAATGTACTAATAGAAACCGTTGCTTAAATAAGTAATGCTTTCTTTCCATTATTATTTCTTTCCATACTGTTTTTATCCAAAAAATGTATAAATTGAGAGGGGTAAACAATGAATAAATGTTTTTAGTAGTATATTGATCATTAAAAAGATAAAAAGTATAAAATATTTTCATTTATTATAGTCTAGATCTACATGGTTTTCTATTATATCGATCTGTTAAATTGTTAAAATGTTGTTACTTCCTTCTATGACTTCGCCCACATCCACTTTTTAATGTCCGTCTAAACTTTTCCTCTAAGTATGACCACTTCTCCCCGTTTTGAAAAACTTCTCGTAATTTCTCAGACTAGAGAGAAGTCACTTCTCCCCAAATTCTGAGAGTTGGCAGAGGCCTGATGTCTACGACCTAAATATATTTCATTCATTTCATACTCAATCCTCTATCAAACAATCTTAAGTTTTAATGACCCCCATTGTGCAAGATGGCTTTTGAAAACATTGTGGGAAAATGAGAAAATGCCAGAAACCAGTAATTTCTTCATTTCCCACAACTTTTTTTACTCTTTCAAAGACATATCCCTCTGAGTCATATTCAATTTGTTGTCCAGCCTTGTTTCATTTTTGACGAGTCTATAATTCAGTCATTTGGTAAAGGGTTCAAGCCTAGAGGTGTTGAAACTGAAAAACGGCATAACCCTTTGAACTGTTGCCTTGATATGACTAAAATGAATTTGAAATGAAGAGTAAAATCCAGTTCAAACTAAAAAAGTGTCTCCATACCATATGGATTTCCATTGATGTTGGTCCCAATAAGTTCAGCTGTATGTCCATCTAGACTGGACAGTGGAACACATTCAATACAGAGGTGGTCTGAGCCTTCAAGTTCCCTACAAATTCATAGAAATGATAAAGCGAGGTCACAGAATACATTGCAATAATATATGCAAGAGCAGCTCTCTGTCATAATCAAGTTTAATGCATCTTTGTAATGCATATACTAAACAAGCTCTCCAATAATATGGGTCAATTTTGTCTAAAAACTGGCTGAATCATGATAAACAAGAGCTTCGCAGAGTGGCGCATATACACCCGAAGGGGCTTGTCAGTGAAATGGGTTAAAATGAAGGATGTACTGTAAAAGAACAAGACACTGGACAGTTAGGGATCACACATGAGACCATGGAGTTATTTGTTCTTGTGCACTGCACTTCTCCTCAATGTGATCTATTCACCTGTGAAGTATCATTTTTACACCTCTAATAGTTTTTGAGTTATGCTCCTGACAAAATTTTAAGAAAAAAATAAACAGGAAATAACTCCTAAATTATGGGGCCAAAAGTTATGGTTCTTGTACACTGCACTTCTCCTGTCATCTATCAACCTGTGAAGTTTCAGGTTTATATCTCATGTAGTTTTCTTCAGGTTTATATCTCATGTAGTTTTCAGGTTATGCGCTAGACAAAATTTGAGTAAGAAAAAAAAACAAAGGGCTATAGCTACTAAATTATGCAATCAAGAGTTATGTTTCCTGTGCAATGCACTTCACCTTGATGAGATCTATCCACCTATGAAGTTTCATGTTTATACCTAAAATAGTTTTTGAGTTATGCTCCTGACAAAATTTAAGTATAAAAAATAACAAAGGGCAATAACTCCTAAACTATGGGGCTGAAAGTTATGGTTCTTGTACACTGCACTTCTCCTAATGTCATCTATCAACCTGTGAAGTTTCATGTTTATATCTCATGTAGTTTTCAACTTATGCACTAGACAAAATTTAAGTAAGAAAAATAACAAAGGGCAATAATTCCTTAGTCCTTAGTAATGCAATTAAGAGTTATGTTTCCTGTGCACTGCACTTCTCCTTGATCCACCTATGAAGTATCATGTTTACAACCATAGTTTTTGAGTTATGCTCCTGACAAAATTTAAGTATAAACAAGAGGGCCATGATGGCCCTGAAGTTGCTCACCTGAGTCTTTTGACCAAACATGACCCATTTTCAATCTCTTTTGAGATATTATGACAAACATTCTACTAAGCTTTTATAATTATTGGGCTGAAAATTTGGCCTCTAGCATGTACACAAGCTTTTTCTAGAATTTCTCTCAGTGACCTACTTTTTAGCCAACTATAGCCAATTTTCCCATTGTAGATATTATCAAAACGAAGATCCTGACCACCTTTCATAAGTATTGGACAGAAAATGTGGCCTATAGAGCATACACAGGCTTTTTCTAAGATTTTACCTAATGACCTAGTTTTTGACCCAACATGACCGATTTCGAAGTTGTCTGAGATGTCATCAAGACAAACAATCTGACCAAGTTTCATGAGTTTTGGACTGAAAATGTGGCCTCTAGAGCATACACAAGGTTTTTCTAAGATTTGGCCTAGTGCCATAAATTTTGACCAAACATGAACAATTTTTTAACTCTTCCGAGATATCATCAAGTCAAACATTCTGACCAACTTTCAAGAAATTTGGACTAAAAATGTGACCTCTAGAGCGAACACAAGGTTTTTCTAAGATCTGACCTAGTGACCTAGTTTTTTGCCCGACATGTCCCATTTTCAAACCTGTCCGAGATATCATCAAGACAAAAATTCTGACCACATTTCAAGAGTTTTGGACCAAAAATGTGGCCTCTAGAGCATACACAAGGTTTTTCTAAGATATGACGTAGTGACCTACTTTTTGACCAGACATGACCCATTTTCAAACGCGTCCGAAGTTTTTTTAAGATTTGACCTAGTGACCTAGTTTTTGCCCCGACATGATCCATTTTTGGACTTGTCAAAGATATCATCAAGATAAACATTCTGACCAAGTTTCATGAGTATCTGACTGAAAATGTGGCCTCTAGAGCATACACAAGGTTTTTCTAAGATTTGCCCTAGTGACCTAGTTTTTGACCGGACATGACCAATTTTCAAACTCGTTCGAGATATCATCAAGACAAACATTCTGATCAAGTTTCATGAGTATCTGACTGAAAATGTGGCCTCTAGAGCGTACACAAGGTAAAAGTTGACAACGGACGACGCACAATGGACGACAGACACAGCACGATCACAAAAGCTCACCTTGAGCACTTCGTGCAACTTCGTGCTCAGGTAAGCTAAAAATAACAAGAGGCAGTAACTCTAGAACGCCTAAACCGATCCAAATGTAAAGAGTCAAATGCACAACTACCGGTACACATCATAGAGATTCATTGTGGTAAGTTTCAACTTATTTCAATGGAAACTGTAGGAGGAGTTGCACACACATGAAATTGCTAACGGACGGACGGACGGACAGACAGACAGACAGATGACCGAGGCCATAACATAATACGACCCTTCGGGCGTATAAAAATGGTTGTTTGATATGCAGAAAATTTACTAACAACAAGAAGTTTTGACCCAGGTCAACCTGTGTGGACTGCACAGGCTGACATGGGTCGAAAACTTTAGCAGATCCATTAAACTCCTTTTTCTCTCATATGCACATAACATGCTACTGTACAAAAATAGCACTGCAAATATATGTACAGTGAAAAAAATCAGGAGTAATATTCACTGATCATTCTGAAATCTATAATCTAAGATATCAATCTAGTGCTTTCGTTCAGGCTTAATTTCAGGAACTTTAAAATTAAATTCCATGTCTGAATTTTAGGTATTTTTCTTTTTTTGAGAACTCAGGAAGTTTTAGATATCTTGATAACATAAAAAACCTGTTCCCCCCATCTTATCAGTGGTCTAGATGACATGAATATTTTAGCTTCAGCGTTGGAATCATTCTACAATCCTACTAACAAGAGGGCCATGATGGCCCTAAAATCACTCACCTGAGTCATTTGACCAAACATGACCCATTTTCAATCTCTTTTGAGATATTATGACAAAAAGCGTACAAAAGGTTTTTCTAAGATTTGACCAAGTGACGTAGTTTTTGAGGCGACATTACCCATTATCAAACTCTTTTGAGATATCACCAAAACAAACATTCTGACCAAGTTTAAAGAGTATCAGACTGAAAATGTGGCCTCTCGAGCATACACAAGGTTTTTCCAATTTTTGAACCAGTGACCTAGTTTTTGACCCCACATAACCCAAATTTAAACTCATTCAAGGTCTCATCAAGACAAACATTCTGACCGAGTTTCAGGAGTATCTGACTGAAAATGTGTCCTCCAGAGCGTACACAAGGTTTTTCTAAGATTTGACCTAGTGACCTAGTTTTTGACCCCACATGACCCATTATCAAACTCGCCTGAGCTATTATCAAGACAAACATTCTGACCAAGTTTCAAGAGTTTTTGACAGAAAATGTGGTTTCTAGAGCGTACACAAGGTTTTTCTAACATTTGACCTACTGACCTAGTTTTTGACCCCACATGACTCATTTTCAAACTCGTCTGAGATATCATCAAGACAAACATTCTGATCAACTTTCAGGAGTTTTGGATTGTAAATGTGGCCTCTAGAGCGTACACAAGGTTTTTCTAAGATTTGACCTAATGACCTAGTTTTTTACCCCACAAAACCTATTTTTTAACTCATCCAAGATATCATCCAGACAAACATTCTGACCAAGTTTCATGAGTATCTGATTAAAAATGTGGCCTCTAGAGTGTACACAAGGTTTTCCTAAGATCTGACCTACTGACCTAGTTTTTGACCCGACATGACCCATTTTCGAACTCGTCCGAGATATCATAAAGACAAACATTCTGACCAACTTCCAAGAGTGTTGGACTGAAAATGTGGCCTCTAGAGCGTACACAAGGTTTTTCTAAGATTTGACCTGGTGACCTAGTTTTTGACCCGACTTGACCCATTTTCGAACTCCTCCGAGATATTATCAAGGCAAACATTCTGACCAACTTCCAGGAGTATTGGACAGAAAATGTGGCCCTAGAGCGTACACAAGATTTTTCTAAGATTTGACCTAGTGACCTAGTTTTTGACCCAACATAACCCATTTTCAAACTCGTCCGAGATTTTATTGAGACAAACATTCTGACCAAGTTTCATGAGTATCGGACTGAAAATGTGGCTTCTAGAGCATACAAGGTGAAAAAGTTGACGACGGACGCCGCACGCCGCACGACGAACGGAGGACACCGGACACAGCACGATCACAATAGCTCCCCATGAGCACTTCGTGCTCAGGTGAGCTAAAAAACACTGTATTGTGGGGACTCATAAGAAATATCAAAAAAGACAATTCCATTAAGTACTAACAAAAGCGGGTCAAGCCTTTTCTTCCAGTCCTCAGTCTCTGTCTTTTACATTGTTTCAGAGCTCTCAACTGCAAGATGAGTATCCATTTCCCCTTTCTAAGCTGTGTAGGATGTCCAATATGTATATATATATTTTTTTTAATAAATGTCATCTAAATATTTTTCTCGTGACAAAGTAGAGATTTCAGTTCCTTTACCATTTTCTATGTGGTGTGTATGCAAATCAGTCATCTACAGTCATCACAGAGATTAAATAAGACAGTTTGGAGGGTCTTTAATCAGTAGAGGTCAATTTGACATTTTGTTTTGTCATGGGTTTTCCTGATTTTTTTTTTTTTAATGACGATTATTCTTTTAAAAAGATTTTCTCTGTTTTAACATAAAAACAAAGTTATGAAAATCATCATTTTGTGTGGTAGATCTAATATAGTATTGCAAATGCCCAGTTAAAAAAGTAATTTTGGAGAGGAAACTTAGTACAAGACAATTGAGTCACATGAGTGTGAAAATAATTGACAAAGCCTGTCACAAAAGGTAGTCTTTGTTTTTAATGGTACAATGTTAACTAATCAGCACAACCAGTTTATACCCCTTTCCTGTCATTGTAAGTGGTTATCACGGAAACGGGATTTACAATATCTGTTAACGCAAGGTGGCCAACCATGTGCCTCAATACAATGGGTATTGGAGTCGATAGTTGCATGGCCTACTGATACGGGATATTAAAACACCGGACTTTATGACTCTGAACTGACCACTTTATCTGCCCGAGTATGAATTTTCCAACATAACTGTAAAATATCAGATGTAATATAAACATCCTGCCTCATTTTTTTCGGACGTTTTAGGGAATTTTCTGGACATACATTACGTCTATGTCCACTTAATGAAAGCACTGTCAATTTAATTGACTAACACAGAACGTCTCAGCCAATCAGATTGCTTGTCTGCAAATGTAGAATAAGACCAATAGTAGAGTAATACAGTCTATTCTATGAATATCACAAAAGTCTGAATATCTTCATGGTTGGATTGGGTTGAGTTGCATATGTGAAGAGGTGTATACATATCGAAGATGTAGCTAATTAGGTGAGTACAAATGTTCATACGCACAAAAATAGACAAACAAGCCAACTTTCTGTTCTTAATTACAGATATTTCCAATCGATATGCTGGTAGTCACAGTTCTGAGTATAAGGATTGGTAAGGTTACCTTAGTACAAGAGCCAACCCTAATGTCAGGTCAACTGCCGATAAATGCCAGCAATACTGTCTGGCTGATTGAGATACAGGTACCCAGCCTGGCGTGTGACCTATATCATCTGGAACAGGAGAACCATCTTTCATCTCTACACCAGAGGCCGGGACCCAGAAATGTGGTGATTCCTACATAATAATTACAAAAATATATACATACAGTGATAATCCATACTCTCAGAGAGTATGGTAAATGTAATGGATATTTTCCAAAAACAACAACTGGCCCTAAAAACACCTTTCACAACCAGTGTGATCACAAGATCACAACTGATCACAAGATCACAACTGATCACAAGATCAGTTGTTACCTTGCTGTTGACAAAGCAGTTCCTGTGTCTCATCTTTGTAACTGTGAATATCTATTCATCTAAATTGAAAATCCCAGGGCTATTTGGTTCAGAAAATTAGAAATACCATAATAAATCTTCTTGAGTATCATTGATCTAAGTTCACAGTCTGAACAGTATGTCCTTTAACTAAACACTGGAGTTATGCAAAGCCATCTACAGGTCTAGCATAAAACTTACCTTGAAATCATTGGTTGTATTCCAAACAAATTCATTGACTGTGGTCCCATTTTTCAGTCTCTCTTGTTGGTATTTTCTGAAACGCCTTTCAGCATTTTTATTGGGCTTTCTGTCATATCTTGCCCACAAACATGGTTTATCTGCAGGCAAGTAAAACAAAATGTACATAGATTTAAATGTGTAATTTTCAAAATTTTAGACTTGTACAGATTGAAAGCATTTGCAGATGACAAATTTGTTGTAGATGATTTCTGGCTTTGAAATGGTAGAAAATATGGTGGGAAAAGGAGAAAATGCTGATAACGAGCATTTTCTCCTTTTTCTCACAATGTTTTCAAAAGCCTTTCCCTGAGGGTCGTTAAAACTGAAGATTGTTTAGTAAAGGGTTAACTCTTTATCCGAGAAGTTAATGTTAAGACTTGTCTTATATGAATTTCTGCTTTAATGACTATTCTGGATATTTTGACATTACTACATATTAGACAAGAAAACCAAGTCTGCATTAAGAACATTATTTATGTAATCATAATTACAAAATAAATGTACAGGTATGTACAAACAATTTCTTTTTCAGTTTAAGGCTGAAAATAACATCACAAAAATCTCCAACTTCAACAGATTTATGTGTCAATTTTCCTCAATTCCAAAGAACCTACAATTCATGCAATACAAAGTCCTTGAGGTGGTTATGGATTTAGTTTAAACTTATTTATCTTACATCAATAGTGAAACAAAGTTCTTGCAACTTGTATTAATCACTCTTGATGATTGCTTCCTGGAAACATCAACCAGTACTCACCCATACCCCTACACCACTGATGCCCACAATCAAAATTTACATAAGGATGGATGGACAAAAGGACAGATCCTAGGAATAATCAAGAATAAATGGGTCTATAGATGGATGAAAGCCTGATGGCTGTGATATGAATGCAATTTCAACTCATGCACTGGAGTCATATTCACCAACCATAATAATATTCTTTGTCTAATTCTAAAGAATTTTCTAAATTTCAAAGTAACATAATTTCTGACTGGCTGAACAAAATTTAGAATTGTTCGTGAATATGGGCCTTGGTTTGTATTCACAAATTGCATGCAATTTCATTTTAACTTGAAGTTCTAAGACAAAGCATCTGATTATATTAAAATAGTTGCAAAGGGTGGGACAAACAAAAACTAACAGAAAGAAATAAAAAGACATAGTACCATTGAATGGAGCAATCAGTACACAGGTTCCATCCAGTTTTTCTGTCACTTTAGCATTAAATATATCACACAGTTTAGCTTTTTCTTTGATTACATCTGAAGCTACAACCTGCAAATATGAAATAACAAGAGGACTCACGAGGGCCTTAATGGCTCTACTGGCTTCAACAAGCCAGACTACCATACAAATCCGAATTTCAAAAATGATGAATTTCAAGGAAAGGGTAATACTTAATATGCACATTATCAACCCATTTTGCGAAATTCCAGCCTGAAAATAGTTACTTGAATTCAAGCTTCAAGAGATTTAGGGAAACATGTATGTAGAACTTATTCAACATGAATTATGGTGTGATATACAGATCATATTTCAAAACCTTGGGGCAAAAGGAGAAATTGTTTGTTCCAAGCCATTCTCCCTTTACCAGGATGTCTACCTTAACCCTTTACCAAACAGCAAATTTTTGAAATCCGCCAAATTGAAAGCACTTTAGAAAGCAAAATGCGACTCAAAAATTAAAATCTGTTGTTGGAAAGATAGAAAACATTATGGGAAAAGGAGCGAATGCTGGTTACCAGCATTTTCTCCTTTTTTTACAAGTGTTCAGAAGCCTTAATCCACAGGTCCTTAAAAGTTGGGATTACGCAGTAAAGGGTTAAGATGAGAAGTCATCTGCTGACTGTGTTTATTTTCTCTGTAGTATGTGCACAATTCTATTAATCTTACCTTGTATGATTGCCCTTCTCTTTTCTTTGATTCTTCATCCAACACAACTGTCTCAAAGACACAAGATATTTTATTCTGCACCGAACCAAGCTGTTCCATTGTCATCACTGAAAAGAATTATTGAAATTCAAATATGGTGGCTAAAGCTCCTCTTAAGCACCTTTGACACCACTGAAGTAACAAGTTGGCTTCTTTACAAAAGAAGCCAGGAGAGGTCAGCATCAATGTTTTCAAATAGTTATTGGCTTTTAATTTCAGTATATTTTGGTACATGTAAGCAAACAAGTAAAGAAAGCCGCTGCGTAGAAACCTCTTATATGCTTTACATGACAGTCATTTGACCTTCTTCCCGCGTTTTCAAGTCGCACGATCTTGTCCAGCGGTCTTCTTTCTCCTTTTTGAACGAAATTCTTATTATTTTTTCTTCTGCTTAGATTTATTTGCTTAATGAAAAATTACAATTATTTGAGGTTATTTGCAACTATGGCAAATTAATATAACAAATCTTTTCTGAAATTTATCATATAAAGATAAACCACATCTATTTCCTGTTTCGGTTTTTTGATTTCGCTTTATTTACAAAACCATGTCGAAAAAGACTGTGTATCAGAACAATTTCGCAAGAAAAATGGATTTAGACAGCTAATTCTGTAGCAGTCTGCCTTTTAAACTCACCACTATTGGACAGGTCTGAAAATAGTGCAGCAAGTATGCGACTCAAACCACAGGATCCATGACTCACAGATCAAGCGCTCTAATACCAGTGATACAAGGACAGCTTAACCAATAACCAAATAACAAAGTTTAAGATATTTGTAAACTCAAACCATTGGCATAAATTATGTCAAATCACATGCACCTAGAATAATGGGGTCAATTACTAATTTAAATGATACAGAGGTTTTCCTGTACTTTTTTTTCCCTCTTTTTATCCAGTATTTCAACACTTTATCAAAGGACAAAATTTTAGATTGAAAGTATTTCAACTCATTTCTAAACAATACTACTTCTTTTAAAAACCCCAAAGGAGGAATGCTATATAAATACATGTATTGTGGGTAAACAAAGAATTTCTGGTGATTGGCATTTTCTTCTTTCTGTAAAATATTCATCCAAAGCCAATAACCGTCATTTTGTCATCCGCAAAATGTTTTCAAAATGGACAGGCCTAGATAAAAATAAGTGATAAAGTCACTGGATCTTCACTTAACCCCATGTTGTTGGCACTAATATGCGCAACCTTAATGACACAAATCAAACAAGTACCAAAAACATTAGTTTCTGTACAGAGCTCAAGTGTCTGTAAGTTGTAATTGAGAATTATTGAGGTCGAATCCTCTCATTATTTTCTTGGGATATCGAGTCTTGTTGGGGTCAAATCTTTCTAAAAACCTGGCTGAATTTGGTCCCAGCAAATCTTTATCGTATTTCGCAAACTTCGTTTATATGAGCAACATGTTCTTGCATACCACATTAACTTACAAACATTAAGTACTGGTTTGCTACCAGTGGCGGCCAAGAACCAGTGGCGGCCATTCTTATGATATTGTGTTTGTGTGTTCATTAGCATATCAAAGCTCTAGGTCATGTTGAAAAAAAAAAAGAAATGATGTTTCAAATAACAAATAAAAATCAAAATTTTATGCAATGTAGGTAAAAATATAAACAAGTATCCCACATCGCTGTAAAAGCTAGCTTAATGTTCAAAGTGTCAAATAATCAATTCCGAGGATTGACATCTATAACTTCTACTGCTGATTTAAGCCTGAAATGACCCAAATGAACAATGTTTCAATATCAAAAAAATGTTAAATACACAATGATTTTTTCACTTAGGGTCAATCCGGATAAATACGGAGAAGAGGTATAGCCTAATTACGGACACGCGCTACATTTCGGAAAATCCCCGAGCGTATTTTAACTCCCATGCTACAGCCTATTTATAGCACTCCCATCTCATGTCTGTGTCAGTGTGCTATTTTTGATGACGATTAATTTTATGTGATGATACAAGCACATTTAAGGTCACACGCGATGCGCCCTTTCTCAACCGTGCTTGAATTTAAAGTATTGCTCTACAACTCCGACAGGTACTTGAACGCTTTCACGAATCATAGAAATTTTACACTAAAACGTAAAGGTGCTAAAAAGCTAAGACAAATGATTCAAGAAGAAAAGTAAGAAATCATCAAAATAATGGCAAAATACACATTAGGAGAAATAAAGAAGAAAAAGACAAGTGTCCGTATTAAACCAGTCGTTTTAACACACTGTAAAATTACGGACACTTACAAAAAAATATATCTTCTGTGCTACAGAATTCATGTTTATCAAATATTTGAATAGGAGGATATCTATAGGGTTAATTAATAGCTCCAGTTGGGACACGATCTAGAGTCGGGCGATTTGGATAATAAAGTAGAATGCGATACTATTCCGAAAATAAACACATTGAGCACTACCAATATTTAGCCTAAAGGAATGATCTTTCATTTCACTGCATTTTGTACCTGTTATCCTGTCTTTGTGCAGGTCGTGTTAGATCTATTGCTATTATTATCCGATTAGGCCACACCCAATCCATTGTTTCATTGGGTTTTGGCAGTATTATTCTTTTGAAAACATAATGGCGAAAGAAGAAATAGGTTGTACCGAGCAATTCCGTATTTCACCCATTTAAAGTCAGGTATCCGTAATTTTCCAGTCTGTGTCCGTACTTCACCCCACATGTCCGTATTTACCCGGATTTGACAAAGTATCTTCGAATGCATTTTCGCAATATCTATACAGTCTAGCGACAATATCGAAGAGGAAAGTCTTGAAATATTAACACATAGGTTTTAGGGGTCATGGCTTTCAAACTGTGAGAGTAGTTGACTAGCGAAGTGAGCTGTGTAAAAATCGTCCGTATTTACCTGGATCAGGGATCGTATATACGATCCCTGCCTGGATTGACCCTACTTCATCAATTAGTCCATTTTTTATTTGCTTAAGCAGTAATTGCCAAATATTCACGAGGGACACAAACCATGCTTGTCTTGCAGAAGTTTCTTAAAGTCAAGGCATTTTCACTTGGTTTGTCTGAGATCTCTGCTGAGACATGTGCCACCTTCATGCTCCTAAAAGTAAATAGGAGCGACTATTTGACATCTGTTACAGAACTGATTGCAGTCTTTGTAACTGATGTAGACTTGGATCAGTCCACATGGAAAGATGATGGTTGGTCCTGGGTCTGTTCTATAAAAATTAATATGATACACTATTTTTTTTTTTTTAAATATCTGGAGCTATGTTAAAATCCTTTTTATACAGAAATCTCATTGTTCTCAATATGCATTTCAACAAACAGCTATATGGCATTTTTGCCATATTAATAATCGACAAAGTATTGAAAGTGTTGTGGGTTATAACATTGAATAAAAAATATGATAACAAATAAATGTTTTGTTCACTCATGCTCTGTGAAACACATCTAGATGCATCAACATGATAAAACTATTGAAAACATTGTGACAGAATGAGAATGTTCTCCTTTTTTCACGATGTTTTCAGGGCTAAACAACAGTCAACAATTGGTTTTCATATAGTATTACATTTCTATGATATGGATTAAGCTAAATCTAGGACAAATTAGGTATCAAGGAAAGCCTCAAAGGGTTAATCAGCTTTTCATTGAGTACATAATTTTGAGACGGCCCCCAAATGATGCGCATGGTTGATCCGTTAATGGTTAGTTCGGGTTATGTCGTCTTTTTATTAATGGTGCGCAAATAAATGAAAGATACATATAAATGAATATGTTGATCCAAAGACTATACATTTGTCCTTCGAATGTTACCAGGTTTGAACTTTATGTGTCCTCTTTTGTTTGCTTTTTTCCCGCCGATCTTCCTACTTTCACTTTCAAAACGAAGGAATCTTCTGACTGAACAGACGCTTGAGGTTTGTTTCGATGATCTGAATATATAAATCGGGCACTAAAACAAGCCAAACTTTTTTGTAGTTTTTCAGGAGTGGTTCGTGTCAATGACTACAATCTTTTTTTTGTCTTCCTTACCTTTAAATTGGAACACTACTCAACGAAATTTATAGTGATCCGCTATTGGTGATGATCCGCTAATGGCGAGTTGACTGTATTGTTCCTCTCGTGACATGCATTAGACGCATAAATCCTAACTTACAGTCTCCATAAAGGCTGAAGTTTTGATGCAACCAACTACCAGATCAATAGATCATTGCGTGTTGTAGTGTTGAGAACTAAAAACCTGAATAATGGTAAAAACGTATCAAACTAGAGCTGTCACTGAATGCGACTTAATACCCCCGCCAGCGCCTTGACAGAAACAGGTAATTATTTGTACACAGACGGACACACGGACGGACACACGGGCGGACACACGGACAGACACGCTGATTCCAGTATACCCCCAAAAACATTCGTTTTGCGGGGGTATAGTAAATCCCTTTATTGCAATTTCAGAAGGCTGCCATGTTTTTCTTTCAAGGGAGGTAACTTTTCTCAAACATACAGCTATAACTGGCATAGGGGTAAGTCTAAAATGCGAAAAGGAGTCCTTTTCGCAAAAAGGAGTCGAAGATGACTCCTTTTCGCGAAAAGGACTTATATTTTACGAAAAGGAGTCTGAGAAGATGACTCCTTTTCGCGAAAAGGACTTTATATTTTACGAAAAGGAGTCAGTCCTTGTCACGAAAGGACTAACATTGTAGGAAAAAAGACCCCTTTTGAAATTAATAGGACTTCTTTTCACGAAAAGATTTGTTTGTATGGTGTTCAACATCATTTCAGTTATATCGCGGCAGCCAGTGCACCTGTCTATGTTTTCCCGGAGTTCCGAAAAGGAGTGTCTTAAGTGTGAAAAGGACTTCACTTTGGCGAGGACTTTCATCTGACGAAAATGATTCCACAAAAAAAGGAGTCCTTTTTGTAAAGTAGGTCGGATATTTGAAAAGGACTCATTTTCATGCAAAAAGAAAAGATTTCGCGAAAAGGACTTCCGTGTAATGAAAAAAAAAAAAACCTAATTTCTTTCACAATTTTGGCACGAACGTTCTTGGTATGGTCGACACATAGTATTCAAAATGGTCCAAAGTGATTGAAATGATATTGATCAGTTATCCAATATCTAGAAGTATATCTTCTTGGTGTGGGTTAACAAAGCAAGTATTGGAAGCTAATTTACAGATAACTGATTGATTGATTGTATGGTGTTTAACGTCATTTTCAACATTATTTCAGTTATATCGCGGCGGTCAGTGCACCTATCCATGCCTCTCCTTGAGTTTCGTTTTACCAGCACTCCACACCATATTCTTTTCAAGCCACTGGCTGCTTTCCCACACAATCATCGTCGAAACAATGGTCAGCGGTGAGAGGAATGGGCGCAGTCGCAAGGACTATCATCAATCCTCAGGAAGAAATTGCCGGAGCCGGCGATCGAACCAGCAGCCCCTGTCCTCAAGTCCTGTACGCTACCGACTGAGCAACCGCAGCTCGGCTAATTTATGAATAAAAACTGTTTTTATGAATGCAAAGAAATAGTATAGGCCATTTGATATCAGAGAGTAGCGCTGTGGCAAAACCGTCCATAAACGGCCTTGTAGAAAGCGAGCGCCGGACTTTAGTACTAAATTCCGAATAGAAAAGCACAAGAAGGAGCAGTTTCAATGGACTGGCTGCTGCGTTGCGTTGCAAATTACTTTCAGAAAGATGGCAAATGTATTGCGGAAAATGAATGTCGATCAAATGAGTACGACAAAAATTTAAATTAAATGAATAGGTTGAACCTTCGATTCCGCGGATTTAAATGACTCAATCCCACGATAATGGTTTAAAAAAGTATTGACCACAGCAAGGAGAAGTCCGTTATGAAATAGAACGGCACCAGACCGTCTTGAGAACGCATAAATAGTTCTATAATGTGCATTTGTTCTTATTACTGGTGTGCTAGTTCAACTAACCAAGAGGAAAAGAAAGATAAATCAATGTCTGAACATTTCTGTCACAATGTCATGGCTGGTGTGGACCTTGGCTCCTGTCTGCTGATATGCCCCCACACGCTGCATAAATTAGGTATTCTGTCTGTTTGTACAATGTTGGTCTAGATTAAAGCCACCAAAACTGGCATGTACACGAGTTCCCATTGTACGAGGGCCTCTATTGACATTACAGTAAATTTGGTTGAAAACTGTAGGAGGAGAAGAAGACGGCACAAAGGTGACAGGCGGACTACCTAATTTCAGTATACCTTTTAAGTTTGTTGAGGGGTATAAAAGTGTTGGAATCATCGGTATATACGTAGCCTTGTTTATACGATGATACGGTTGATCCTTTCCTTGTTTAAGGGTAAGGGACGCAAAGTATTATTAGCTGTCTCAGTCTGTATGTTACAATGTGTCCGTCGTCAACCTTTGCTTGAAACAACTTCTACTCGAGAACTGTCCAACAGATTTTATGGTAAAATCACTGTTCACCAATGAAAATATCCATAAATAGTTTTGCTCCACCAACGTGGCCGTCAGAGCTTAAAAAAGAAAAAGAATTCTCAACAGTCTTTAGTGGCCTTCTTTCAGATGCTGGGGTTAACAAGTTTAGCTTCTGTAAAACAACGTTTCCATCTAAATTAATTGAAACTTTACTTTTTTCTTTGATTTCACAGAAGCATTCCTCGTTTTACCACAAACCATTATCATTCGTAACAACATGGCAAGGAATATTTATTTTTTCATTTTTTGAAGTACAAAATGAAGTCGGGACAGCTTTTTTTTTATGTTACGAAAGGCTGCAAAGGTATTAATGTTCAGAAGAAAATGATTTTCAAGTTTCTTACATTTACATGTACTTGAACCACATGGAAGTACAAGCAGAACATGCATTTTTTAAAAAAAAAACTTGAAAAAAAAAACAATATATGTATGAGCCGCGCTGTAGCAAAAGGGGGCTTAAGACATCTCATTGATGCATTATACCAAGCAGGCCATCATACAATTATTGATCTATGTCATCAATTTTCTGACTGAATCATGAGGTAGACTGGTCCTTTGACATGCAGAAAATTGCCCAATAGCAAAACGTTTTAACCCAGGGCAGTCTATGCGGACTACGCAGGCTAACCTAGATCGATACATTTTGAAGATGCATTAAGGAGCATGGCATAAAAGATAAACTCGGGAAAGGATAAAACATACAAAAGCCAGATGGATTTGGAAAGGATTCAATAAGGCTAAGTGTAAGTGTGAATAACCGTTTTTCAAGTGGCTCTGGAGCACATTACAGAATGTTCACCATAAGAAGCTACTCCTATTGCTAAAAGGAGTCCTATTTGTTGAAAGAAAGGAGTTCTGTTTTGAAAAGGATTCTTTATTCGTTGAGTGACAAAAGGTAAACCTAAAGTACGGAAAGGAGTGAAAAGTTCCTTTCGTAAAGCTAAGCCCGGTAGCACACAGGACTTGAGATCATGGATCGCTGGATCGGATCCCCAGTTTAACGAATTTCTGTTCAGGAATTATTTCTCTCTCACCGCGGATCATTTGTTCGATGGCAGTTGTCTGGAAAAGCAGCCAGTTCCTTGGTAAGAATATTGTGCGGAAAAGGAACTCCGGAAAAGCATAGATAGGTGCACTGGCCACCGCGATATAACTGAAATGATGTTGAAAATACAAACAAGTCTTTACGTGAAAAAGAAGTCCTAATTTGAAAAGGGGTCTTTTTTGTTGGTTGTAAAGTCCCTTTCGAGAAAGGGACTCACTTCTTTCCGTAAAATCTTAAGTCCTTTTCGCGAAAAGGAGTCATCTGCTCTGACTCCATTTCGTAAAATTTTAGATCCTTTTCGCGAAAAGGACTCCTTTCGCATTTTAGACGTACCGCTAGCATAGTTCATGATATAGGACGATAAAATCAAAGTACATCACATGGTATATAACTTACTTTATTTTGATATTGAGTTGTGTTTAATTGGGCTAACACTTGTTTCCATAGCATGTTAAACTACTGAAATTATTTGTATGTCATTTATACTTATCACCTAAAGTTTCTTGTTTATTTTCTCTTTAAATCTGTTTGAAATTAAATTCATTGCAAGATCTGTAAACGACACATTGTCATGTACAGTACTGTATGGTTTACGAGTTCCCGATTCGGGGTCTAGCTCCGATGTTATTTTTGTAACATCGGAGCTAGACCCCGAATCGGGAGTAGGGTCAATCCGGGTAAATACGGACGATTTTTACACAGCTCACCTTCGTTAGTCAATACTCTTACAGTTTGAAAGCCATGACCCCTAAAACCTATTTGTTAACATTTCACGACTTTCTTCTTTGATTTTTTCTCTTTACTGTACAGTTTACTTCCAAGACACTGCGAAAAAGCAATTGAAGTTACTTAGTCAAATCCGGGTAAATACGGACATGTTGGGTGAAGTACGGACATAGACTGGAAAATTACGGACACCTTACTTTTTAAGTGGGAAAAATACGGAATCGCTTGGTACAAGCTATTTCTTCTTTCCTTATAATGTTTTCAAAAGAATATTACTGCCATAACCTGATAAAATAATGGATCGGGTGTGGCCTAAATGGATAATAATAGTAATAGATTTAACACGACCTACACAAAGACAGGATAATAGTTACAAAATGCAGTGAAATGAAAGATCATTTCGCTCCATGTGTTTATTTTCGGAATACTATCGCGTTCTACTATATTATCCGAATTGCCCTACTCTAGATAGTGTCCGACTCGAGCTATCAATTTACCCTATAGATACTCTCCTTTTCAAATATTTGATAAACAAGAATTCTGTAGCACAGAAGAAATATTTTCTGTAAGTGTCCGTAATTTTACAGTGTGTTCAAACGACTGGTTTAATACGGACACTTGTCTTTTTCTTCTTTATTTCTGCTAATGTGTATTTTGCCATTATTTTGATGATTTGTTTCGTTTCTTTAATCACTTGTCTTAGTTTTTAACATCATATGTGCTTAGTGTAAAATTTCTGTAATTTGTGAAAGCGTTTAAGTACCTGTCAGGATTGTAGCACAAATCTTTGAATTCAAGCACGGTTGAGAAAGGGCGAGTCACGCTTGCATCATCGTCATCAAAAATAGCACACTAGCACAGAAATAAGATGGGGGTACTTTAAATAGACTGTAGCGAGGATACTTGGAGTTAAAAATAGGCTCGGGGATTTCCCGAAATGTAGCTTGTGTCCGTAATTATACCTCTGTCCGTATTTACCCGGATCGACCCTATGTATGGTTATGGAAATCTGGATATGGATAGGCTTTTTTTCACAAATTTTCTTCAAGATTAACTCTTCCCATTCTCTATGTGAAGACAGAATCACCAAACTCTGGAGCTAACCTTCACGGACTGACCATATCAGGGCTTATTTGGTTCAATAGTCTTTAATAAAACAGACAGATGGTATGATGACAGATATGCAGGCGCTGAATGACAGTTATTTCGACACCCGGTCATTTCGACACTTTTTGGTCGTTTCGATCCCCGGTGAAAAATTTTTTGCAAAATTTGGTCGTTTCGACACCCGATTTTTTCTGAGTGTTATTTATATATGAGATCATAAAATAAAACTTATCTAAACGTTTACTTTTTCGTATTTTAGTAATTCTTTTTTGAGTGCGTGATTAAAATATGTGTTTTTTGTATTCTTTTACATGTTGATTCAAATAATTGGCAAAAGTAATCGGCAATGCCGAATTTGAAAGCAGGGGTCGAAATGACCAATGTTTAGCTGTTATATCCCATTACATAGACATTATAACTTATTTGTTTTTCAATGTTGTGTTCTTGGTATTGATTGATTGATTGATTGACTGATTACCTTTTTCCACCATTTCAACATTATTTCAGTTAGTTTGTGGCGACCATTGCAACAATCCATGCTTTCCCAGACAGTTTAACTGCTGTGTTTATCAATGTTCTGCTTTTTGTATCCATTTTATGCTGCGACCAGTGCACCTATCCATGCCTTTCTAGTGACTCTTTTACCAGTGCTCCACCCAATTTTTTATTTAAAAAATTGCAATGGTCAGAGTCCCGCAAATATCTGAAATCCGACCTGCCAAACAGTGTAGAGTCAACATAATTATGACCGCAGTCTACTGAAGTTTTATCACGATCCACAAGATACGGAAAATGCGCAAAAGCCAGTCCTTTTCGATAAATCAAAACTAATGTCAAACAATAGAATAAAGTTGCTCCTTTTTGTATGTTTTGAATAATATAGATCTACCTCAACTTTAATCAGTCCGTTAACAACTAGCCTTTATAACGGCTGACATCGATTCGGAATCAGAACGCCCGTTGAGTGAAGCCTGATGTCGATTCTCACAAGCCGCGAGCTATGGTTGCATAACTTTTTTCAAAACTTTGTCATGTTTTGTTGCAACGCTTGATTTAGTTTTTCTTCTGTCTGTCCGACGGGTCCACATATCAATGAAATATGAAATTCATTTACAGTTTCATTTAAATTACATAATTTACATAATCTATATTCCCGGTGTATACTATTGTATCTTCCAGTTTCACAATAATACCATTTCAAATTTTTAAATATTTACGACATTCTAAATGCAAAGTACTGATTCGAACATACAACACGTGTTTTTAGCTCACCTGAGCACAAAGTGCTCAAGGTGAGCTTTTGTGATCGTGCTGTGTCCGGCGTCCGGCGTGCGTCGTTCGTCGTTCGTTGTCAACTTTTACCTTGTGTACGCTCTAGAGGCCACATTTTCAGTCCGATACTCGTGAAACTTGGTCAGAATGTTTGTCTCAATGATATCTCGGACTAGTTCGGTAATGGGTCATGTCGGGTCAAAAACTAGGTCACTAGGTCAAATCTTAGAAAAACCTTGTGTACGCTCTAGAGGCCACATTTTCAGTCCGATACTCGTGAAACTTGTTCAGAATGTTTGTCTGGATAATATCTCGGACGAGTTTGATAATTGGTCATGTTGGGTCAAAAACTAGGTCACTAGGTCAAATCTTAGAAAAATCTTGTGTACGCTCTAGAGGCCACATTTTCGATCAAAAACTCCTGAAAGTTGGTCAGAATGTTTGTCTGGATGATACCTCGGACAAGTTTGAAAATGGGTCAGGTCAGGTCAAAAACTAGGTCACTAGGTCAAATCTTAGAAAAACATTGTGTACGCTCTAGAAACCACATTTTCTGTCCAAAACTCTTGAAACTTGGTCAGAATGTTTGTCTTGATGATACCTCAGACAAGTTTGAAAATGGGTCAGGTCGGGTCAAAAACTAGGTCACTAGGTCAAATCTTAGAAAACCTTGTATACTTTCTTGAGACCACATTTTTTAGTGCAATACTCATGAAACTTGGTCAGAATGTTTGTCTTGATGATTTCTTGGACCAGTTTGCAAGTGGGTCATTTCAGGTCAGTAACTAGGTCACTGAATCAAATCTTTGAAAAACCTTTTTCAATCAAATACTCATGAAAGTCTTGGTAGAATGTTTGTAATAATATCTCAAAAGAGATTGAAAATGGGTCATGTTTGGTCAAAAGACTCAGGTGAGCGACTTCAGGGCCATCATGGCCCTCTTGTTTGGTCATGTGACCTTCTAATCTCTGTTTGCGAAGTTTCGCGCGAATTGTATAAATATATCTAAAGACTTTAATTCGTGCTGTCATGTGGGGGCAACACACCCTTACGCTGCTCAGCGCGAGTTACTGACCTTTTGCGAGCAGTGTAAATGAAGGTCAGACTGCACAAAACATGCGGTCTGATACTGAATCTACACTGACCAATAAGGAAATATCTTTCCCCCAAAAATACCTTTGAAATATCAAACTTTGGGATTTTACTTTTGGTTTAAAATTTACTCATCAATTATTTAGCAGGATAAGGGGTAAACTCGATTTAAATAATGGTTAGCCAAGCTTTTCCATTGAAACCATGATAACGGTTGATTGTCTAAGTGAACACTTCAACAAACGACAAAAAATTTGACTCGATCACAACAACGTCTTGTGCGTGTGCTACTTAAAAGCATTTGCACACAACAAATTCAATGTGACTCAATGTGATGGAGTTTTTCTTTGATATGGTTGAAAACATTGTGTGAAAAGGATAAAACACTGGTTATTTGTACAGTATTTCCAAAAGGCTTATACCTGAAGGTCATTACAACTTGGGATTGTGTGGTAAAGGGTTAGGGAGATAAAGTGTGCAGTAGATGAAAGATCCGACAGTATGGCTCGTGTGGTCAGATATTGATTTCTGTACTTTTATTTCAGTTAAGGGAAAAAAGTAAAAGTTCTACAAAGTAATTTGACTAAGCTGTGTCACATGTTCGATGCTGCCATCTGTTACATGTATCGCACGAAACCGCCTGTTGTCTCCTCCCGACCACACTCCAAAATTTAACACAGTTATCTGCCATTGCAGAACAATAAAACAATGAAAGACTTGCTTTAAAAACTCCCGTTTATTTATAAAACTCCAACGACATACACACACAAAACAACTATTAACAAATTCTTGTCACTTCAAATTCAAGTAAACTAGTTATTTCCATCTGCACATATAGTACATGTAACTTAATTGCAATTTCATCTCCTTTAAATACCTTTTGGGATACCCCTATCTAAACAACTGTTTAAATACTCAAATTAATTACCGATACTTTTTATCTTTTTTTTTTAAAGGAATTACATTAAAGACATTTTTTAAAAGTACTATTGACTACATTATACAAATTTAAACAAACAATCAATCAGTGGGTATAATTTGCGAAAAACAATTAGCAAATTAAAACAAAAGAAACAATTAATTCCAATTAACCAACAGTTTGTTTCATAATTAGCATTTATTCAATCAACATGAAAAAAGATAAAAGTACATAAAGAGATTCTATTATTACTAACAAATAACACATTTCTATCTTCTTCAATTACTAGTCTCCGCAAATACAATTCCACCGTTGTATCAAGCAAGATGATTGTCTAGCTGCAATAGTAGAACAAAAAAAGTAAACATAAACATCGGCAAAGGGGTTATTTTTCACTATATACTGCAACAAAAATTATATTGAAATATTTTACAACATACTGTGCACAAAAAATACATGTTTTTTCTCAATATTCGGGAAGGGCGAAAATGAACGGGTGTTGAAACGACCATTTTTTGCAAAAATTTTTTTTTTGGGGTGTCGAAATGACCAAAATAGGGGTCGAAACGACCAAAAAGTGTCGAACTGACCGGGTGTCGAAACGACCGGGTGTCGAAACGACTGGATGCCCAGGTGCTTAGCCAGATAGAAAGCAGCCTTGAACCTTCAAAATTAATTTGAATCTCAAGAGTGCCTTTTCACAAGATTAAAAAAGTGCAATAGTAGCTGAAAATGTGGAAGCTTGGCCAAGGCCTTATCTGTAATTGGGGGTTAGCCCCAATATTACATTTTGTGATTGCTTTTCTTCTGTAGTACCTTCAGTCTGAAGGGTTGCTCCGATGTTATTTTTGCGATTGGGTCTCTGCAACGGAGTGGAGAAACAATAAAAAAATAACATCGGAGCTCACCTTCGGATCGAAGGTACTTCTGTAGTAGCAATAGCAAAAAATAATAACAGCTACCCTCAAAATAGGAGGTACCAAGGTCTTAGCCATAGGCTTCCCATTCCTGCTATTTCATGTTGGTACATCACATAGATTTTTCTATTTTACAGCAATACCTCAGAAAGATCATCTGGTCGAACAGATTAAGACTGAACAAAAACATGGCCAAGTCAGAACGTAAATTTGAAGTGAAAGGTTTTGTGTCACCTGGATTTGAAAAAGTTGCAGACACTTTTAGGTAAGATTGTAATATTTTTTTGTAGACGATACATTAGAATATTGACACACAACATTAATTTCATGGTACTTAAGGATTACAACACCTAACTCATTGGTAAATATCCTGTAACAACGATGTTTTCGTAAAGGCTATTTGGCCAGTCTCGGCAGTTTCTGTCTTTAAATATGAGAGTTCGGAACCTTAGACTCACTAACTCATTGGTGTATATTGTGTAACATGGATGTTTTCTTAAAGGCTATTCCGCCAATCTCGCCAGAGTTATGGGAGTTAGGGACTGTAGGCCTTAAATCTTATAAGCTCCGTACTAACAAAAAATTTTGGACTCATTGAAAACATTTGCTCCTTCTTCAGGGGTTAATCCCTAAGCTGCTAAGTACGACACTCTGATCTTTTGCGGACTGTGTAGATCAAGATCAGACTGCACAGAACATGCAGTCTGTTCTTGGAACTACACTGTCCTACAAGGAGATATTTTTCTCAAAAAAAAAAAAGAAGTTTGAAATAACATTATTTCAGTTTTTACTATTGGCTTGAAAGTTTCATATAACTTATTTAGCAGGAAAACGGTTAACACTTTACTAAACGACAAAATTTTAGACTTGTTCAAATTGAAAGCATTTGCAGAGGACAAATTACATGTGACTCAAAAATAAAAAATTTGTTTTTTGAAGAGCAGAAAACATTGTAGGAAAATGAGAAAATGTTGGCTACCGGCATTTTCTCCTTTTCCTACAATGTTTTTAAAAAGCCTTTCTCCCCAGGGTCGTTAAAACTCGGGATTGTGTGGTAAAGGTTAAAACATTTGATGGTGAGGTAATGGGTTCTAGTGCCCAATAAACCTACCAGAAATTTTCAGTCCAAAAATAAGACCCCAGTGATTGCTATTTCAACAATACTCTTGTCCTGAATGTCTCAACGAAGTGGACCTTGGAGGTTAAACACCAGATTATGTGTTATGTTTTTACAAAGATGTTCCCTAAGTTATTAATTTAAGGTATTAATCCATCTATTTCAGAAACAATCTAGACAGTGGTGTTGAAAAAGGTGGGAGCTTTGCAGCCTACTATAAAGGTGAACTGGTCATCAATATTTGGACGGGATTTTCTGACAACGATTGTCGTAGATTATGGAAGGAAGATACTCTCTCAACATTCTTTTCCTCCACAAAAGCTGTGGCAGCTTTCGTCATTGCTCACTTGGTAGACAGGTAAAAGGGAATTTACCGTAATTTACCATCTTTACATTCTTATGTAGATATCCAAGCAAAGCATGGTAGCTATGTTGGCTCTCAAAGGATTGATGATATGTAATGTGCTGCGGACTGGTAACCCATCCAGGCACTAACAGTTACACATGCTGCATAAAGTAACAATAGCTGCCAAAAGTAAACAAAGCGGGTGTTAAAATGCATTTAAAATTCAAATCATACCATAATTTTAAAAGTATGGAAATTATTGTGAAGATGGCCATCTGTTATTTTACGGTCAGTTTAAGTGGTAGTCCCTGGCAGAGAAAGGATTTTTAAAACCAGGTAAAAAGTTGCCAGGTTGCTCTATCTTTTGTTTACTTTTTGCCTGATTTTAAAATTCATTTTTCTGCCAGTGACTTAGACTTGGATCAACCACACAATAACAGATTGTCATCTCCACAATTTTTTCGTTACTTTTAAATGGTATGATATAAATTTAAATGCATTTTAACACCTGCATTGCTATTTTGGCCACGATTGGACCTTTAACTTACACGGAGAGAAATACACCAAACCGCATCGCTATAAAAGCTAGCTTAAGAGAAAAGCAGGGTTTCAGTGCTTATACGATAGTTGTCCCAAAATTCCGTGACAATTTCATTATCAAAGGAAAATGAAGCGCTAAAAATGCAATTTTCAAATATGTTTTCAATACATATTATCCAAACATGTATATAAAAAATCACACAAAAATCTTTACAAATAAGAAAATTATAGCATAAATACCACAACAAGTACCCACACTGCGGCGCTCATCAAACATTATTAACGACATCAATGTTAAGTTTGAGAGCCTTTGTCAAAGGATTCCCCGTGAAATTCAATGCATTAGCAATGTCATTTAATCCACGGCTGGTCAAAAACTGGTCTTAAACCTTAGTTCTGTCAGACCTCTGTTAAAAGCAAATACAGCAGACATCAGCTGATAGCTGGAATCGAACTTGCGACTTCGTAAATCCTCCTTAAGCTGTTGAAAGCAGGCAAAGTTGTAAATCCAAGTAGAAATGTTTGCCTTCTTGGATGGAGGGGTCCCAGGTGCAGTGTTCTGCCGAGGCCGCATATTTGCGATTTTCTCGCTAAAAAATTCAAAATGTCGCAGAAAAAATCGGTAAAAGGCGATTCCTGTCGCACATCAAAAATCGCGGAATCAGCCGCGTAACTATTATAATTTGGTGTTTTTCATGGGCACCGAAGGTGCGTATATGGGTAACAGGTCATTTTGTACCTAGGTCATTTCGTACGGTTTTGGTCATTTCCTACCTACTTCTTCGGTCATTTCGTACCTAGTGGCAACCATTTCGTACCTATTTAATTTCGTACCTATTTTTTAGGTACGAAATGACTTTGTTCTGGTCATTTCGTACCCATCCACTTAAAATAATCAAAACGTTGAGAACACTGAAGTGGTATTTGTCAAGGAAGCCATTGTATGGAATTAATAATTTGAAAGAAAATGAGAAATATTATTCAAATATTGGCTTGAAAGTCAACCTACTAGGCAAATGAATACCTTTTTTTGGTTGAAGGGAGAGTACTCATGACAAATTAGGATTATTTGTATATTGGTGGTCTCCCTTTGATCATTAGGAGGAGTTAGGATTAATGTCCCTTGACAATAGGATGCATGATGGATAGAGAGAGAAACCATGTGAATATATAGAATAAAATTAAGTTTGTACCTGAAAACTATGATTTTGAAATATCTTTGGCTGCTAACATTTAATTACCAACATTACAATCAATTATTTCGACCTATACGTATTCATGCCCAATCAAATGGAGTAGCGCGCAATCATTGGATGAACAAGCCAACGAAAAAGCCCAGGACCAAGTGATCGGTAGACAAATTAGTATCATTGCGCCAATAGAAGGCTATGAGCGAGTGAAGCTGTTTTCAATAAAAAATTAGTATTTCCACGATCGATGGCCTCACCCAGTGTATTTTAACATGCATTTCCAATAACATATTTGAGTGCTACCGAAAAACTCGTTTGCCTGAGAAAATTTGAGTTTAATTGGGTTTATTTCCTTCGGCTTTGCACAAAATACAATACATGGTCTTCAAAATTCAATATTGAACTCATAGTGGTATTGTCTTCGACAAATACCACAAAAATAACATTTTTTAATATGTTGTATTTTTTTAGAATGAAGTTTACTGATATTTTCATTTAAAAGATATTTAATTATTCGTTCAATTTGGGGTTCCACAAGTCAGTAAAATTCTGAAAAGCAAAACAGCGGACATCTTGTTTGGTTTTTGGAAATAGGTCACCTGTCTAATATACAGTTTTATTTGTTAATAGACCTGTTGCACGATCGTTCTTAATTATTGACACTTTAACATTGAGTAACCCTTTACCCTTGTACCTTCAATGATGTAACAGTAAGAGTATCATTATTAGTAGTAGTAGTCTTAACTCTGAACCTAGACCTAATTTTTTATTCACTCACATGAAAATGCGATGATACAGGAACAATAACAGGGGTGTAAACGATTTATGTATTAATCCAATGGTCAATACATGTCATAATTGTGAATCCCTTTGTGCGTGACACCGTCATATCAGCAAATTGGATGGTGTTAGAGGTGGTTTCAGACACCATGTTGTAACCTTTGCTACATGTATAAAAGCCTTTGTTTTTCTACTTATGATTGCATCGAGTCTTCGTAGTAGTTTGTGCAGACGAACTCGTTCATTTGAATCGATTAGAATTAGAAGTTTCCTATACGAACAAAATTTCTTGACTTTTAGTGACAAATTATTGACTTTTTCTAAGTGCCTTTATGACTGTGTTGGATTTATATGGGGGTTCGATTTCTACATTGCATCTTTTGAAGGTCTGTTCTCTTAATATAATTGTCTATGCACCGACTAATGGCGATTGAATAAACTATATATTATGCAAATACAGACACTTCTTTTCTTGGGAAAAATATCAATACATTGGAAAATGAACATTAAAGATCAGATTGCACGGTCTATGCAGTGTGGTATAAATTATTTACTGTCCAGAATAGCCCATCGAGGACGTCAGTTTTGTTTCTTCGTTTCAAGCTTGACCTTTAAAGTCCGTGATATAACTAATTGTGAAAACAGAAAACAATCAGGTTCCCACAGCTTTTATAGACAAGGGTTTTTTTGTCACCCCCCTAGATAAACAAATTTTTAAAACTGGGGGTTTTCTGGAAAAGTTGGGAGTTTCACTATACTTTTACCAAAAATGATTAATTAACTGAAGAAAAATAGTATACTGTAGTCATTATTGATTTAATTTTCATGTAGACCTTGCTATATTATTTCATTATGTTAATTATGCTAATTCTAAATTACATAATACATGACAAGCAATCTGATTGAATGAGAAGTCTGTCTCTTCCAATCAATTAAGTGGGTGACAGATGTTTCGGTAACAGACGAGTTCGGTAACATAGACCTATAGAGTAAATCGATTGGATGTTTCGGTAACAAAGCAATTATATAGTGTTTATGTACCGTGACGTTCTTTACACCCAATACATGGCTTTGTTTTGTTCAAACCTTTTATTTTGCATTTTCCACCCTTTTGTCCCTTGATAGATAGGTTCAAACCTTTTATTTTTGCACTTTCAACCCTTTTTCCCTTGATAGATAGGCTATCCACACGTTTTTTTTTTTTTTCAATACTTGGCTATCCACACATTTTTCCTTTTATTTATCCATTTTCAACCATATTTCAAGTGATGACTAATACCCATACCTAATCTTGTACCCGTTGAATTTTCAGTATTTCATACATCTAGGTGTATAAAATGTACATCGAATTATACAACGCTCTTAGGGTTAAAATCATAGTAAATTAAGCTGGAAAAAACAGGTAGGAAAATATTGTTGCAAATAAAGAGAAGGAGTGAGAGAAATAGATACTGAGACCTCAACAAACATTTTTTCAAACTGCACAAGCGAGCCGTGTTTGAACTGAATGTGCGTTCGTGTGCACTCTGATTTGCGAATTTTCCTTCTCTTTTAGAGGTTCAGCTTATGTAAAACACCAGGTTAATCTTGAATAGTCGAAACGTTCTTATGGACAGTCCGATCTGAACATGCCCTATCTCCTCAACTTTTAGCTGTGTGCAGTCTGATCTGCATATTTCTTCTCTTCTTTTTAGATAATTTATGGTATCTAAAATCTAGTTTATTTTTTTTATGCACCTCAATATATTGATTGAGATGTTACTATAAGATCAAAAAGGAACTGGTTATGTAAATAATGACGAAGAAGATAAATTATGTATTTGTTACTTATTTATTAACACTTTTAGTCATGATATCATTATTTCTTATAGCACATTAAAGATATTTATATTTCTATATTTATAGCACATGAGTAGAAAAAAGAACTCTTCAACAAACAGCACAATCCTAGACTTTTCGTTCATGCAAACATTATCATGCGAAATATAACATGTGACCTCTCCTCTGACCCATCTGATTGAATATGTAATAAAGTATAATGGCATATGGAGAAAATGCGGTCACATGCATGCTATCCATTATCCCGTGATATTTTAATACCCCGGCCCTCCTGAAAAATGCAATCGTCAGATAAAGTGCCAAGCATAGGTATTTCCTACTTCATTTTAACCTGATCATGACCTGAATACATTAGTATGCATATAGATAGAACGCCGACTAATTTACATAAATTATGTTGACCCGGGTCAGGTTAAATGAAATAGGCAGTAATATTATACAACATATATACTGAACCAAAAAAGAAACTTCCCCTGTGTTTAAGTGCAGATATACACAAATATGAAAATCAGGATTAAACCAGATTTATATGCATTGAAAGACTATTTTATTGCGACTTTGTGTGAAAAAAAATTATTGCTGAGGGTTTATCCAAAAGTAGTGAAATAGTAGTTAAAATGTGGAAGGGTCGCTCACCAAAATCAAATTAATACCGGGTATGACCACCTTCAGCATGACGGACTGCCTGGCATCGTGGTGCATAGAACGGATAAGTGTATTGATTTCGGCTTGTGGAATGTTGTTCCATTCCTGAATTAAGGCTTGTCTTAGCTGAATGACGTTTGACAGTGGAATAGGGCGACGTCTAACACGCTGGTCCAAATTATCCCAAAAGTGTTCAATGGGATTCAGATCAGGGCTTTTGGCAGGCCAGTCATTAATAAATGCAATGTTATTCGCCCTGAGGAAATTCACATTGTCCCTAGCTGTATGGCTTGTGGCATTATCATGCTGAAAAAGAGTGATATTGGCATTATTTTGAAACAGTGGAATAACGTGCCTCGCAAGAATTTCATCTCGGTAGCGTTGGGCATTCAAATTCCCTTCGACAATGACGAGATCAGTGCGAAAGCCATGTGCAATGCCCGCCCAGACCAAGACAGAACCCCCACTCCCATAACGATCTCGTTCAAGTACGCAACAGTTGGCATAACGTTCATTTCTCCTACGGTATACTCGAACCCTGCCATCACCTCGATGAATGGAAAACCTCGACTCGTCAGAGAAAAGAACGCTATTCCATTGTTGTCTTAGCCAGCGTTGGTGTGTACGTGCCCAATTAACACGATTTATGCGGTGACGTCGCATCAAAACACAACCAACATATGGACGATGTGCACCTAGCCCACCCTCGCGCAAGCGATTGCGCACAGTTTGGGCAGATATATGGTTGTTATGTGTACCAGGGGTGTTAGCAGCAGTGGCTGTGGCAGTTTGGAAGCGATTGCACAGGTGGGTGTTCCGAATATATCGGTCTTGATCGTGCGTCGTGACGCGAGGACGTCCACTACGTGATGGATCTTCCGTACGCCCTGTTGCTTGAAAATGTTGCCTAAGGTGTCGAATAGCACAAGTAGAACATCCAATATTCATAGCAACAGCATTCATCGTCATACCAGCATTAAGCATGTCAATGGCACGTTCGCATAAATTTTGCGGAATTCTAGGCATATCAAAAATAAAGAAAACTAAAAAGAATTTAATTTTTTTCAATGTCTTTTTTTTATTGACATGAAAGTCTATAAAATTAGACTGAAAGGTTTCAAAAAATATACACGAATTATACTGGTCCGTGCATGCACTTGAAAATCGCTTTCAGTGGGTTTCTTCTGCAAAATGCTTTAAATCGAGTTAAAATTTGTTTTATCGGACACATAATCCTTCGCCCGAATATATGTAGGTCATCTGACATTTTGATTCTTTTTAATAACATTGCATTTGCACTTAAACACAGGGGAAGTTTCTTTTTTGGTTCAGTATATATTCTTTGAACTATAAAGCATGTGAAATAAATATCAGAAATGTTATTTTTTTAACTTTAACCGATAACCAGACGGCCAAATTTTAGACTTCCCCAAATTGAAAGTATTTTCTCCCTTTCCACAATGTTTTCAAAAGCCTTGTTCTTCAGGGGCGTTATGATAGTGCGGTAAAGGGTTAAAGCATGTTCCATACATATATTTCACAACAATAAATCATTTAACTTTAGAAGACGGCTGAATGGGTAATAAAGTATCATGGCAAATGGAGAAAATGCTGTCACCCGCATGCTATCCATTATCCCATGATACATGGATGTTGATCAGACATTTTTGTTTCAGAAATTCTGATGTATGTCGTTCGACCGTGATGAAGGTTTTACGAACTGACTGGTTTATTTGGGTTTAGGTATAAAAAGGAAATGTTGTGTTACATCCATGAAAACTGTGAAAAAAAGCTGCTAATATATGAGAATGTAGGTAAAAATGTCGGAGGTAAAAATGCCAGATACTAAAATGCCTGAGGTAAAAATACAAGAGGTAAAAATGTCAGATTCAAAGTGGTAAATATGCCAGAGGTAATAGTGTCATAGGTAAAAATGCCAGATGTGTTAACTATATATATGGGGGAAAAAAAGCAGTAGCCATGTAGGTTAGCTCAGTTGGTCCAGCTGTAACAGGTTCCAAATCATGGACAGAACGCACTTATTTCTGGTCTCTGAATCATCTGAGAAGGCAGTTGACTTCAGTCAAAATCAACATTGGTTATGGAAAAACAGAAGAAATGTGTGGACTAAGATTGCACACTATCATCTAAGATACTTTTTCACAGTTTTTTTTTTTTTTTTTTCAGGATTGCCATGAACAGTATATTTGGGAGAACTTCTTTGAAATACCCATTTACCCCAATTCTTGAACAAAATTGCACACACTGATACCTCATTGTTTTTATTCAACTTTGATTGGAAAACATATGATGAAACACATACAATTGAAAAGCAAGGATGTGAATATTTATGTTTTATGTATATCTGGTGACAGGTCAAGGGCAAATGCTTTCGCTAGATTAATTGTGTTTCAACCTGATATCAAATCTGCAACTGCGCTAATATAGGTACCTACTACTTTTTCCCTACATATTTAAAAGAGTTAATACAGGGTGTTTCATAATATGTGATACACTTTAAACCAAATGTCTCTTTTATGTTAGAATGTCCGTAACAGTGAAAAATGTACCATATTAAAGGGAAATGCTGTCCAATTTTATAAGTGTAGTTTTACCATTACACTTACCTATAAAATATTTAAGCAACGTTTGAAAACGGGGTCGGTTTACATCATGTACTCAAAATGACTTCCATTATGGCGTCGCACCATCTCCACACGTTTCATGAAATTTATCATCACATTATTGCACATGTCACTGGTTATCTTTCTGATTTCATGTTTGATGGACAGTTTAAGCTCCTCTGTTGATTTCGGCTGCACTTTGTAAACTCTGTCCTTGAGGTGACCCCAAAGAAAGAAATCCAAAGGACTGAGATCTGGAGAGTGGGGTGGCCAAGGGCATTCCATCTTCAGAGAGATGAATCGCGTGTCAAATGTTTTTCTAAGCCATTCAAGAACTCTCTGTGCGGTGTGTGGAGCGGCACCGTCTTGTTGGAACCATGTTTTTGTCATATCAACCCCTTTCCGACGGAGTGCAGGCAGGAACTTGTATTTCAGAAGAGACAAATAGCGTTCACTGTTGATGGTCTCGGTGTTTCCGTCTTGATCGAAAATAAGATACGGTGATCAATATTTATTTATTTAAGATATTTTATACATACAGCATGGAATGAGGAACATAACAAAAATATTATTTATGAAACATAGTGGGAATTACAAATTAAGGTTTTAAATATCGAAGGTTTGAACAAAACTAAGCCATGCACTGGGTGTAAAGAACGTCACGGTACATAGACACTATATAATTGCTTTGTTACCGAAACATCCAATCGATTCACTCTATAAGTCTATGTTACCGAACTCGTCTGTTACCGAAACATCCGTAAATCTAGTCATTTAGATATAGAATTTGATTTGATTTTACAATTTTTGATAAATACAGGCCAAGATTGATAGTACAAATGGATGTTCGTTTCATAAAAGGACAAAAGTTTTTTACTCGGAAATAAATAGAGATTTTAGCTTCCACTTATTGTTTTATACAAAAATCTGTGTAAATTGACTGTCTAAATTCATTATTTAAGACGACAAAACAGTTTGAAGTTCCTCTTATCGGACAATGTCAAACGGACTTTTGTTGTGTCATGGGTATTCGCGTTTTTTCCGCGATCTGAGATCTATTTTTCAATTGTTTTTTTTTTTTTTTTGAGAAGTGATTTGATAAGAATTTTTCATTTAGGGTATCAGGTAACTTTTAAAGCTTTCATTTTACAATAGAAAAGTGGATTAACACCTTTAACACAGCTGTGATAAACAGAGCCGCTTGCGTCCTTCGAATTTGGTAGATTTACTGGTTGTGTTAATAAAAGCCCATATTTCTGCCGGCTGCACACGTTCTAATTTATTTGAAGCTTTAGTCTATAATCTTATGCATCAGACTGACGCTTGGACAAAACGGGTCATTTCCAATTTCCAAGCGTCAAATCCTGGGGGTCTAGTTCAAATAGGAATCATGAATCTCTTACTTGAACTACGAGTCTTAATTCTGAATTATTAGTATTTACTCGATCGTTGCGTAAAGATCAAATTCAATAGAAGTAAAACTTCATTGGAATAAATTTCCAAATTATGGAAATGTTTACGATGTTCACGTGCTTCAGTTCCAGGTGAATGAAAAGCCCGCGAAATGACCGATGTGGTACCGCATGGCAATGTTTACATTAGGACCTCGCGTGTGAACGAAAACCCCGCGAAATTATTATGGCCAGACAGAACGCTCTATAATAATGGTACATGCACAATCCATTGGAACATCTGATTTCTAAAATTAATCTTACTCCCGATAGAAGTTTGTTTTCAATGTTTTGATTCACATTTTTTGTGCTTGTTAAGGTAACCATTGTCAACATGCACGTATGTGATCGTATGAGTCTAAAGTTTTATGCGTGACCAGGGATTGTATATAACAGGGATAAGAAAAGCTTCTCAACTTCCGGTTTTTCTCTGACTCTCCCCGACAGAACAAGAATTGAAAACGGATGCCATCTTTAATTTTAACATAAAAAAGACAGACTTTCGAGTTAACATTTTACAAAGTCTTCAAATAGTTTCTTATCACGGGGTACGTTGCAACATCTTTACTAGTTTTAATTATCACGTACATTGATCAATTTAGAAATTTTGTGTTTTATTTGTTTGTATTTTCGTTCAACACTAACTAACCTGATTACGCTTATTGCGAAGTGGAAAACGGCTGACGGAGGAGATGGTGTTTTTTTCCAACCGAAAATCAGATATAATACCTTGCAAGTAGCAACTTATAGATTGAAATTGCATAGAAAAAGTAATCACCCTTGGCTATAAGTCAATAGTTTATTGATTCTCGATTCCAACTCAGAGTAAAAGGCAGTTCAATTCTCTGTCATTTATTTCAAGATGGCGGAAGGACGCGGTGAATATGACGAGGCCTTAAGGATAGTTGTAACCATTTTAAACGAATTTTCGAAACAGACATGTTGCTATATTTGCATCATTGTAAAGAAAAACTATTTGTTTGTAAATTAGCGTCAAAATTTCCTTGATTTTCGATTCTTAGATCGAATACAGCACAGTTCAAAAAAGGTTTTTTTTTTTGACATTTCACATCAAGATGGCGGTAGGATGTTGTTAATAACGGCGAGACCGGAGTGATAGTTGTTATCATCCTGACCGAATTTTAGAAATTCAGGAAGTCGCCTTGTCTGGTTATTACCACATTTGGAAAGGAAAAGTATTTCTTTATGGCTTAATGTAAAAAAATATCTTGATTTCCAGTTCTCAGATCGATTACAGCGCGGTTCAAAAAGGGGTTATTTAAGTCAAATATTGCGCAAATTGTAGTAGGTGTTGTAAGGTATGAAATGTTTGGATACATCCTCAATGATTTCCTAACACTGTTATATTGCAATGTCAACATATTCATCAAGGAGAGATATTTCTCTTAATACCGAACACAATTTTTTTAATGGTATTCGATTCTTACTAAAGTTTAGCTTGGCTCAAAACTTGGTTATTTTTAAACAATGTTTAAGATATTTCCACACATTTCATTATTTATCATATTAAAGTCTTTTAGGCATTTTAAAAAAAGGTGAATCTCTTATGATACATACAGTTGCCTATATTGGGAACAACCCTTATTTGCCATTGTAATTTTTTGCCAGACATCTATATTAAAGGCTTTGCAGACGACAAAATAAAAGCAGTTTAAATGTTTGTTTAACTACAATGTACTAAGACCACTTTTGAAAGAGCAGAAAGCGTTTTGGAAAAAGGATATACGATCCCTGGCGTGACTTTATTCACTTTTGTTGTGCGTGACATGCACGTATAAGATAAGGTCAGTTTGAAATTTAGGATGTGGCTTTCGTATTTTGTGCGTGATTCACGCACATATGTACGTGAATTGGAACCCTGACAATAGGATCCACCTTCTGTGCAACTTGATTTAATCTCAACCGTCTGGAAAAACCCCGGTAGCTCAGTCGGGACTTGAGGATAAGGGGTCGCTAGTTCGATCCCCGGCTTACCTAACTTCATTTTGAGAATTGATGATGATAGTCATTGCGACAGGATTCAATCCTCTCTCACCGCTGACCATTGTTTGAACAATATTTATGTGAGAAAGCAGCCAGTGGCTTGGGAAGAATATTGTGCAGAGTACTGGTACAAGAAACTCCAGGAAAGCATGGATAGGTGCACTGGCCGCCGCGATATACATGTACATGTAACTGAAAAATGTTGAAAAACAGCGTTAAACACCATACAAAGAATCACTGGAAAAGCCCCAAGATTTAATTTCCCTGAGGAAGAAGCTTTTTGAAATCATTGTGGAAGAATCATTTAGAAAGCAATGTGGAACTAGAGGCGCTTGAGCGCCTGTATCGCTCCACAGGCCTGATATTTCTATAATGGCGAAAGGAAGTTTTTAACAATTATCATTCAATCCTGCATTTTAGCTCACTGAAGAAACAATTTGGTAGACAACCACCATAGGAACTTACCTGCAAAACAACAATGAAATCCAATGAATAGTTTTAGAGAAGAAATTTTTCAAAGATTTTACTTTATACCATAAAAGGAAAATGAGTCTCCCATAAAAGCCATGTTTTTTGACAGATCTTTTTTTTTTTAAGGAATTCTGTAAACCTGTATCTAAGGAACATTCCTGCAAAATAATAATGCTATCCAAATAGCGGTTTGGGAGGAGAAGATTTTTAAAGGTTTTTTACTTTGGTTGCCATGGCAACCAGAATTCTTCATGGAACACAATTATTTGAAGGAATTTGAAAGAGGACCACCAAAGGAACATTCCTGTGAAATTTGGTAAAAATCCAGTCAATAGTTTCTGAGGAGAAGTTTTTTAAAGAAAAAGTTTACGGACGCACGCACGGACGGACGAACGGACGGACGGACGGACGCACGACGGACACAACGCCATGACAGTAGCTCTCTGGCCTTCGGCCAGTGGAGCTAAAAAGGAGAAAATGCTGGTTACCACATTCGAATTGTCGTCTGCAAATGCTCTCCATTTAGACAAGTCTAAAATTAAGCTGTTTGGTAAAAAGTAAAAGTCTAAGAAAGAATCATGGTTTTGCAACGTGATTTATGAACAAGACAGCGAAAAAGTGGCCTCTTTCCAGAATTTTTTTTTCCAAAGTATATTTAGGCAGAACTCGGTGAGAAATTAACAAAGAAGTTCTAAACAATCTTTAGAATGAAAACTTAACTTAGAAATAACCAATAATGGTTAGATACAATCATAGTCATTTTTCAGCAAAATTTAACATAATTTCAGTGGGGCAATGTACAAAAGAAGTTGTCATTCGGCAAACAACACAAAAAATAGTATTAAAACTAGGTACTAAATTACCAAAATGATATTTAAAACTGGGTATGAAATGACCAAAGTGGGTACGAAATGACCAAAGTGGGTACGAAATGACCCAAGTGGATACGAAATGACCAAAATGAAAAGTATAGGTGGGTACGAAATGACCAAAATCGTACGAAATGACCTAGGTACGAAATGACCTAGGTACGAAATGACTGGAAACCCGTATATGCAACGGTAGGTTTTTTTTTTTTAACTTCCGGTATAATGAGTATGGACGCCATTTTTTTGTAGTGGGATGAAAAAATTAGTTTTATAGAAGAATTCTTTCGCTGTGTCAATCAGTTATAACAGAAAACAACAGAAAATGAATAACATGGAATGTAACGATGGATTTAATGAATCTGATGTGATAGTTGACACTCAAAACATGATTTTAACACAAAATCGGTACGCTGGCCTTTCTGGCGCGCAAACAGACAAAGAAAACAAAGAAGTGGAATGTGATGAAGAAAATAGAAACTTCGTAGCGGTAAATCGAAAAAGAGCACGAGTAAGTACAGGCAGTAATTCAGACACACAAAAAACACAGACTACACAAAAAATAAACATTAAATACGACAGATATGCTGATCTTCCTACGGACGAAAAACTTGTTGTTATGTTCGAACAATTACAAAACATGAATGACAAAGTTGATGAATGTCTTGTACTAAACAAAAATGTCTGCATAATTGAGAACACTTTGTCTGATCATGACCGTCGTCTGAAACTGCTAGAATACAAATCAATTGACTTAGAAGCGAGGTCTAGACGTAATAATCTGATCTTCAGTGGGATCCCGGAGCAAAGGGATGAAAATTGCACGTTGGTTTTAGAGAATTTCATACGGGATCAGCTACATATTACAGACTGCACTCCGATCCAACGCGCTCACAGGCTAGGTCGCTTCAAGAGGGGCGCCACAAGGTCCATTATTGCTTTGTTCTTGGACTATAGAGATACACAAACCATACTATCGTCTGCTAATAAGCTGAAGGGCTCGCATTTTAGTATCAATAAAGATTTCCCGAAAGAAATCGTCAATGCCCGAAAAAAACTGTGGCCAGAATACAAGCGTCAGCGGCAAGCAAACCCGGAGAGCAAGGTGTCTATTGTTTATCCTGCGCGACTTGTTGTTGATGGTCGAACAATGGCTAACGAATTCCCCGATTGGAGCCCTATCATGCAAGGTAACAGGGGGGAACAGATTTCACATAACATCAGTGACCGTTATACCACCCAAGCAAAACATAGTCACGCACGTGATCTATATACCATTAACAGTGAAACGGCGGGATCGAACAGCAAGCCTGTGCAAAACGAAATCAATGTCAGGAGTAGCGTTCAACACAACACTAGACGCAGACAATCCCAATCTCCACATCCGAATAGAGGAAGAACACATGCTCCGCTTTCCCAACGTACGCCTTTCCCAAGCTCCTCTTCGTCATCCAACAATATCCAACGCCCGTGGATGTCCCAACCAGTACAGTCATCCAATGAAGCCATTGCCCAAGCCGACATTTCATCACAATAGGAAATCGGGGGGAATGTTTCTTCGCTAAAAAACAAAAAAAATATACTAAAGTGTACATGTTTGAATGTAAATGGTCTCAAGAGACGTGTGAATTACCCAGATTTCTGCGACTTTGTTTGTTCATCCGATATTTTCTGCGTATGTGAGACTCACATAGACAACAGTGATATAGTGGATATTAACAATTATACATTTATAGCTAAAAATAGAAGCAGGCATTACAAAAGGAAATCGGGTGGTATTGGTGCCTATGTGAGTAACGATATTGGAAAATATGTGAATCTGATTGAAAACGATTCAGACTACGTTCTATGGATTTCGATAGATAAGGCTTTTTTGCATTATGATGAAAACGTTATTTTAGGCATATTATACATTCCACCAGAAAGCTCTCGATTCTTTTCAACTGATGAATTTGAAGAAATGCAATCCGAAATAAGTTATAAATGTAATGAAAATAAATATGTCTACCTAGCTGGTGACACCAACGGCCGAGTGGGCGCCATGCGTGATTTCGTCATATCTGATCCACATCTCCAAAATCTTTTCGATATCGATGGTGAGACCCAGTCGCAATTTTACAAGTATGAGATCCTTAATGAACTGTCCATTAATCTGCAAAGAAATACGAAAGACAAACAATCAAATTCACACGGCTACAGACTTCTGGATATTTGTAAAACTAATGATATGTTCATACTAAACGGTAGATTATTTTTAGATAGGGATACTGGGCAATACACTTTTAGAGACAGATCAGTCATTGATTATGTAATTGCTACGGCTGAATGCTTTAAAAATATAGCCCACTTTGAAGTTGTTGAAACCGATAGTCTGTTTTCAGACGGCCACAACGCGCTTTCCTGGCACATTAACAGTAAACAAAGTATTGATCCAAGCACTGAATTCCCTAGTTCAGAACCTCAGTTGTTGAACCAGCGTCCACCATGGTCCCAATCCATGGAGCAAAATTTTGCAAGCTATATTAATCAGGAGCAGATTGAAAATATATTGTCCCAATTAAACTCTTACCCACACTCTCAGGAAACTATCCATTACATATCCAAAGAGCTCCAGCTGATATTCCAAGACGCAGCTATTAAATCATCTCAAAACATAACGAGTAGAAATCGGCCAAAATCCGAAAGGCATTACCCTATGAATAAACCATGGTTCGGTCCGCGATGCCATAAAGCTAGAACAGCATACCACTCTGCCAAAAACATCTACAACAAAAATAAAAGTGAATCTAACAGGACAAATCTTCAAAAAACAAGTAAAGAATATAAAAGGACTATGAATCACTTCATCAATAAGACAAAACTAAAAAATGAACAAAAACTACGCACAATGAGTGAAAAAAGCCCGAAAAACTATTGGAAATTTCTGAATAACATCAAACCTAAACACAAAAAGATTGAAACTCCATCAATGGAGGAATTTTTTGAGCATTTTAAGAGAGTAAATTCCAATACAATAGACGATGACAGGTTTTACGATGAGCGCATGGAAGCTCAAGAATGTGACGAACTTTTAAACTCCCCTATTACTGAAAGTGAAATTAGGAAGTGTATTCGAAACCTAAAAAATTCAAAAGCCGCCAGCCCCTCTGATAACATAACAAACGAATACATCAAAGCAACAGCAGACATTTTAATTGGAGTTTACACTAAACTTTTTAACGGGGTCCTTGACACAGGTCTCATTCCTAATACCTGGCTGGAGGGCACAATAATACCGCTCTATAAAAATAAAGGTGATCCAAATGATCCAGTTAATTACAGGCCTATCACTATTTTAAGTTGTCTAGGTAAACTTTTTACATCTATATTAAATGAAAGGTTGTCAGTCTTTTTAACACAAAACAGCATTTTGAATGAGAATCAAGCCGGATTTAGGAAAGAATATTCATGTATCGATCATATATTTACCCTTCACTCACTTTTTGAAATATTAAGAAAAAGAAAAAAGAAGCTATTCGCAGCATTCGTGGATTTTTCTCAAGCATTCGATCGCGTTTGGCGACCAGGATTATGGCATAAACTACTAAAAGAATCCATAAATGGAAAATTTCTTACAATTACCTATAATATGTACCAGAATATTAAATCCTGTGTTAAACACGACGGCTCTTTTTCCCAAATGTCCGCCTGTAAAATTGGTGTCAGACAAGGCGAAAACTTATCTCCTCTGCTGTTCTCATTATTCCTCAATGATCTCGAATTATATATGATCTCTAACGGTGCTCATGGAGTAGAGCTTAATTTTCCAGACGACACAACATGGCTTAAACTGTTATTATTACTCTACGCCGATGATACCGTTATCCTGTCTGACGATCCCATTGACTTCCAAAACAGCCTAGATATTTTCAATCAATATTGTGTGGATTGGCATTTGAAAGTCAATGCAAACAAAACGAAAGTGGTAATATTCGGATCTAGACTTACAAATAATTATAGCTTTAACTTAGGCAACCACTTACTGGATATTGTAGACACCTACCATTACTTAGGTGTTACTTTTTCAAGCAATGGATCATTTCTAAAAGCACGAAAGCATGTGACAGAACAGGCTAATAAAGCTATGCACCTATTGTTTACAAAAATTAATAATTCAGATTTGCCTCTTGATTTAGTCCTAAAACTTTTCGACCACACTGTCTTGCCTATACTCACCTATGGCTCCGAGGTTTTTGGTTATGAAAACATTGAAATTTTGGAAAGGGTCCATAATAACTTTTTAAGAAAAATAACCAAGGCAAAGAAATCAACACCATTGACATTTTTGTACGGCGAACTTGGCAGATACCCAATTTCAATAACTATTAAAAGCCGCATGATTTCATTTTGGAATCGCCTTATGACAGGTAAAAGAGAAAAACTTTCTTTCAAAATTTATAACTACATCTTGAATAATTATGAAAATGGTTTGAAATGGCAGAACACAATTAAGGAAATTCTAATCTCCGTTGGGAGACCTGATCTCTGGGAAAACCAGTTTTATCTAACCCATAAAGGTATACATAAATTGGTCAAGCAAACATTAATTGATCAGTACAAACAGAGTTGGCACGAACAATTGCAAAATACTAACAAAGGCACAATTTATTTAAGTTTTAAACAAAACCATTGTTTTGAAAATTACCTCAAAATAATTACTAAAAAGGATTACTTGCCTCTTTTCAAATTTCGAACAGCTAACCATTCCTTCCCGGTTGAAACAGGTCGATATGATGGAACTCCTTTTGATGACAGGAAATGTCCTTTGTGCACATTAGATCGGGTGGGTTCTGAAAGCCATTATTTACTAGAATGTAGCTACTTTGAAAACGAAAGACGCATTTATCTATCGGACATCGTATATCAAAACGATGGGAATATTGGATCAGTTATGACGATATCAAGTGCCCCAAAGTTGAAAAGAATCGGTCGTTTTGTGAACATTATTTTGAACAAATTTATCTAGCTTAACAGTTCCCTCAGTAACACTTTGTTTTTTTTTAGAGAGAGAAAATAAAATCTAAGTATTAGAAAGGAACTAAAGCCGAAATTGTTTAAACTCAGATAAAGTGGGAAACATGGTGGAGAAAGGGAGAAAAAGCTAGTTAAGCTATACCACCCTTTTTTCACAATACTTCCCAAATTGATCGGTCTCATTGCGATGTGAGAAAAAGTGTACGACACGGGGATCAGGTCAATTTCCAGTGCTATAAACATAATTTTTCATACTTACCAGTAGAAAGATAATCCGAACTCCACGCGTCCCTGCCGACAACTCCCAATTATGACCGTTACGCATTCCAGAGTCTACTGATATTGTTTATAATTATATATAAACATACTCGGGTAGTTGCACGCTTTGACCGAACGTGACCTGGTTTATTGGCCGGATCAGGTGCGGTGTGTTGCGTGCATCTCGCAGTGATTTCTTTCTTTTTTAATCTTATTTTTTTTTTTTCTGTTTCACAGGTTATTTTATTATATGTATAAGATTCCTTCCCCAAACAAATTTTCGTTGGAAATGTATTATGCGATTCTGGTGAATTTGTGCGGATCATGTTCAGATTGCATTGTTGTAGTCTGATATGTCATGGCCCGCTCGAATTCACGTGCATATTAACATATTCTCCCTATATATGGCCACTTACCGGTTGTTCTCTATATCTGCCTTATTCATATTCTTATGTTATATACCCTTATTGTATACATGTTATACTTGGGTTAATAAAGTAATGTTCTGTTCTGTTCTATTGAGCCTAAAGTACGCAATGGAAATATTATGGAGCAATGGGCGCAATGGAAAAGAAAATATGCCATGGAAATATATTCTGTATATCTTATCAAATAAAGTAACTATAGATAATTTCAAACATGTTTATTTGTTCTCATTAATCTTAAATAAAGTATATATACAGGTAAAAACCAAAAAAGATTGTTTTAGTACTGCTAAAAAATGTATTTGTAATGATATTGTTTTCCATTATGCAAATTATCTCAGATGGCGAAATGGAAAATTTACCAAATTCAGACTAATACAATATATTTGTACCCAAAACGTGTCTTATAGTGTAAAATGTGTGTGTTTTGTTTTCAGTAAAAAGTTATTTGAAGCATAAATTTTGAAACTTATTTTTTATACCTATGCAAATGTTGAAACTTCTTTGTAAATTTCCATTCCGCGGGACTGGCGCAGTGGAAAAGAAAGTACGTAATTGAAACATATTATTTATGTTATTCAATAAAGTAACTCTGTATGATTTCAAACGTGTTTGTTTGTACTCATTTATCTTTTAGAAGATATATCTACAGGTATAAACAAAAAATAATGTTTTTGAACCGTGAAAAATGTATTTGTAGTGATATCCATATGCAAGTGTTCTCAGATGGCGAAATGGAAGATTATCTAAGTTCATCTAAGTACAATATATTGTACCCAAAACAGGTCTTTCAGCGTACAGTGCGTTTTAAAATGGAATCAGATTTTTTTTTTTTTTTTAAATCCTTTTCTCCTTTATCCTATTGAGTATTCAGATGATAAAAGTTCCTTTTAAATTTCCATTGCGTGGAGCTGACGGAATGGAAAAGAAAGTACGCAATGGAAATATATTACTTAAAAGTTGTTAAATAAAGTGACTATATATGATTTCAAACATATTTATTTGTACTTATTGATCTTTTATTAGATACATCTACATATATAAACCAAATGGTGTTTTTGTACCGCTAAAAACATGTATTTGTAGCAAACACCCCCCCCCCCATTAAGTAGGTATTCTCAGATGAAGGAATGGAAAATTGGAAAGTATGCAATGAAACTAGTGTCAAAAAGTTCAATTTTTGGAAATATGTTTCTATGAAGTAATTGAACCAACATAAAAAATACATAGATAAATGAATAGGCATCTATAATGATGGGTTTGTTAACGATATAGTTGATTGATTCAAACGTGCCTTGAATTCCATATTGCAAGACTTGTGAAATACAAAGGAAAGTACGGAGTTAAATGTGCTAATTACTGATGTCTGACAAACTACGGATTGTAATTAATATGCAATTCTGATTCAAGTAAATGGCTTTAATTGATTGATTGTAACTTTAAATAATTTACTGACTTATAAAGTGTTATAAACTGTGTGTTTGCTTGAAAGAGAGAATAAATATTCCCATAAATGTAATTCGTTGTAGAAAACATTGTGGCAAGAGTAGCTAAATGTGTATTTGCTTGTAAGAGGGGATAAGTATGCCCGTCACCAGTAGAACATTACGAGATATACATATATTATGGAAAGAGTAGCCAATTGTGTGTTTGCTTGTTAGACAGGATAAATATTCCCGTAATACGTAGTTCATTGTGGAAAACATTATGGAAAGAGTAACCGATTTTATGTTTGCTGGTAAGAGAGGATAAAATTCCCGTCATACTAGTTCGTTGTGGAGAACACTGTGGAAAGAGTAGCCATTTGTGTGATTGCTTTTGAAAGAGGATAAATATTCCCGTCATATGTAGTTGATTGTGAAAAACAATGTTGAAAGAGTAGCTAATTGCGTGTTTGCTTGTAAGAGAAAAAATACTCACATCATACGTAGTTCATTGTGGAAAACATTGTGGCAAGAGTAACAAATTATGTGTTTTCTCGTAACAGAGGATAAATATTCCCGTCAAATGTACTTCAATCCGGAAAACGTTATGGAAAGAGTAGCTAATTGTGTGGTTTTTGGTTTAGACCTATAGATTTACCTTATAAAAGATCATTGAGTACAAATACACACATTTGAAATCATACAGTTATTTTATTTAATAACATGTAATATATGTATACCTTCGTTTCCATTGCGCCAATCCAGTGCAATGGAAATTTAAAAGGAAGTTTCAACATCTGCATATAAAAAAACTTGAGTTATGCTTATCCATTAATAAAAACAAAACAAAAAGAAAAAAAAACACATTTCACTCTATAAGACATGCTTAGGGTAAAATATATTGTATAAGTTTAATTTTGGTAAATTTTCCATTTTGCCATCTGAAAATACCTGCATAACGGATTAAATATCACTACAAATACATATTCTTAACGGTACAGAAACATCATTTTTTGTTGATACCTGCAGATATATCTTATAAAAGATAAATGGGAACAAATAAGTACGTTTGAAACAGTTCATAGTTACTTTATTTAATATAACACATATATAATAAATTTCCATTGCATACTTTCTTTTCCACTGCGCCAGTCCCGCACAATGGAAATTTACAAGGAAGTTTCAACATTTGCATAGGTATTAAAAAAAAAGTTTTAAAATTTATGCTTCAAATAATTTTCTATTGAAAAAAAAAAGACACACATTTTACACTAAAAGACACGTTTGGGTACAAATATATTGTATTAGTTTGAATTTAGTAAATTTTCCATTTCGAGAATATTTGCATTATGGAAAAAAAACCATATCACTACAAATACATTTTTTTAGCAGTACAAAAACATTATTTTGGGTTTTTACCTGTGTATGTACCTTACTAAAGATTAATGAGTACAAATAAACACGTTTGAGGTTATCTATAGTTAATTTATTTAATAATATATACATAATATATTTCCATTGCGTATTTTCTTTTCCATTGCACCCATTGCTCCATAATATTTCCATTGCGTATTTTAGGCCCACCCTATATGCAAAATGAAATTTGATTGGACGCAGACCGAAAACATCAACCAAGTATTGATCGTGTACTTTACTGTCATGACGTAGTATCTTCTGCAATCTCAGTCGGAAAATGGTTTCGTCGCCACGGCGAAAAAACCAGGTACTATCCTAAGCTTCCGTGGTCAGCCAAAGCATACCAACAATCAGAGCTCAAAGTCTGATAATGTTCTGATGCCCAGTACCTCTCCAACTCAATCAACATCGTCAGAAGATAGTAAAAAATACCTGTACGACAGTTCTTAGTATCGTCGAGTGTCCTTATTCCTTGAGGTTCCTTGAACCGGTGATTTTTGTTTACATCTCGTAAAGCACATAGTTTGATGACGTCATGCCGTATTTCAGCTCTTAACTCTTACCAATATTCGAACGTTTTATCGCCCTTGAATTTCAGCCAAATGCGAGACAAAAACATGTAAAAAGAATTTAATTTTCTTAGTTAAAAGAAATTGACAGGGTTCGAAATTCCCACATATTTACTCCCAAAATGCGAGTCAGAATTGGAAAATGCGAGTTGAAATTTCAAGTACTCGATAAAAAATGCGAGCGCAAATTGTTGAAATAAATTACCAAAATGTATCATCGAGTGCCCTTATTCCGTGAGTGTCCTTGAACCGGTGATTTTTTGTTTACATCTCGTAAAGCACATAGTTTGATGACGTCACACGGTATTTCTGCTCGTAACCCTTACCAATAGATAACGTCGGACATCCAGGCGTTTTTGGTGATCACGTGATAGCAACAAGGGCCGAGGTGAAAACAAACACTATCTTGAATATACCCGTATAGTTATTTGGTGACATTTTAGAAATGAAATTCACCGTAAAAACGATAAATATGCCAAATATCGGCTGTGCCGGTAGTTGTATCAATTATCATTTTCGAAAAGGCAAAAACTGTCAATTTATCAATTAACTTCCGGTGGTGAACTGAGCAGACGTGTAATTTCTAGCTCTCGATAGAGTGGAAAATATAGGGTGATTTAAAGCCAATTTTGGTCGGATTTTTTGTAACGCTTCTGTAGAGTTATGATGGAAAATGCCAAAATCAAGAGGAAGCGGAAAAAATAGCTGGAAAAATTGGAATAAACGTAAAAAAGGAAGTGTGAGCAGTGACGAGGAATTTACCAATAGTGTACAGCTAAATAAGCAACAAAGGAGGAGAGGCCCTGAAGAGGGTAACGGGAGTATTGATAAAACACTCGAAGTAAGTGACATTTTAAATGAAACAAACTCTATTTTATATGAAGAGCAACCATTCATAGAAAGTACTATAGATATGGCTTCGAGTTCAGGAGCAATGGTCAAACAAAAGCTGAAAGAGTACGAGGCAGAGCAGTCGAAAGAGTCCGAGGCAGAGCAGTCTGTTAGGCAAATTGCATCTCCGTCAAACGCAGATATCATTAAACAGATAAGTTTATTAGAAAAGAGATTAGAAGCAAAAATTGATTTACGGTTTGCGGAAATGGATATAAAATTTAAAGCCATTGACTCCTTAGTTACAAAAGTCGATACGTTTGAAAGAGAGTTGAAACAGATAAAAACCCATTTGGAAGCCAAATGTACAAAGAATGCAGAAAAAGTAGAACAGGCCGTGGGAAGAGTTGACAATTTAGAATTCAGTCTAGGAATACAAGAAGAGAAGATAGACATACTACAAAAGGAAGTAGGAAAAATGAAAGAAAATATGACATATTTACAATCTCAGTCTATGAGAAATAATTTAGTGTTCTGCAACATACAAGAAACCCCCTCAGAACGTATTGCAGAGACAGAGAAGAAAGTAAGAGAATTCATGGTAGAGAAGCTTAAGATCGCACAGCATTTGGTGGATGAAATGAAGCTAGAGAGAGTACATCGTATGACGGCACAAGGTGGAGACGCTTATCGAAAGATCGTCTGCAAATTCAACCAATTTCAAGACAGAGAGTTAGTGAGGAAACAAAGTTTTAACTTGAAGGGTACAAACTTTTATATCCATGAGCAGTTCCCTCCCGAAATTGTCGCAAAAAGGAAAAGGTTAATGCCGGAATTAAAGAAAGCCAAACAACAAGGTAAAAAAGCATGGTTGTCCTACGACACTTTGTATGTAGAAGGGAAAGCAGTAAAGATCAGCTAGGAAAGAGCAGAGAGTGAGCTTGACTTTCTAATATGGAATTGTAACGGTTTCACAGAAAGTAAGAGCAAAAATCCAGAATTTGTTAATAAACTCATTTCAAGCCATATCATATTCCTTTCAGAGTCATGGTGTGATGAAAATAGTGATATTGGTATTCCTGGTTACATATCGTATAATTTCTATCGAAAATTCAAACATACTAAGGCTAAGAGGAACAGTGGTGGTATTTTACTGTACATTAAGGACTCTATCCAAGAGGGAGTTTCCATCGAGAAAAACGTTTATGACACTTTATTGTGGATTAAATTAAACAAAACAGTTTTCCATTTAGATTCAGATGTTTATGTATGTTTTGTATTTATGGCACGATGATTCGCCAGCAGATCATTATTATAAAGTTGATCTTTTTGATATTTTACAGAGGGATGTTTCTTATTATGAAAGCTACGGTAAAGTACTGGTTACAGGCGATTTCAATGCTAGAGTGGGTTTAAAAAATGATTTCGTAGATTTTGATGGTTTTAACACAGATTTAGATTGTCACGATTATATTCCCGATACACCACTAATACGGGCCTCTGAGGATAAAGTGTGCAACACGAGGGGTAAAAAGCTGCTCGATATATGTAAATCGACAGGCTTGCGAATAGCCAATGGCAGGTTAGGACATGATGAAAACATTGGTAAAAACACCTATTATAGTAAGAAAGCATGCAGTACTATTGACTACTTACTATGTAGTCCGAATTTTTTTCATGTATTGTGTAGTTTTCAGATAGATCATTTTAACGTATATAGTGACCATGCGCCTTTACGCTTTAGCATAAGATGCCAACACGAGATCAGTGCAGAGGATGACTTGGTACAAACCGAAAACATTATTTATAAATGGAATGACGATAAAAGAAACGAATTTAGAAGTATGCTTATAGGCAAACTGTCGTATTTTAATCATATTACAGATAAAAACAAATGTTCCTCTATTTCAGATATAGACAACATGATATGCCAATTTTCAACTTGTATACAGGACATTGCTGATCCGTTATTCAAAAAGTGTGTTGTACGAAATAGTAAAAATGTAAATAAAAATTTCGATAATAAAAGGTTCGATGGTGATTGTGCAGAGGCGAAAAGATTATATAAAAAAGCCATGTACGACTTTAACAATTCAAAATGTACTCAAAACAGGGAGCATTTATGCGAAAAGAAGGCTGTGTATAAAAGATTGATACGTAAGAAAAAACGCTTATACTTTCTTCGACAGTCAGATCAATTTACAAATTTAAAGAGTAAAAATCCGAAAGAATTTTGGAATTTCTTCAAGCAAAAGAAGAAAGATAATTTCAATCTTGGTAATTTAGTCCAAGATTTTGAGACACATTTTGAAGATATTTTCAGAGAAATAACCTCGGTTTGTGTTCCAGAAGTTGAAGACTTTATAGATCAGAGTGATTTTAACATAAATGACCCCACATTCCCTGAATTAAACGAGCCTATTAATGTCTCTGAGGTTGTAAAAGCGATAAAACGTTTAAAGCGAAATAAAGCATCTAGCCCAACCGATAATATTTTAAACGAGTATCTAATTGAAAGTGTCGATATATTATCGGGCCACTTAACGGACATGTTTAATACAATATTTGATTCGGGATATTTCCCTGAGAGTTGGTCGGAAGGTTTCATCGTCCCCATACATAAAAAGGGAGATAAGAAAGATCCTAATAATTATCGTGGGGTAACTCTTTTAAGTTGTCTAGGGAAGCTTTTTACTAGCATATTAAATGATCGTGTCAATTGTTGGTGTAGCAAACATTCGAAATTATCTGATTCTCAGTTCGGATTCAAAAAAGGTCATAGCACAGTTGACGCTATGTTTGTATTATCTAGTCTCATAGATCATGTACTAAATAAAAATAGTCGTCTCTATTGTGCCTTTGTGGATTTTCAAAAGGTGTTTGATTCCGTTTACCGTAATGCGTTATGGCATAAATTGTTTCAACAAGGTCTAGATGGAAAAATTCTGCGCATTTTTCGTTCAATGTATAATATTGTGAAATCGTGTGTTAAGTGCGGTAACATATATTCTAAGTTTTTCGATATTTCAGTAGGTTTACGCCAAGGCCAAATAAATTCACCGGTCATGTATGCTCTCTTCATAGAGGATATAGAATTATTTTTACAAGATAGACCAAACTGTGGTCTAAATTTTAATGATATATGTCTCATCCTTTTATTATTTGCAGACGACATGGTCCTAATTGGCCATTCAGTCAGTGATTTACAAGTGAGCTTAAATCGTTTATATGATTACTGCAGTATATGGGGAATGAGAGTCAATATAGACAAAACAAACATCGTGGTATTCAGAAAAAGGGGCAGGATTAAGAATAATGAAAAATGGTTTTACGGTGGTAAAGAGCTAGAGATAGTTAATAATTTCAACTATTTAGGTGTTGTTTTTAACCATTCCGGATCTTTTGAAATGAATAACCAATATTTAATAGGTAAAGCCTCAAAGGCGATGTATACTCTTTTACGCAATATCTTTGAATTTGAGGTTAATCCTGCTATTTCTTTACAGTTATTTGATGCTTTTGTAAAGGCAATCCTTGGATACGGGAGCCCTATATGGGGATTTACAAAATCTAAAGATATAGAGCGCCTGCAATTGAAATTCTGCAAGTCCGTTCTTGGTGTTAAAACTAGCACTAGTAATGCGGCGGTGTACGGAGAGTTAGGTAGACTTCCACTATATATAGATAGGTACATTTCTATTGTGAAATATTGGTTTAAAGTCATATCATTCGATAATATTTTATTGCAAACGGCTTATAATATTTCTTTGATTGATGCATTAAATGGAAAAAATAATTGGGTTTCTCGATTGAAGCAATTACTGTTTGATTATGGTTTTGCAAATGTCTGGGAAAGTCCTTTTCAATACGATAATAATATTTTTATTAATGCATTTAAACAAAGAGTTATTGACGTTTTTTTACAAAGTTGGTACAGTGATATAGAAAGTAGCAGCGTATTGTCAGTTTTATACAAATATATAAAGCCCGAGTTCTGTTATAGTTTTTACTTAAAAAAGTGTATTCCCCGAAATTTGCGGGTAAATTTGACCAGGTTGAGACTTTCCTCACACAGTTTGCGGGTAGAAACTGGGAGGTATGGTAGCAATAGAATTTCAAGATCCGATCGTAAATGTCTTTGTTGTAATTCGGGGAGAATTGAAGACGAATTTCATTTTGTGTTAGAATGCGAAGCATTTAGAAACCTGAGAAAAGAGTTTTTAAAACCTTACTTTTACAGAAACCCCAATATGTTTAAATTTATAAAGTTACTTAATAGCCCACAGAGATCAAACTTAGTTCGCTTATGTCAATTTATAAGTAAAGCTATAAAACACAGAAATACAATTTTATTACATGATTATGTAACTTAAACTTCATCTATACTGAGTTTGATCCATGGATTTTAAACAAGCCTCAATGAGGCTTTGTAAAAGTTTTAGTCTCGAGGTGAGCACAAAGTAGAATTTCAGCATTAAGCATATTCTTGATTTTTTTAACTAGTAGTCTTATGGAAGACGTTGAAATAGACCGGACAATGTGGATCGAAGATCGGTCTACACTTCGGTGTGGCCCGATCTCGATCCACTTTGGCCGAAAATACATCTTATTTCCCGAATCGCCCTGCAGATGAAAAAATGTTTTTAATGTATTTGATTATTTTGTAAATCTAAATAACTAACATTAAACTTTTGTGCTGTACTTCACGGTCATATCGATTTTTCGAACGGTGTGGATCGAGATCATACTACATATAAAGTGCGGTCGGATCTACGGTCAACACTGTGAGATGAAATCTAATTTTCGATTTGATAAGAAAAATGAAACTGCAGCATTTGGTTTTTACTTTTGGTTAAAATGATTGAAAACTTATTGTTTTTTACTTTTTTCCTATTAGTAGTTTAGGCGTTAATAATGATAGTTATATTCACTCTCCAAAGTTGGATTTAAAAGAAAAAAAAATGTACGGAAAAAAAAAACATCTCTATAGAAGTCGACTTGAAAACAATGATACAGAAATTACATCAATCTCAACAGGATCATATGAAATTAATTATTTGAAAGACAGAGTAGATTTTTCCACGTCTATATGAATATACACGCAACAGTTCTTGGTTTACTGTCGGTTGTTTATATTTATCATATATATATTGTAGGTGACGAGATACATGTATTTGTATAAGTCAATAAAATCTATCTATCTATCTATCAATTTTCCGGTATCCTACAGAAAAAAGAGTTATAACACAAGCGCAGTCTCCTTTTGGTTTTGATAAAAACTTTAGTATGCAGACTACATTATTAACACCAGAGAAAGAAATAATTGATTTGTAGCAAACTGCCTTAGATTTAAAAGACAAGAATTAAAAAAGTTAATGAATTGCAAGCTGCAATTAAATCAGGGCTCCGTAATAATGCATTTGAAAACAAAAACAAAAAAATGTTCAGACATAAAGTTTATGCATCTTTTGAACTCAAAAATGAGAATGGACTTACCCTATGTAAAAAAATGGATAATTCCAAATGCTATTTACTGTATTTACAAATGATCAACTGAAAATTGAACAGGGCAGACACATTTTTATGACACGTGTGTGTTAGTCTGTGTTTGGCAATGACTGTGTCACCCACTACGGCAGTGATATACCGAGATCAAAGGAACACCCGGCTAACCCTTTACCAGCTTTATAATGAAAACAGTTATAGCACATATTTCTCTCCTAAAAATGAAACTTGAAGTACCATTTTTAGCTCACTTGAGCACAAAGTGCTCAAGGTGAGCTTTTGTGATCGTGCTGTGTGCGTTGTGCAACGAGCATCGTCAACTTTTACCTTGTGTATGCTCTACAGGCCGATTCTTCTGAAACTTGGTCAGAATGTTTGTCTTGATGATATCTTGGACGAGTTCGAAAATTGGTAATGGTGGATCAAAAACTAGGTCACTAGGTCAAATCTTAGAAAAACCTTGTGTACGCTCTAGAGGCTACATTTTCAGTCCGATACTCATGAAACTTGGTCAGAATGTTTGTCTTGATGATATCTCGGACGAGTTTGAAAATGGGCCATGTCGCTTCAAAAACTAGGTCACTAGGTCAAATCTTAGAAAAACCTCATGTATGTTCTAGAGGCCACATTTTCAGTCCGATACTCATGAAACTTGGTCAGAATATTTGTCTTGATGATATCTTGGACGAATTCAAAAATGGGTCATGTTGGATCAAAAACTAGGTCACTAGGTCAAATCTTAGAAAAACCTTGTGTACGCTCTAGAGGCCACATTTTTAGTCCAAAACTCTTGAAAGTTGGTCAGAATGTTTGTTATGATGACATCTCAGACAAGTTTGAAAATGGATCATGTCAGGTCAAAAACTAGGTCACTAGGTCAAATCGTAGGAAAAGCTTGTGTACAAGCTAGAGGCCACATTTTCAGTCCAAAACTCTTGAAAGTTGGTCAGAATTTTTGTCTTGATGATATCTCGGATGAGTTCAAAATTGGGTCATGTTGGGTCAAAAACTAGGTCACTAGGTCAAATCTTTAAAAAACCTTGTGTACGCTCTAGAGGCCACATTTTCAGTCCAAAACTCTTGAAAGTTAGTCAGAATGTTTGTCTTGATGACATTGTGGATGAGTTCCAAAATGGGTCATATCAGGTCAAAAACTAGGTCACTAGGTCAAATCTTAGAAAAACCTTGTGTACGCTTTAGAGGCTACATTTTCAGTCCACAACTCTTGAAAGTTGGTCAGAATTTTTGTCTTGATGATATCTACAATGGGGAAATGGGCTATGTTTGGCTAAAAAGTAGGTCACTGAGAGAAATTCTAGAAAAAGCTTGTGTACAAGCTGGAGGCCAAATTTTCAGTTCAATAATTATGAAATCTTGATAGATTGTTTGTCATAATATCTCGAAAGAGATTAAAAATGGGTCATGTTTGGTCTAAAGACTCAGGTGAACGACTTCAGGGCCATCATGGCCCTCTTGTTATAAGGAAAGGAAGGTTTAAAATTTGAACTGACCTTCATTGTTACGATAGTCATCGATTAAGAGGGGTGTAAAAAAATGCAACTAAGAAGAATTTAAATATATTTTCTTCAGCCAGAATTTTCTCAAGAAACTCAAACTTTATGGTGTTCCAGCTTTAAAGAAATAGTCTGTTGGTGTCTCTTTGCACACAACAAATCTCTTTTTTCTTATTACAAAAATTTATCACCACTCTAATCCTTTACAAAAAAAAAGACTTCTCCAAGTTGAAAACATTTGCAGACTTCAATTTCATATGGCTCAAGTAATGAAACTGAATAGAAAACATCAAGGGAACAGGAGAAAATGCTGGTTACTAGCACTTTCTCCTCTTCCCACAATGTTTTTAAAATATTTCTTTTTTTTTTTAAATTTGGGATTGTGTGGTAAAAGGCTAATAGTTTAAATAAATCGAACCAGCGATCCCCGGGTTTCAAGCCCTGTACTTTACCAACATGGCAATGTCTGACATATGTTGAACAATCAGACCATCTATGGCAATTTTCATAATTTTATTCTTTACAGAACGACAAAATTTTGACTTGTCTTAGTGTGACTCAAAAATGGAATTTCGTTTAAAAAGGGTAGAAAACATTGTAAAAGGAGACAATGTTTGTAACTAGAATTTTCTCCTTTTCCCACAATGTTTTCAAAAACTATTTTTATCAGGGTCTTTAAAAGTCGGGATTTTAAAAGTTTGCTAAAAGGATTTGAACAATGAGAGTGAAGGCTTATTTGACTAAAAATCTTAGTAAAGTGCAAAACTTAGGACCTAACAAAATCCAAAGCATTTGAAGCCGACAGTTTAGACGTGGGTCAAATTGTTGAAATGGTTTTTGTAAAAGTAGAAAATATCGTGGGAAAAGGAGAAAATGCTGGTTCCAAGCATTTCCTCCTTTTACATTTTTTTTCCCAAGCACCTGCAAGCAAAGGGTTAAGAAGCTTTCCAGTGTCTTCAAAGAGACAGGGACAGTCCATTTACTGAAATTACAGCACTACAAGCATACTTTGAATATTAAGAAAATCCCGATCTAAAAAAAAAAAATGCCGAACTTTTTATGTTGCGCATAATTTAGTCATGTTTCTAAAGACGAATAACTGTAATAGAGTCAATTTTATGACATAAGAAACGTAGCTTCGGTTCAAATTTTTAATCTTCCATCCCCATTCACAAAATATTTATATTCCAGCTTAAGTTTTCAAACGTTTTTAAGAAATACTTTGTACGTGTCATATGAATTTTCACAGAATGGGTGAAGGGTTTAACTCCGTGTTCCTTTGATCTCGGTATCGCACTGCAGGGTGGGCGACCCAAGAGCTGTAATGTAATTGCTTGGTAGAAATAAAAATTAACGCACACGTGTCACATTACACTGACTCTTTTTGTCTGTTATTGATCTTAATTTACCCTTATGTTGATCATTTGTGATTAGGATTTGGAATTTTTCGCAGGTTACAGAAGGTAAGTTCATTCTTCAAACTAACATGTTTATCAAAATTAGAAAGAGTTTTCGAACGAGACATACCAAAGCGATATTTGTCTTTGAAAGAGTAGCAAACATTGTGGAAAAAAGAAAGGATGCTGATTAGTATTTTCCTTTCACTGCAATATTTTCAGAATTCTTTCTCTTCATGGTCGGAAAAACCCTGGATTTTTTTTTGTACTGGGCTAGATCTAATTTTAAATTAAGTCTGTCTCGGGGCAATGTTTAAAAAGTTTATCAGACTATTCTTTTTTTCGCTCAAATATTAGACTGTTAAAATGATCACCATCAAATATATGTACTAAGATATTTTACAGGTATAGTAATTTTTTATGACGATACTTGAGAGGTTTAATAGCTTATCAGCCTTTGAAAATTCAGGAAATCGCATTGGTCAGAGAAAAAAAAAATCCTCGGGAACCATGGAATTCTTCGATCTTTCTTTTAATCTGATGAACAACATAATGTAGGTTACACCTTTTTTTTTACGCTCGGACATGAAATGGACAAAAAAAAAAGGTACATATATTGAGTTTGGAATATTCATTTCATGTCTGAAGGGTCAAGACCCACTTTACATTTAAATGGTAGGTCTATTTGTGGTAGGCCCATTTAATGAAAATCGTCGAAAAGAAGAATTGACAACTCGTCATACGTATTCTAAAGTATATTTCTAATAGTTATCTTAACTGTCAATAGCTTTGATTCGTAAAAAAGGTAGTTTTTCTCAACGATAAAAATTGCAAACAGCACTAAAATATATGGTTGCTATGCTATCAATTTCACCTCCGAAAATGGCGGCCGCTCGTTGCTAGGGAATATGACGTCACGCCGATGTACCCTATAATCGAACGTTTTATTGCCATTGAATTTCAGCCAAGTACCAGACAAATACTTGTAAAAATCAATCAATTATCTGATGTAAAAGAAACTGACATCATTTTTCTTATATCTAAATAGTGTTCCTTCACAAAAAATGCAAAGATCTACGACTTTATGCTATAAATACTTTTGAGTTACCGGAATTAGGTCACGCCATGTTTGCTCAAGAAGGCCGACGGCATGTTTGTTTTTTTATGCACATTGAACATGGAAATTGCTATCTAAGTTATTTTTTTTCATGAAAGTCATCAGAAATGATTTTTTTATGAAGGTAAGTAATTTCTAGCTCATGTTCCTGTCTAAATTCTTCATCTCATTTTATTGTTTCCTTATAATCACGGAATACGGACACTCGAGGCTACTAAATTTCATATGTGAATACAAATAAGGTAATTCTTTTCATTCTGGATAAACATCGGTCATTTCGCACTGAGAATACCCTTCGACGGCTGTTGATAATTTTACATGTCGCCATTGAAGCCTCCAAGTTGTCGTTCGTTATCGGAGTTTCGTGAGCCAAGTGCGTTCGTCTGCACTGACAGTCAGTCCTACGATTTTTCGATTTTTATACGGAAAAAATAGTAGGCGAATTCAATCTCTGATTATAAAACAGAAACATTTGTCGATCTTTCATAAAAAGATAATTATTATGCACAAATAACAACGAGAAGCAAGTCGGACGTGATGGACTCTGTAAACCAGTTATCGGACACGCAGATATTCGGATGTGATACGTCCGTAATTCATTTACAAAATCGTCCACCATTCTAAATTTTATAGAAAGTTAACTTGGTTTGAGAACAGATATTCAACTGGAATTGAATTGATAGTTAAATGATGGTTTTAGTATTAATTAACTTTCCTTTTTTGTTTTTTTTTTTGTTTGGTTGTCTCTAGTCGACAGGTTACATAATAGAATAGAATTGAACAGTTTGTACTGGCCGTTTGTTCGTTACCATTGGTAGGCTTGATGGGCTTCAAAAAAAAAAGAAAAATGTGAGTCCAATTTTAATTTTGCGAGTGGAAAAAAAAGCCACTTGCTAAAATTTGCCAGTGGATAAAAAAAAATGAAATTAGAACCCTGAATTGATATCATTTTTCTTACATCTAAATAGTGTTCCATCTCAAAAAATGCAAGGATCTACTCCTTATTGCTGTAAATACTACCTAGCTACCGGAATTAGGTCACGTCATGTTTCCTCAAGAAGGCCTATGGCATGTTTTTTCTTTATGCACATTGAACATGAAAATTAATGTCCAAGTTATAATTTTTTCATGGAACTGACCGGAAATGATTTTTTTAAGAAGGCAAGTAGTTTCTAGTTCATGTTCTTGTCTAAATTCTTAGTTTCATCTTGTTGTTTCCTTATCATCACAGAATGTGGACACTCGAGGCTATATAAAAGAAAGTTCTTCGTTGGAATATGATCAGGACTGCAACTTTACAGTATGGGTTGTAAAATGCGTTTAAAAAAACCCCAAAAAGTACACATTTACTGAAAAAAAAAAATATGTAACTTCAGAACTACTACTCTTACGTACGATGTGCAGAGAACATCTATCGTAGATCAGCCATCATGGCCGAGTCTTTTCAGGAGGATTTCAAGAACTGTATGGTAGGGAAAGTCTCAATGAGAAATAATCAGCCGTGTTAGTTGCATTTAAATCCACATTTTGGCTAGTGAAAGTGATCATAGCAATTAACAAGTATGGGGAACTAATTTCAATTTCTTATTTTTAAACCATTTTAATGCATATTAGATTTTGTCCCCGAATTTTTAGAAATGTCTCGGAACTTTTCTGGATGAGTGAGACATGTGTCTCTACTTTTTAAAATCCTCGGCAGAACACTGCAGGATACTGGACTTTTGCTTTCCTTTCATGTTTGAAGTAGTTTAACGACCTCTCATCTGCTATAAAAAGAGGATCCAATAGAGCGCCGTCTGCTTCTACTCGAGCAAGAAACTCTAGGGATGTGTGAACCTTTTTCTATTTGTGTTCATCAGATAGCAGACGTGGAACCCATCTTGTGCAGACTTTTGACATGTTCAGTTTGTCCTTAAGTCTCTGTGGCAGAAGACCTTGAAATGGCGGTTGACGACGAAATCTCTCTGATTGTTAGTCTCCGATCTGCGAAAATGCATCTCTTCACCAAATCACACGACTCTTCATCTAAAGAAAACGGCCCACCATTTCGAGCTTTCTCCTCTTTCTAGCGTTCACCTGCCCTAAAAGTCTTTTTTACTGCCGTGGCACTTGTAAGCCAGTGCTTGAGAAATGTTTTTAAACTTTTCAGTACGCCAAATTTGTTTTGCAGTCTGGACGAGTGTCATTCCAAGATCAGCACAAAATTTTATTACTGTCGGCTGCGCCGCGCGATTTTCTGACGTCATTTAAAATTTGCTATTTTCTACTTACCTTTTTTGTTTGTTTGTATACCGTCTATTGTTTACTCGATCACATTCAAATTTTCTGTGATGACATCAAAGTTTCAGAAAAAAATGTCCATGTAATATGAAGCAGAAATTATATCAAATATTGAAAATATTCATGTATGATTTGAGTTCATACAAAAACGTATATGGAGAAAATGGCGTGTGCTGGGAAATGACACCTCCTTATAATTTTTTTGAATTTAAAGTAAAAATAAAGCTAATACTTCATTGGAGACTTAGTATAAAATGAAGTAACATCTTCATAGATGAACTGTGTGAAAATGAATGTCCTGACGCTAAAAATGGCTCGTTTATAAAATTTGTAACGGAGTTTTGGGACAACCCTCGTATATCTAACCACTCTCTGTGACATTACTTTACCCTTTGAGAAGTTAGACTTGTACAGATAAACAAGGGGAACATAAAAGGGTAAGGCCACTACAGTTGCCATAATCCTGCCTTTGTCACCAAGTTTGTAACATACAGGGCCTGGTCACGCATCCAGGCACTAAGCATAATGCATGCTGTTTAGCTTGCATGGAGAGAAATACACAAAAGCTAACTTTAGGGCAAGGCAGGGTTTTTAAAAGTGCTTATAGATCAAACTGCTCTCTGTGACAGATAATCATTTTGACAAGATTTATTTCTTTCCCTAAGCTGGACATTGTTTCTTTTCTTTATTAATATCGGGAAGCAGCCAGTGGCTTGGAAACTCAAATAATCACCAAATAGCTATTTTATCAAGTTCCCTAGTGTTCTTTAGCTAAGTCGTATATCATTGTCTTAAGTGTTTTTCATGTTGGTCATATATTAAATCATAAACCATCTCACTGAAACACAACATGCCATCATGCTGTTGGCATTATATTTCTGACAGAATTTTCACTTTCTCTTGTAATTTTCCAATCTAGCTGGTCATTTGATTTCTGGAATGTGGCTTTTTGTTAACCCTTTGCCAAACAATCCCAAGTTTAGAAGACCCAGTAGCAGAGTTTTTGAAAACATTTTGAGAAAGGGAGAAAATGTTGGTTACCAGAAACTTTTTAGTCCCCAACCGGCGAAGTTGAAGGGGACTTTAGGTTTGCACTGAGTCCGTCCGTCTGTCCGTCCGTCCGTCCATCCGACCGACCGTCAGTCCGCCGGCAAATCAGTTTTCCGGACTTTTTTTCTAAACGCTGGTAGATATTGAGCTGATTTTTGGTGTGTAAGTCAACCAACATGAGTTACAGATGAAGTCCGAGTTTCGTTCTGGCCAACTGATTTTTGACGAAATTATGGGCCTTGGACTTAGAAAATTTCACCAAAAAAACAGTTTTCTGGACTTTTTTTCTAAACTCTGGCAGATATTGAGCTGATTTTTGGTGTGCAAGCCAACCACCATAAGTTACAGATCAAGTTTGAGTTTGTTTGGGTCCACCGATTTTTGACGAAATTACGAGCCTTGGACTTAGAAATTTTCACAAAAAAAAACAGTTTTCTGGACTTCTTTTCTAAACGCTGGCAGATATTGAGCTGATTTTAGGTGTGTAAGTCAACCACCATGAGTTACAGATCAAGTTCAAGTTTCTTGCCGGTCCACTGATTTTTGACGAAATTACAGGCCTTGGACTTAGAAAATTTCACTAAAAAAAAACCAGTTTTCCCAACTTTTTTACTTACAATGCTCATGTTTGGTATGTAGGTACCTGTCATTGATACTGATCTTCTGTGGGTTATATGTCCAAGGTCAACGTCAAAAATTTTAACCTTATCATGAAAACTTATCCTCAAAACTTTTCATAGTCATTTCTCTGTATATTCAAAGTACTTAAGTTATAACACTTGTACTTGGTAAGCTGGTACCTCTCATTAGTACACGCCTGCTGATGATAAGGTCAAGGTCATCTCACAAGGTAAAGGTCATACTTCCGAAAATTTGCTTTTACGGAGGCATTTGTGTTTCACAAACACATCATGTCTTAGTAAAACTTCTTCAGTGAACTTACATTAACAAGGAAAAATGTTTATATATGTGGCTTTCATTAAAGCATTGCATACAAAGACAGACAGGGTGGTTATAATTCTGATAGGGGGTCAAATACGTTCTTTCTCCTCCAGTGTTTCACAAACACAGTCATTTCTCTGTATATTCAAAGTACTTAAGTTATAACATTTGTACTTGGTAAGCTGGTACCTCTCATTGGTACACGCCTGCTGATGATAAGGTCAAGGTCATCTCACAAGGTAAAGGTCATATTTCCGAAAATTTGCTTTTACGGGGGCATTTGTGTTTCACAAACACATCTTGTCTTAGTAAAACTTCTTCAGTGAACTTACATTAACAAGGAAAAATGTTTATATATGTGGCTTTCATTAAAGCATTGCATACAAAGACAGACAGGGTGGTTATAATTCTGATAGGGGGTCAAATACGCTCTTTCTCCTCCACAGTGTTTCACAAACTATACGTGCTAGCGATATATACGGCCGGTAGAGGACTGGGTATTGCTACGCAATACTATCAGAATGCTTGTTGAAAACATTTTGCAAAAAGGAGAAAATACTGGTTACCAGCATTTTCTCCTTTTCTCACAATGTTTTCTCTCCTTCAAAGACAAATTCTGTCATTTGATCCTGATTGAATTTGTCATCTGCAAATCTTTTTAATTAGGATAAGTGTACAATTTTTGTTGCTTGGTAAAAAGGTAAAGCAAAATATGTTTTCAGAGGTGTTTTAGACTATAAGGAGAAGGTGTGTAAATACTGGCCTGCGTTTGCACAAAATGGTAAAGAGGGAATAACATTGGAACAGCTACTTAGTAATCAGGTACATGTACATTCAAATGTGACTTTTGTAATCAGTGTCTCTTTTAAACTCTTCCATACTCATCCATTTTGGAAGCATTTTTAGACAACAACTAAAATGTTGCTAGAGAGATTGCAATTGTCTTTGATAGGGCAGAAAACATTTTGGAACAAGGAAAAAAATGGTGTTAAACGGGTGAGTGAGGTTTTACATGAAACAGAAAATTTACTTAAAGGCCCTATAGCTGCAGAAAAAAAACAAAAATGCAGATGTTAAAATGCATTTAGATTTAAATCATACCATTCAAAAGTATGCAAATTCTTGAGAAAATTACAATTTGTTACTGTGCTGTTGGTCCATGTGTTGATTGCTGGCAGAAAAATGAAATCTAGAACTAGGTTAAAAGTCACCAGGTTGCTCTATCTTTTGTTTTTACTGGATTTTAAAATTAATTTTTCTACCAGCGACTTGGACCAACCGTAAAGTAACACATTGTCATCTTTACAATAATATGCATACTTTTAACTCTTTACCAAACATCAAAATTTTAGACTTGTCCAAATTGAAGGCATCTGCAGACGACAAAATAAATGTGATTCAGAAATTGAAATTTGTTTTTGGAAAGGTAGAAAACATTGTGGTAAAAGAAGAAAATGCTGTTTACCAGCATTTTCTCCTTTTCCCACAATGTTTTTAAAACCTTTCTTTCTCAGGGTTGTCAAAAGCCAGCATTGTGTGGTTAAGGGTTAAATGACATGATTTAAATTCAAATGCATTTTGCCACCCCTTTGTTTACTGTTGTCAGCTATAGAGCCTTTAAGTAATTGTTATTTTTTCAAATAATTTCTCCAATCAGTCGAAGCTCTAGTTCACTGAGCAAATTTTCCAAGGAGTTGACTCTACTTTCTAAGGCAAACTTTCACACCAAATTTTTTTTTGCTATGCTTTCTTTTGATTCTGCCAAAGAGTCAGTATGTACTATGTCAGTATTGTACAGTGTGACACCTGTCTCTCCTTCTTGCTCTGCCTACTTGCCTGCCTGCCTACATTCCTGCCGGCCTGCCTGCCTGGCCTAGCCCAGCCTGTTCCACCCTGCCCTACATGCCTGCCTGCCTGCCTGCCTGTTCCCCCTCTGTCTGTCTGTCCGTCCATTGGTCTGTCTGTCCATTTGTCTGTCTTTCTTTATTTTTTCTGTCTCTGTCCCTTTCTGTTGTTTGCTGTTTGCTGTCCCTTTCTCTTGCTCTTACTTTCATGCTTTAAAATCTAATTCTAAATATCCCTGATCATTATGAAAATATATGTTCTGTATATACTATTAGGCAGGCCTGATAACACTGGAGAAACAGTATTGGTTAGCAGAAATGAGAGATGATCCTGAAGGGTTAAGTAGAAAACTAGCAGAACAGAAACCTTATTGGACACCAGGTACCATGTTTTATGTTGGACAGATGTTATTTCTAGATACATACAGCAGTAGTGATGCATTTAGAAACCTGGGCCCAGTTTCAGAAAAAATTTAACCTTTTCCCAAACAACAAATTTTAGACCCTTTCAAATTGGAAAGCATCTGCGGACGATAAATTGGAAAATGGTACATATTAACCAAAGTTTTTTGACGGGGTAGAAAACATTGTGGGAAAAGGAGAAAATACTGGTAGCCTGCATTTCCTCCTTTTCCCACAATGTTTCAAATGGCCTCTTCCTCAAGGTTGTGAAAACATGGGGTTGTTTGGTAAAGGATTAAGTCTCTCCTTTTGCTTAAATCTGCTAAGCTAACAGACTTATATACCGACTTGTAATAAATAATAATAATAAGTTTGTTATTTGAGACACATTTCACTAATATTAAGACTTGTGTGTGTTCTCTTATCCTGGGTTGACACAACTTTTCAGATTCAATTTAGAAAAGTAAACAAATTAACTCAGATAACAGACAAGTTTATTATGTAAATGAGTTGAGTCTTGAATGTTGTGTCAAAAAATGATTTTAGAATATTACTAAAGTCTGTTTATGTTAGTGACATGCATCTCAAATAACAAACTCAACTTACATGTAAGTCAGTAAATGAGTCAGTTAGCGGATTTGAGCAAAATAAGAGACTCAAGTTTTTTTTTATGAAACAGGGCCTAGTCTTTTATCGGAACAAATCTGGCAAAGTCTAAATTAGCTCTCTACTAGGTGTGTATACTTCACAAACCCTTGAGCTGTGCTCAGAGAAAAGGCATTTTAATGCTTCTCCCTGATGCATTATACCAAGCAATTTGACACAGAATTATGGGTCAACAAATCAATTAAGTCTATCAATGGACTGGATCTGGAGGTAGAATGGTCCTTGGACATGCAGAAAACTTACAAACAGAAAAAAGTTTCGACCAAGGTCAGCCTTTGCACACTGCACAGGATGACCTGGATCGATACTTTTCGCAGATGCATTAAGCCCCCTTTTCACAAAGCATGGCTCATTTATTTTTTTTTTCATGTAGGATGGATGGCTCTTCCTAGATATACATGTAGCAGTGTAGGGTTACTCTTTGAAGCTGGATTTTTTTTTGTCATACATGAATTGTTGTTATTATTCAATGTCCAAATTCATTAAGTTGTGACCAGTTGAAAAAATTTCAGGTCCATATTGAAGGTATATGTGAACAATATATCAAATGTGGCTAAAATAATGGACTTTTTCCTTGAAACAGTAGCAAGTATTGTCAGTTGATCACCTGCATTTTCTCCTTTTTCCATCAGGTTTCTCAAAAGCTATCTCTCTCAGGTTGTGAAAACACGTGTGTGTTTAATAAAGAGCTAAATGGGCAGAGTACTGTTTTGATAACATGATAAAAAGAAAAATCTCTTACGAAATTTGATAATTCAAAATCGCCTACAGATATTTAATGTCGAAATATAGACATGAAAAAGGAAAAAAAGGTTATAATCCGTAGGTATACAATGATTATGTGAAGAGTGTTTTTTACTGGTGATAACATGCCATTTTGATTAGGCCCTAGATTGTTTCAGACAGTAATGCATTAGCCTTTTACCAAACGATCCTGTTTTTATGACCCTAAGGAAGAAGGCTTCTGGAAAACATTGTGGGAAAAAGCGAAAATGCTGGTAACCATCATTTTCTCCTTTTCCTACAATGTTTTCTATTCTTTCCAAGACAAATGCCATATGAGCCACATTAGATGGATTGATCTGCAAATGGTTTGAATTTAGGGTAGTCTTACATACAAGTAGGTTGATATCAAAAGAAATTTTTGATGATTCTACATTGTTGCTAAATTGAAAAGCTTCTATTTCTAGAATCAGTAAATTAGACTGTTCTATTTATAGGCACAAAACATGGATACCACCCTTTAACATTTGGGTTATATTTGGACCAGGTTGTGAGACATGCAGACCCAAAACATAGATCACTGTCACAATATTTTAAAGAAGAAATGGCAGATCCATTTGGTAAGTGTGATAAGGAGCCAAAAAAAACCTCTCAAGGACTTACCATAGGTTCTAAAGGACAAAAAGTAACAAGGACAAACATTTCCAGGGACATTAGTTTCTATGGACAAAAATTCTCATTGACAATTTGATATGTCAAATTTTCTTGGGCAGCGAAGAAGCAAATACATGTACTAGCGCTGTGAAAGTTACTGCAGCATAATATTCCTTTTATTATATACCTACACCTTTCAATGACAAAATTTTACAAATTATTGACATTTTATTTGAAAACGGTAAGCAAAATAAAACAAATAATGGTGTAGTAGCCAGTAACTTTGTTTTTACTAATGGTGGATGAATGTTACAGCATAAAATTTTGACCAATTAAATTGCAATTCAATACATGAGTTACGTGCGTGAGTTACGTCATCATACCACATTCTGAACCATATTTCACGGTGTGTAGATACAGAATTTTTTTCTAATGTGTGTGATATTTTAATGGCATGCAACACATGTATTTGAGAAGGAAAATTTTCAGGTATATAATAAAGAACATCAAGCACATAATTTCTAAATATTTTGGCTCGAGATTATAGTCTAACTTAAACCATGTGAGTGATTTGTGCCTGATATACAACCATTGTTAGCTCACCTGAAGTGCTCAGGGTGAGCTTTTGTGATTGTGCTGTGTCTGTCGTCTGTTGTGCGTCATGTGTCGTCCGTTGTCAACTTTTACCTCTTGTATGCTGTAGAGGCCACATTTTCAGTTTGATACTCATGAAATTTGGTCAGGATATTTGCCTTGATAATATCTCAGATGAGTTTGAAAATGGGTCATGTCCGATCAAAAACTAGGTCACTAAGTCAAATCTTAGAAAAACATTGTGTACGCTCTAGAGGCCACATTTTCAATCCAATACTCATGAAACTTGGTCAGAATGTTTGCCTTGATAATATCTCAGATGAGTTTGAAAATGGGTCATGTCGGGTCAGAAACTACATGTAGGTCACTAGGACTGGTCAGATTATAGAAAAACCTTGTGTATGCTCTAGAGGACACATTTTCAGTCCAATACTCTTGAAAGTTAGTCAGAATGTTTGTCTTGATGACATCTTATAGGATTTTGAAAATGGATTATGTCGGATCAAAAACTAGGTCACTAGGTCAAATCTTAGAAGAACCTTGTGTAAGCTCTGGAGGCCACATTTTCTGTCCAATACTCATGAAACTTGGTCAGAATGTTTGGCTTGATAATACCTCGTATGAGTTTGAAAAAGGGTCATGTTGGGTCAAAAACTAGGTCACTAGGTCAAATCTTAAAAAAACCTTGTGTACACTCTAGAGGCTACATTTTCAGTCCAATACTCTTTTAAGTTGGTCAGAATGTTTGTTGTTTTTTTTTTATGATGTCTCAGACAAGTTTGAAAATGGGTCACATTGGGTCAAAAACTAGGTCGTTAGGTCAGATCTTAGGAAAACCTTGTGTTCCCTCTAGAGGCCACACTTTCGGTCAAATGCTCATGAAAGTTTGTCAGAATTTGATGTTATCTGGGAGGAGTTTGAAAATGGGTCATGTCAGGTGAATAAGTAGGTCACTTGATCAAATCTTTGAAAAAACTTTCGTATGCTCTAGAGGCCACATTTTCAGTCCAATACTCATGAAATTTAATCAGAATGTTTGTTTTGATGAGATCTTTAACAAGTTTGAAAATGGGTAAAGTCGGGTGAAAAACTAGGTCACTAAGTAAAATCTTAGGAAAACCTTGTATACACTCTGAAGGCCACAATTTAAGTTCAATACTCATGAAACTTGGTCAGAATGTTCGTCTTAGATGAGTCTAGAAAAAGCTTGTTTACAAGTTAGAGGCCAAATTTTCAATCCAATAATTATGAAAGCTTGTTATAATGTTTGTCATAATATCTCGAAAGAGATTAAAAATGTATCGTGTTTGGTCAAAAGGCTCGGGTGAGCAACTTCAGGGCCATCATGGCCCTCTTGTATGTAGTCACAAACAACCATGACAGTTACATCTTTGATGTATAAGGTACTTATAAAACGCTATCAGATGATTGGTCAATGTGTGGTTTCAAAGGCACATGTATATTTCCCTAGTCTTGGTCCAGGTGGTAAAAATCTTTCAGTCACTCCTTATTGCAGTCTCCTTTCTGCGTCTATTCAGATCTATGGCAAAACAGTTTATTGCTTCCATAATTATTACCTCTTTCATTTTTGACAAAGTAACATCCAATTATATAAAAGGAAAAAATGATTGGGCGGGAACCCAGGCAAATATTTCCCATTCACTGTGGCTATCTTATAGGTACCGGTATACAGCAAGGGGGTTGTATCTTTGATAAAGACTCAAAATAAAGAAGAAAATTTCCTATTGCATGTTTCACTGGTTAACTCTTTATGGCATGAGCTGAATATAGACTTGTCCAAAATGTAAGCTCCTGCAGACGACAGTTTAAATATGACTTAAATGATGAAATCTGTCCTTGATAGGGTAGAAAAAATTGTTAGAAAAGGAGAAAATGCTGGTTACCGGCATTTTCTCCTTTTCCCACAGTGTTTTCAAATGGCTTCTTCCTCAGGTTTGTTAAAACTCAGAATTCTGTGGTAATGAGGTAATCATGTCTATTTTCAACAGATATAGAGTTTTATATTGGATTGCCTAAGCCACTGTATCACAGGGCAACCAGAGTGAGACTTTCGGAAAACTTCACAGCAGCTGAATATGCTAAACGCTTTGCTCAGTTTTTCAAGGGAGATAAGTCTTTATTACGACTTACAAATGTAAAAGCGGCAAATGATTTTGGAACTGTGAGTTCTGCAGGATAGTGCAGTGATCTCTTCACAAGAGGCTAGATGTATTTATTAGGATCTTTATGGGTTTTTAATGACTTGCATTTTGACTTTGTTGCGGCATATTTCAAGGAAAATCTTTACAAAAATATGTAATTTATATTTGCCTGCAAATATTGACAAGATTTATACAGGAAAAAATTGAAACTAGTGTTTCGATAGAAAATGCCAATATATGATTGACGTTCCATTTATTGTTATTTTTTTTATTAATGTGTTCACTCCATTATGGCATAACAACTAAATGTATGACAGAGTTATTTAGAGAAGAGATGAAATGGAAGTTTACCTATATGAAAGGATATTCACAATATTTGATAGCTGAAAAGGGAGAATTTTCCCAAAGTGAGCAAGTTTTTCTTTTCTACAATGTATTTCAAAAGTTATGTACTGTAGAAACATGAAGAGTTGTGTCCTTTTTGTAATGGGCTAGTCAAATATGTATCTATGAATTTAGGAGAAATAGGAACATAAATTTTGCTTCGTGAAGGCTTCACAGTATGTGTCTTTTCCTCGTTTCGACCTGTGCAAAATCTGGTTAACTTATTGAGGTCCTTTGTTATTTACATGTATCCCTAGTTACAATGAAATCTCTCTCATTCAAATCAATTTGGAGTAGGTACGACGTAACATTTTTTTTAGGCAGGAATAATGAAATATGTTACTTGAAATTTCACCCTTAAAGTGCCTTTTTCCACTTTTGTTGCCTTTGCAGCCAGAGCACAAAACGTGAAATCTGATCTTTGATCTATGCTGTTTGCTTAGCGTAACCATTCTAGACAAGGGAAACCTTAAAATTGAAAATTGTGTTGTGTTTATTTAGCACTGTGAGGCTTAAAGATGTGTTGGGAGAGTATGGATGATTAGTATTTATACAAATGATCATGAAAATGTTTTGTAAATAGTGCAGTATCAGTACTGATGGCCAATATAAGGTGTCAGAACTTCTTCATTTTTCAACAGATGAAACAAAGATACTTCACCACAAGTATTGCAAAATACCCCCCAAAAGGGAAACATTTAGTTACTAGTTCAGGTTTGATTATATTTAAAGAATGTCAGAGGAAAAAATTATGAAATTGCTAAATCTACTTTTCATTTCCTTAAAGAAAAGGTTGGTAAGATTTTGGGGTAAAGGGGAAAAAAATCAAGAATTCTCTAGAATGATCTTTTTTTTAAGGAGAATTTCTTAATGGGGGCATAAAATACAGTGTGTGGAGGCAAAGAATATTTTAGACTGAGATTTCATTGTTACTTTCCTTTATCCTTTACTGCATGCTTGTTCCTTCTTTTACAACCAGATAATTGCATATTTCAATTTATTAAATAAATTAAAAATATTCATTTGTGAAATATACTTACTTGACAGCTTTTTAGCTTACCTGGCGTATAAGGCATATGAGATTATCTCCTGGTCTAAAGTGTACATCAACCAACTGTTCGTGTCCTGGTTTGTGTGGTCTTAGCCTTGTTTTTTTTGTTAATAAATCTTCATACCAGTAGTTTGCAACTAAAAGTAGATACGAAAAGTCATTTGTAGGCAAATAGGATCCTCATTAATTTTTATTTTAGAAAAACTCTTTTTCTCTAATATGAGTCAAAACCATGGCAGGTCTGTTTGTTTGATTTTGCAGAGTTTTTCAACATCGTTTTGTAATTTATTTGAGATATTAGCACATTAGATGATGGAAACTTTCAGGTAAATTTACAAATTTCCATATGGTGTGGCTTTTCCTGGACAAATAAAGACCCATATGTAATGCTGTTTTTAAGCTATTTTTCTCTCTTTTTTTTTTCTTTATAAACATAGCCATGAATTTAAGTACCATTAGGATATCTCCCTTGGTTATATGTTCTGATTCATGAATAACACCTCCAGCATTTTCTTTTTGTAAGACACCTTGTTAGAAGTGCAGGCAAGAGTTATTCTAATGGCAGGAGAGATATTTACACAGCAGTCCTGAATGTTTACCTATTGTCTAAGGATTTCACACAGATGTGGTCACAAATTCTCATTTCTTATTCATTTTAATAACGATTAAGTCAAATATCTTGTTATCCATAATAGTATGTTTACTTACAATGTAGAAATAACCCTTGTTGTCATCCTTATCCCAGGTGAGCAATTTCAAGCCCCTTGAGAATGTCTTGTTTTAGTGATCAATCTTACATACAATGTATGTCTACATGCACTTATCCTTTAGAGGCAGTAATGATGTTTCCACTGTCTTTTTATATCGCATTAAATGGAGTCTTGGGCTGTATTAAACAACCATTCTAAATTGCACTCTAATATTCAATCTCATGAATTTCCTGGATTTCAAAGGAATACATTATCTGATTGGCTAATCCAAATTATGTCACTTTCTTATTTGAAAATTAGTCTAAGGATGCTTTTTCAAGTGGTTGCAATCAAATTTGTGGCCTGGGGCTATAATAAACAACCATTCTAAATTGCATTCTTAGTGCCAGCTTGGTAACTCAGTGGTTAGAGTATCTGACTTGTTACCTAGTGGTTGTGGGGTTGATACCGGTTGAGGAAAACTATCTTTCCAGCGATTTCTTGCCTCTCACCTCTGATGCATGTGAGAAAAGTAGTCAGTGACTTGGAAAGAAAGTTGTGTCAGTATTTGTGTGAGAAAGCTAGCACATGCATGCGTAGGTTTACCGACTGCTGTGATATGATCTAAGCTGTTGAAAAGCCATTAAATTCCGATAGAAACAAAAGCTTTATTAGTCTTGATCTGGCTTTAGAAAGTAACACAATTTCTCATTGACTGCACTGCTTGGTTCAGCCAGTCAGAAATTGTGTTCCTTTGAAACTTGAGAAATTCTTGCAAATCAGACTAGGAATGCAAGCATGGTTGGTGAAAAAGGGCCCTGATGTATATTTACATGTATAGAGACCAGAAAATCACACACTGTTGCATATGTCATACCAAACAGTAGATCTTTTGATCTATCATTAAGTATATAGGCTATGTCTGTTTTGTATTTACAGATGTAGAACTATATATTGGCTTGCCTAAGGAAATCTACCATAGAGCAACTCGTGTAACAATGTATCGTCCTGTGGACAATGCAGAACTTCTGAAAGTTTTTCGGGGTGAACTTGATCTTTTGATGGCAACAGCGAACAACCCTCAGGACTTTAAAGTTGTGAGTGCTTGCAATAACAGTTTCTTTGACATATGATGATCTTTTAATACAACTGTAAAGTGTTTAAGGGCAAATAGTTGTAAGGGATAAAAATGAAGTAATTTAGGGCTCACTAGTAGCCAAAATTAAACAATTTGGGAGTCAAAATCCAGAAAAATGTAATTCATACCATTTTAAAGCATGGACCCTTAAGTTCGATAATGTTTTACAGTTAATTCTGTCAAAGTACTTGTTGCTGGCAGAAAACTATAGTCAAATTAGAACAAAAGTTGCAACTTTTGTTTCAGTTTTACACTTTAAATGGAGATTCAATTTAAAAACATTGTTGGAAAAAGAGAAAATGCTGGTAGCCAGCATTTTTCTCTTTCCCTCCCCTCCCCCTCCAATTTTTTCTATTCTTTAACAGACATATGTCATTGTTTGAATCATATTTCATTTGTTGTCTACAAATGCTTTGAACTTGACGGAGATTAAAACTTTGTCGTTTGGTAAAGAGATAACAAGGGGGTGGAGCACAATGACAAGATTCTATGTACCTTCAGTCTTGTGCTGTGTTTTAACCCTTAACCACACAACCCCTAGATTTCATGACCCTCAATAGAGGTCTTTTGAAAACAATTGGAGAAAAGGAGAAAATGCTGGTAACCAGCATTTTCTCCTCTTCCCAAAGTATTTTCTACCCTTTCGAAAGGAAATTTCTGTTCTTGCGTCGTTTAATTTGTCTTCTGCAAGTCTAAAATTTTGCTGTGTGGTAGAGGATTAAGCAAATGAACATGTATAGATAATGATAATACCAGTACAAGTAATCTGTTGTAGAAGTAGACTTAGTGTTTACTTGCTATTCATGAACTTGGATCATATACATGTAATATTACTAGAACAGTAATAAATTAGTTCAAATTAAAAGAAAGCAAGTATAAAGTGATAAAATATAAGACATGTAGCCCATTGCCACACAATCTTGTCTTTAATGACCCTCACGCAAAGGGCTTTTGAAAACCATACAATAAATTTTTAGACTTGACCAAATTTAAAGCGTTTGCAGATGACAAATCAAATTGTAGCTCAAATGTTTGAATGTGTCTTTTACAGTGTAGAAAACACTGTGGGAAAAGGAGAAAGTTTTGGTCATCAGCATTTTCTTCATTTTCTGCAATATTTTCAAAAGGCTCTAAGTTCTGGATTGTAAAAAATTCAGGATTTAGTGGTAAAGAGTTAACTTTGTTTTATCTTGCAGACATTAAAAATGAATGACCCCGATATACGAGAACTACCAGTGCCCTCTACACATGGACATGGAACAGCAGCTAACATGGCAAAACTGTTTGGGATTGTTGCTAATGGTGGCACTTATAATGGCACACAGTTGCTCTCTCCACAAAGTATAAAGAAATTTGCCAAGCCTATCATAGCAGGAATTGACGCTTCTTTTGGAATGGATGCTTCATGGAGCCTAGGAACACACTTAATTACCACGGTTACTGGAAATGATAAGGTTATTACTTACTAGTCTTTTTTGTGTATTTCATCTATTTATATTATGTGTGAAGACTTACAAAGTCATGTAGTATTCAACTCTTTACCACACAGTTTTATTTTAGACTTGTCCAAATTGAAGGAGCTTACAGATGACAAATAATATCTGGCTCAAATGATTAAATTTGTCTTTGGTAGGGTAGAAATCATTGTGAGAAGAGGAGAAAATACTGGTTACCTAGAAATCAGGCTTGTTGTATGAGTATAATATAGAAAAAGATCATGTTTGTAGACTGGACTTATAGATTTGATGGTTGTCCTGCGGAATTTAATTGATCACTAGAATCAACCATTAGTTATGATCCATATTAGATCTAAATTTCATTACAAAATACATATTTTGCATGTTTCAGCCAAATCAGATCTTTGGACATGGCGGTTATGGGGGTCAGTATGCAGCCTCAGATATAAAACACAAAGTTGGATTTGCATACACAACCAATTTTCTGGATCCATTTGCGTCTTATAATCAAGATGGTGACCCAAGGATGTTTTCCCTTTTTAAAGCACTGTACCAGTGTATATATGAAATAGAAGGGAACCAGGAACCAATGTTGACATTTAAGTTTTATTCCCAGTTTAAGAAATACAGGAATGAAAAAGGACTAAAAAGTCATTTGTGATAGTGACAGATGTTATACTGTATTATCTAACTCTCTACCAGATTACAATATTTTATACTTGTGAAAACTAAAGGCATTTGCAGACAATAAACTAGCTGGAATGATGAAATCTGTCTTTGAAAGAGTAGTTACCAGCATTTTCTTCTCTTTCCACAATGTTCTGAAAACAAAATTTAATTACAGCAGCCAAGGGGGAAAATATCCAAGTAAACAGTGAATAACCGTCCAGAATTGTGGTTTTATACAAGAAAATTGTGCAAAGTTTGGTGAAAGAAACACCAGGAGAGCATAAATAGGTCACTGCATTTAACTGAAATAATGTTGAAAGCGACAATAAATACCATACAATCAATCAATTTACAAATTAAAAAGGCTGTGCCAAAGGAAATAGTGCTGAACATAATTAAATTCTGCTTCTGATGTAATACTTTAAAAAGGGTTGTGCTGAAAGATTAGGGAACAAAAGTAATCAGAAGGATGTAAATGTTTTACTGGCAATCTTAACCCTTCACCAAAACAATCCCATGTTCTACTGACCCAGAGAAAAAGAGGCATATTGAAAACATTGTGGGAAAAGGAGAAAATGTTGGGATAACCAGCATTTTTTCCTTTTCCCACAATTTTTTCTACCCACTCAAAAGCAAATTTCTTCATTTGAGCTCCATCTAATTTGTCGTCTGTAAATGCTTTGAATTTGGACAAGCCCAAAATTTTGTCAAGCAGTACAGTTTAGATTTGTCTTTGACTATTGAAAGCATGTATATACACCAAATCAAATATGGCTCATATAATGGGCTTGGGCTTTTGACAAGTAGAAAACATTATGAGAATAGGAGAAAATGCTAGTTACCAGGATTTTATCCACATTTCACAATGTTTTCAAAACACCTCTTTCCTCAGGATCTGTAAAATTTGTGATTGTATGGTAAAAAGTCTATTGTTTGAGTGCCAAACTATTTAATAGAAAAGAATCAAGTGTTCCCTTTTACTTTGTAAGAATTATCATTACTCTTATTTACACTATACCTGACCAGAAAATTTTAGACTTGTCCACGTTCAAAGCATTTCAAATGTGGCTCAAGTGAAAGGATTTCTCTGAGTTGGAAAAATAATGTGGAAGAGGGAGAAAATGATGGTAGCCATTGTTTTTTCTTGGGGTCTTTATCCCTTCACCACATAATTCTGAGCTTTAATGACCTTGAAGAAAAAAGTCTGTTAAAAACATTGTAGAAAAAGGACAAAATGCTGAAACCAGCATTTACTCCTTTTCCCACCATGATTTCTACTCTTCCAAAAACAGAGGTCGATCTTTGAGTAACATTTATTTTGTTGTCTGCAAATGCTTTTAATTTGGACAAGTCTAAAATTTTGCCATGTGGTATAGGGTAACAAGAGGGCCATGATGGCTCTGAAGTCCCTCACCTGAGCCTTTTGACCATACATGAGCAATTTCCAATCTTTTCGGAGATATTATGACAAACATTCTAAAGGATACACAGGGTATTTTCAAAGATTTGACCTAGTGACCTAGTTTTTTACCTAATGTGACCCATTTTCAAACTGGATCTAGACATCATCAAGATGAACATTTTGGCCAACATTCACTAGTATTGGATTCAAAATGTGGCCTCTACAGTGTACACAAGGTTTTTAGCTCCACTGGCCGAAGGCCAGCGGGCTTATGTCATGGCCCGGTGTCCGTCGTGCGTCCATCCATCCATCCGTCCGTGCGTTAACTTTTTTTTCAAACTTCTTCTTCTCTGAAACTACCCATCCAAATTTGATGAAACTTCACAGAAATGATCCTGCCATGGTCCTCTTTAGAATTTCTTGAAAGAATTTGATTCCTTCAAAAACTCTGGTTGCCATGGCAACAAAACTGAAAAATATTGAACATCTTTGAAAATCTTCTTGTCTGAAACCATAAGGCCCAGGGCTACCAAATTTGGCATGTAGCTTTATCTAATGGACCTCTTTCAAGTTTCTTCATATTATAGCCCTTGGCTCTGCCCCAGGGATCACAAGTTTAACATGGGCTTATATAGTGACTGTAATTTAAAATAGTAATCAAGGGAAGCAACTCCTGTTATACAAGATAAAGTTTGTTACTATTTACCTCCCTTGGTTATCAAACTGCAGTTATACATTACTGGAGTTCGGTATTCAAGTTTTTTGAAGAGGAAATGTTCTGTTTTAAGGGAGAGTGATTTATTTTGATGCTAATAGTTACGCTCACATGAATGGAATGTTCAATTTAAAGTAAGGTTTCTATCACTCAAATTTTTTCAGAACTTTACCTTTCATGCTAATGAATAAACCTGCTTGTATTCACTGACATTATCTTTGCATTTAAAAAGATTTTACTCTTTTTGTTTGGCGGGTAGGGTGGAGGTTATGTTTTCAAAGTAAGTTTATTAACATACAGACTTTTTATGCTGTATATCTCTGTCAATGTCAATTAAGCGCATGATACGTTAATTTTACTCTTTAAGAAATGACAATTTTTTTTTTTACTGTACCAAGTTTAAAGCCATTGCAAAAAGACAAATTGAATGTAGCTTAAATGACTATTTCTGTCTTTGATAGGTTAGGAAATGTTGTGGGAAAAGGAGAAAATACTGGCTGACAACATGTTGTCCTTTTCTCATGATGTTTTTGAAAGCCTTCTCTTTCAGGGTCATTAACACTTGTGTGGTAAAGGGTTAAAAAGCTAGTGGAGTGATACAGGGCCATCATGGCCCTCTTGTTCTTAGATTTGACCTAGTGACCTAGTTTTTGACCCGACATGACCTATTTTCAAACTCTTCCAAGATATCATCAATACAGAGATTCTGACCAACTTTCAGGGATATTGGACTGAAAATGTGCCCTCGAGAGTAAACATAGTTTTTCAAAGATATGACCCAGTGACCTAGTCTTTGACCCAATATGACCCCTTAATAATATTATCATTAAGACAAAATTAATATTATGACAAAGTTTCAAGAGTCCTGGGCCCGTATTCACCAACCATTGTTAAGAACATTCTCAGTCTTATTCTCCACAATTTTCTACATTTGAAAGTAACATAACTTCTGATTGGCTAAACCATTTGGTTTAGCCAATCAGAAGTTGTGTTACTTTCAAAATTTGGAAATCTTGGAGAATGAGACAAAGAATATTCTTAAGAATGATTGGTGAATACGGACCCTGGACTCAAAATGTGGCCTCTAGAGTGTACACAAGGTTTTTCTAAGATTTGACCTTGTGACCTAGATTTTGACCCGACATGATCCATTTTTGAACTCACCTGAGACATCATCAAGAGAAACTATCTGACCAAATTTCATGAGTATTGGACTCACAATGTGGCCTCCAGAGCGTACATAAGGTTTTTCTAAGATTTTACCAAGTGATCTAATTTTTGACCAGACACGACCCATTTTAACTTGTTTGAGATATTATCAAGACAAACATTTTGAAGAAGTTTCATTATTATCGGACAAAAAATGTGGCCTCAAGAGTGTACACAGGGTTTTTCTATGATTTGACTTTGTGACTCAGTTTTTGACCTGACATGACCCACTTTCAAACCTGTACAAGATATTATCAAGACAAACAATCTGACCAAGTTTCATGAGTATCGTACAAAAGAAGTTGCCCCTGGAGTATACATGAGGTAAAAGTTGACAACGTATGATGGACAACACACGACGGACACAACACAATCACAAAAGCTCACCATGAGCATTTCATGCTCAGGTGAGCTTAAAACATTGGATTATTTGGCTAAGGACTTATTTAAAGATTTTCGTTGTTAGCTCGCCTGAGTACGAAGTGCTCAAGAAGAGCTTATGTGATCGTGCTGTGTCCATTGTCCAGGTGTCATTTACTTTGTGTGCACTCTAGAGGCCACATTTTCAGTCAGTTACTCATTAAACTTGGTCAGAAATGTTTGTCTTGAAAATATCTCTGACAAGTTTGAAATTGGGTCACGTTTGGTCAAAGAGTAGGTCACTGGGCTAAATCTTGGAAAAAGCTTGTGTTCAGTGTAGAGTCCACATTTTCAGCCTGATACTCTGTAAACTTGGTCAGAATGCTTGTCTTGATGATATATTGAAACAAGAGGGCCATGATGGCCCTGAAGTCGCTCACCTGAGTCTTTTGACCAAACATGACCCATTTTCAATCTCTTTTGAGATATCATGACAAACATTCTACTAAGCTTTTATAATCATTGGACTGAAAATTTGGCCTCTAGCATGTACACAAGTTTTTTCTAGAATTTCTCTCAGTGACCTACTTTTTAGCCAACCATAGCCAATTTTCCCATTGTAGATATTATCAAAACAAAGATCCTGACCACCTTTCTTAAGTATTGGACAGAAAATGTGGCCTATAGAGCATACACAGGCTTTTTCTAAGATTTGACCTAATGACCTAGTTTTTGGCCCAACATGACCGACTTTCGAAGTCGTCTGAGATGTCATCAAGACAAACAATCTGACCAAGTTTCATGAGTTTTGGACTGAAAATGTGGCCTCTAGAGCATACACAAGGTTTTTCTAAGATTTGACCTAGTGACATAGTTTTTGACCAAACTTGAACGATTTTTGAACTCTTCCTAGATATCATCAAGTCAAACATTCTGACCAACTTTCAAGAAATTTGGACTGAAAGTGTGACCTCTAGAGCGTACACAAGGTTTTTCTAAGATCTGACCTAGTGACCTATTTTTTTGCCCGAAATGACCCATTTTCAAACTTGTCTGCGATATCATCAAGACAAAAATTCTGACCACATTTCAAGAGTTTTTGACCAAAAATGTGGCCTCTAGAGCGTACACAAGGTTTTTCTAAGATATAACCTAGTGACCTACTTTGTGACCAGACATGACCCATTTTCAAACTCCTCCGAGATATAATCAAGACAAAAATTCTGACCAACTTTCAAGAGTATTGGACTGAAAATGGCCTCTAGAGTGTGGACAAGGGGTTTCTAAGATTTGACCTAGTGACCTAGTTTTTGACCCAGCATGACCCATTTTCCAACTCGTCTGAGATATCATAAAGACAAACATTCTGACCAGGTTTCATGAGTATCAGACTGAAAATGTGGCCTCTAGAGCATACACAAAGTTTTACTAAGATTTGACCTAGTGACCTAGTTTTTGACCCGACATGACCCATTTACAAACTTGTCCAAGATATCATCAAGACAATCATTCTGACCAAACATCAAGAGTATTGGACTGAAAATGTAGCCTCTAGAGTGTGCACAAGGTTTTTCTAAGATTTGACCTAGTGACCTAGTTTTTGACCCGACATGACCCATTTTCAAACTCGTCCGAGATATCATCAAGACAAACATTCTGACCAACTTTCAAGAGTTTTGGGCTGAAAATGTGGTCTCTAGAGCGTACACAAGGTTTTTCTAAGATTTGACCTAGTGACCTAGTTTTTGACCTGACATGACCCATTTTTGAACTCGTCCGAGATATCATCAAGACAAACGTTCTGACCAAGTTTCATTAGTATCTGACTAAAAATGTGGCCTCTAGAGCGTACACAAGGTTTTTCTAAGATTTGACCAAGTGACCTAGTTTTTGACCCGACATGACCCATTTTCGAACTTGTCCGAGAAATCATCAAATCAAACTTTCTGACCAACTTTCAAGAGTATTGGACTGAAAATGTGGCCTCTAGAGTGTACACAAGGTTTTTCTAAGATTTGACCTGGTGACCTAGTTTTTGACCCGACTGACCCATTTTCGAACTCGTCCAAGATAACATCGAGACAAACATTCTGACCAAGTTTCATGAGTATCTGTCTGAAAATGTGGTCTCTAGAGCGTACACAAGCTAAAAGTTGACGACGGACGCCGGACACAGCACGATCACAAAAGCTCACCTTGAGCACTTTGTGCTCAGGTGAGCTAAAAAATCATAATTGGGTCATGTTAGGTCAAAATGTAGGTCACTGGGCTTAATCTTAGAAAAACCTTGTTTGCACTTTAGGAGCCACATGTTTAGCCTGATACCCATGAAAACTTGGTCAGAATGTTTGTCTTGATGATGTCTTGGACAGGGTAAAAATTGGGTCATGTCCAGTCTAAAAGAAGGTCACTAGGCCAAATCTAAGGAAAACCTTGTTTGCACTCTAGAGGCCACATTTTTAGCCTGATACTCACGAAACTTGATGATAGACAAATTCGAATTGGGTTATGTGGAACAAAAAGTAGGTCTCAGGGTTAAATCTTAGAAAAAACATTGTGTGCAATGTAGAAGCCACATTTTCAGTCTGATATTCATTAACTTGGTCAGATGTTTATTTTTACGATATCTAAGACAAGATTGAAATTGGGTCACTGCAGGTCAAAAAGTAGGTCACTGAGCAAATTCTTAGTAAAACCTTGTTTGCACTTTAGAGGTTACATGTTTAGCCTAATACTCATGAAACTTGATCAGAATATTTGGCTTGATGATGTCCTGGACAGGGTAAAAATTGGGTCATGTCCAGTCAAAAAGAAGGTCACTAGGCCAAATCTGAGGAAAACCTTGTTTGCACTCTAGAGGCCACATTTTTATTCTGATACTCATGAAACTTGGTCAAAATGTTTTTCTTAATGATATCTCCGACATGTTTGAAATTGGGTCCAATTGGGTCAAAATGTAGGTCACTGGTCCAAATCTAAGAAAAACCTTATGTGCAGTCTAGAGGCCACAGTTTTAGCCTGATACTCATGAAACTAGGTCAAAAAGGTTGTCTTTTTGAAATCTCAGACAAGTTTGAAACTTGAACATAACAAATCAAAAAGTAGGCCACGGGGCCAAATCTTAGAAAAACTTGTGTGCAGTCTAGAGGCCACATTTTCAGTCTGATACTCATGACACATCATCAGAATGTTTGTCTGGATTACAAGTATTCTCTGACAAGTACAAAAGTAGGTCAGGGAGGTCAAAACGTAGGTCACTTACACACATGCGTTTTACATCATTAAAAACAGGATCTCTTCAGTTTTATCAACCACAGATGACTTTACTCAGATGAGCCCTTTAGGGCCAATGGGCCTCTTGTTTTAAGGTCAACTGAGCACAAAGTGCTCAAGGTGGGCTTTTGTGATCGTATTGTTTCCGTCATCAAGGCATAATTATTTTACTTGTGTGCATTCTAGCGACCACATTTTCAGTCACTTACTCATGAACCTTGGTCAGAATGTTTGTCTTGATGATGTCTCAAACAAGTTTGAAATTGGTTTACTTCAGGTCAAAAAGAAGGTCACAGGGCTAAATCTTAGAACAAGCTCATGAATGTGCACTCTAGAGGCCACATTTTCTGTCAGTTACTCATGAAACTTGATCAGAATGCTTGTCTTGATGACATCTCTGACATGTTTGAAATTGGCTCACTACGGGTCAAAAAGTAGGTTACTGGGCTAAATCTTAGAAAACCTTGTGCTCACTCTAGAGGCCACATTTTCAGCCTGAAACTTGTGAAACATTGTCAGAATGTTTGTCTTGATGATTCCTCTGACAAGCTTGAAAATGGGTCACGTCAGGTCAAAAAGTAGGTTACAGGGCTAAATCTTAGAAAAAACCTGTGTGTACTCTAGAGGCCCCATTTTCAGTCAGTTACTCATGAAATTTGGCCAGAATGTTTTTCATGATGATATGTACGACGTGTTGGAAAACGGGTCATGTAGGGTGAAAAAGTAGGTCACTGGGTTAATTCTTATAAAACCTTTTGTGCACTCATGAGGTCTGAATTTCAGCCTGAAACTCAAGAAACTTGATCAGAATGTTTGTCTTGATATTATCTCTGACAAGTTTAAAATTGGGTCACATCGGGTCAAAAAATAGGTCACAGGGCTAAATATAAGAAAAAGCCCGTGTGCACTGTGGAGGCCACATTTTCTGTCCGATACTGTTGATACTTGGTCAAATTATACATGTATTTTGTCTTGATGATGTCTTGGACGGGTATGAAATTGGGCCATGTCCGTTCTAAAAGTAGGTCACTGGGCTAAATCTTAGAAAACTTGTGTGCACTCTAGAGGTCACTTTTTTACCTGAAACTCATGAAACCTGGTCAGAATGTTTGTCTTGGTGATATCTCTGACCAGCTCAAAATTGGGTTATAATACGTCAAAAAGTAGGTCACGGGGCTAAATTTTTTATAACCTTGTGTGCACTCTAGAGGCCACATTTTCAGCCAGACGCTCTTGAAACTTGGTCAGAATGTTTGTCTTAAAAGTAAACTTTTTAAACTTGTCGCCCTGAGGTCAAAATTAGCATCATTTGTTCAGTTAGGTCCAAGTCAAGGTCACACTTAGTCAAATGAAAAAAACGACACGCATAGAGCTTGTCCGAGCTACTATTTCTACATTTATCAATGGATTTAAAAATGATTTGGCACACTTTTTCTCCTTTACCAGTAAAACTGGACAAAAGTCGAACCCTCCAGCAAGTTAAAAAGAATATTCTTTGAAAAACTAGTGGTGGCTTACAGGAGACCAAAAAGCCTCAGAGAAACTCTTTTTCGAGCTAAATTAAATTCCCAAACTAAACTAACCACTATCGGGTACTCGGGTCCCTGCAGCACATCACGCTGTCAAACCTGTATAGTTATGCGTCCTGCGCAAGCATTCAAATCAACACTTGTAGCCACGTCTTCCAGTAGAGGCACCCTCAGTTGTAAAACAATGAATGTAGTTTACCTCATCAGCTGCAAAGAATGTCACAAACAATATGTTGGCGAAACTAAACAGGCCTTGAGTAAACATGAATCTGCACCGCTCAGACTGAACACCTAAAATTCAACAGGTCTCTTGTGGCAGAACGCTTAAACACAGCAGGACACTGCTTTGAAGACATATCTACAGCTTTGCGCAATTGAGGCCAAAGAGACATGGTCAGACACACAGCACAAAGAACGTGAAACCTACTGGATAAGGAGACTCTGCACAGTACAACCCTCAGAAATTAACAAAAATGACACCTAATGCAGCGAACTATCTCTCCATGATACAGAATTGTTTATTAAAGTTGCAATCATTTCAGTTCTTTGATCCTTGTCTCGATTCTAAAAATTCGCTGAGCTATTTTTAGACCTTAAGCTAGATCTTTTAAAACTAAACGCTTCCGGATTCTAGGAAATCGCCGTCTGACCTATTTTTAGACAACAAGCTAAATTTACGACTTGTTTAAGCGTATCCCAGCTAATTAAAGGACCAGCTTCCATAAGGGGGTTTTGGTGGTAGTTGAATATTTGAATAATATTTTCGGCACATATAGCTACATAAAGGCGACATGCAATGATGATCAATTTGAGTCGAACGGACCTTTGGTTTGGTGTTAACTGTGTTTTGAAATTGGGTTATGTAATTCTACATCTGTCCTACCCGAGGCAATAAGTTATCGATTTTCAATCTTTCTATAAAAGACTGGCGAAAATTTTTAACATATGCAAGGGCTTTTGTCACATATTAAACTGATACGAGGTTTTTATATATGCTCTTGAAAAGTACGAAAAGATATTACTTTGATTCCAGTTTTTGGATTTTGATATATTTTTATCTACCATCTTTGCGATTTTGATATATTTTTATCTACCATCTTTGCGGAAAACATGAATGCTTCTTTACCAAGCAACAGAATCTTACCATATTTTTGGGAAATATTTGTGAATGGTTTGTTATTGCAGAATTATGAGGATTTATTTTTAGATGGTCTAAGAAAAGAGTTATGTGCCCTTGAATGCAGAAAAATGCATACAAAATATGAAAAACTATCAAAATTTTACTTTGTCGTTTTTCATCAGTCAAGATGGAAAAAAGCCCTTATTTAACTTAAATTTGTGTGTATGTAGTGTAAAATGTTTGTTTTGTTTCAGCAGCGGGGATAGTGTAAGTGCTATTTATGGCAAAATGGATCATGATAATGGTAAAAATTTGTTCTAAATATCTGTTATTCTGTATCACTTTCATCAGATTATATAGTTGATGGAATCTCACACTTCAGCTGCAGTATCCATATATTTGTCATGTGCCTTAGATGGTTTTGTTCCTGGATGATGCCACTCAAAGCCCAAATACCATAAGACAGATGCGATATAAGCACAACAACCAACCACTCTGGCGCCTGATTTGCATGTGCAAAACCAGCCTGTGATCGGATTTAAACCTGTGTTGTGCTCTATCCATGAATTGTATGTCCTGCTGCTGGTATGTCTTGAACGTATTTGGGCAAGGCAAAGATAAATCAGGCGCTAGAGCGGTTGGTTGTTGTGCTCATATCGCATCTGTTTTGTGGTATTTTGGCTTTGAACGGCATCAACTAGAGCTATCACCAAAGGTGATGAATACCCCCACCAGCTCCATGTCAAGAAATAACTCTTTGTCACACAAATGTACAATGCCTTAGTCCCAAATGTAAGAGAGTTTTGCACAGCTAATATATACTGGGGAACAAAACCGACACTTCAAAAAGCAGCCTGAAATGGGCTCCTCTTCCTCATGGCACAGTGCACTCTGCTCACCATTATTTCTTTTGATGAATTGTGTGGATAAGTGCATAGCTCTTTTAAAACTTTACTCACTTTACCAGTAAATCTGTATACACCTTTTAAAATTTGAACAAAGTCCTTCCAGTAAAACTTGAGAATTACCATGGAAAAAGACTAATCAGTAAAATACACAAATGAGCCATAATTCAGTAGAAAATCAATCAACCATAATGATAATATAATCAGCACATGTGCTGTTGAAGCTTCCTGTGAAGTTTGATTGAATCCAGTTATAATTGAGAAATACAATGGGCATAGTTTAATTTAAAAAAAAGGGGGAATCATAACTCGGTGAAAAGTCATTCAACCACAAAAAACGTATAATATATAAACGTATAATAATGGTTACTTGGTACTGAAATTTCTTATGAAGTTTGATTGAGATCTGTCATACAGTACTGGGGAAATAGCTCAAAAATGCTCTGAAAATATATGAAAGGGCTATAACTCATCAGAAATCATTCAACCATGAACTATTTTTAATACGTACACCTTTGATTTGCATTGAAATTTCCTATGACGTTTGACTGAAACCCATTCAGTAGTTATTGAGAAAACGCTCGGGAAAAAATCATCATAGAGCCTCAACTCACTGGAAAATCATTCAACCATAACCAAACTATAATATGCACATCTTTGCTTTGTATTGAAATTTCCAATGAAAATTGATTGAAATCTGTCCTATAATAATTGAGAAATAGAGCGCACAAAAAAATCATCAAGGGCCATAACTCAGTTGAAACTCATTCAACAGTAAACAAATTATAATATGCATCTCTTTGCTTCACATTGAAACTTCCTATGAAGTTTGATTGAAACCTGTGCTGTAGTTATTGAGAAAAGCTAAAAAAAATCATCAATGAGCCATAACTCATTGGAAAATCACTCAACCATAAGTAAAATGAAACATGCACACCTTTGCTTTGTAATAAAACTTACTTAGAAGTTTCATTGTAATCTGTTCAGTACTTACTGAGAAATAGCTTCTGAAACTTCCTATGACGTTTGATAGAAATCTTTCCAGTAGTTATTGAGAAAAAGAGCGGATAAAAGAATCTTCAAAGGGCCATAACTCATTGGAAAATCATTCAGCCATAACCAGATTATAATATGCATATCTTAGCTTTATATTGGAACTTTCTATAAAGTTTGATTGAAATCTGTTAAGTAGACAATGAGAAAAAGCACGGACAAAAAATCATGAAAGGGCCATAACTCATTTGAAATTCATTCAACCTTAAGCAAATTATGATAGCACATCTTGGCTTCATATTGAAACTTCCTATGAGGTTTGATTGAAATCCGTCCAGTAGTTATTGAGAAATAGAGCGGACAAAAAAGCTACAGACAGACTGACTGACCGACCGACACGGTGACTCCTATATACCCCTAAAACCAAGTTTTTTTTTTTTTTTGTGGGGGGGGGGGTATAACCAGCAACAAAATCATCTAAGGCACATGACAAAGATATGCTTTCTCTTACAGATACCGCAGCTGAAGTATGGGATTCCATCAACTATATAGTATCTGATAAAAGTGATACAGAATAAGAGATATTTATAACAAATTTTTAGCACTATCATGATCCGTTTGGCCATAAAATAGCACTTACTCTATCCCTGCTGTTTAAACAAAAAAAAAAAACATTTTACACTACAATACACATGAATTTAAATTAAATAAGAGCTTTTTTCCATCTTGACCGGTGAAAAACGACAAAATAAAAAAAAAATCACATTTTGTATGCTTTTGTCTGCATTCAAGGGCACATAACTCTTTTCTTAAACCATCTACAAATAAATCCTAATAATTCTACAAGTACAAACCATTTACAAATATTTTCAGAAAATATGGTAAGATTCTGTTGCTTGGTAGAGAAGCGTTCATATTTTCCGCAAAGATGGTAGATAAAAATATATAGCAAAAACTGGAATCATGAAAAAGTAATATTTTTTCGTACTTTTCAAGAACATATATAAAAACCTCATATCGATTTAATATGTGACAACAGCCCTTGAATAATATGTTAAAAATTTTCGCCAGTCTTTTATAAGAAGGTTGAAAATCGATAATTTATTGCCTCGGGTAGGACAGATGTAGAATTACCCCACCCACTTTCAAAACACAGTTAATGCCAAACCAAAGGTCCGTTCGACTCAAATTGATCATCAATGCATGTCCCCTTTATGTGGCTATATGTACCGAAAATATTATTCCAACATTCAACTACCACCAGAACCCTCTGTATATGATCTATTGTAAGACATACGCTGATTAATGTAACGAAACGTTTTTGTAAAAAAGGTTATTCCAGTTCCTTTGAAACCCTTGAAGAAGGCAGCACGCGGAAAGCGTAAAATAAGGGTAAACTAATTATTTCAATGCTGTTTGAGCACATTTTGTATCTCATATACAAGTATATTTTGAAACACACACAACTCGCCCTTTATTTTATAAAGAACTGAAGCAAGTGTACATTCTACATCCAAATATCTTTTTTACTGATTGATATTTTATGCCATTTTAAACATCACTTTAAACAGTCATGACGTCACTGCACAACAGCTTGCTTACTCTCGTTGGGTATACTTGTGTTAGATTGTCCTTGGAGCTTTGACCCTTTTTTTCTTTAACTCTCAAGGGCTGAAATACTTCAAACAAGTTCTGACCTATTTCAAGCATTACTGAAAATCCGCCATACCCTATGAAAAAGATTTCCCTTGTATATACGGCAGTGATGCTTGCAAATTCACTGAATATTTTTTGTATTGAATCATAGGCTACCGAAACATAGTCCAAACTGCCAGACAGTTGGACAGTCCAAACAGGTCTAGTATTTATTAATAAGTTGACATTTGACACAAAATTTATGGAACAAGTTTGCAAAAATGTTATTTAGCCAAACTCTAGTAAGCTAAATACGCGTACTTCTTTTATAGCTGAGTCAGATTGTTGTAGCTTTTTAATTTGAAAAGCCAACGAATGTCAAATTATTTGTATTACGTAACAATATCTCCGACCCCCAGACTTTTTCTTGCAAGGTGCATTAAAGGTGCACAGCCCAATGTCAGGAGATACTTAGAACTTTAAAGCTGCAATCAAGAAAGAAATTTATGAAAATAGCGGAGGGAGGGATCGAAGACATGTAATGAAAAACTATCACAAAAAACTCGACGTCAGAATTGCTCATAGTAGACGTCATTGTTGTAAAATGGACTAGTCAGAAAAAATAAAGTATCTTAACTATTATAAGAGTAATGTCTTTGTACCACATATACAATGAAATTTTATTATGTCTACAAAAAGTTGGCAGCTTTCAATTCAGCTTAAATTGAAATCAGTAGAAAATATTTACTCTTAGAATAAGGACAGATAATATGAAACACCCTGTATCCTGAACATTACCGAGTTAACCATTTAACCAATACTCCCGAGTTTTAATGAGCTTTAGAAAGCATTGTGGGAATAGAAGAAAATGCTGATAACAAGCATTTTCTTAATTTCCCACATGTTCTCTACCATATCAGTCAAGTCCAGTGGTATTAACCACCTTTGTTATCAAATCCTTTGATTTCCGACTCGGCCAATTTCTTTCAGAGGATTGCGACAAGATTTATTCCTCTCACTTCTCTCACCGCTGACCATTGTTTCGATGATGGTTATGTAGGAAGGCAGTCATTGACTTGGAAAGAATATTGTGCGGAGTACTGGTAAAAAAAACTCAGGAAAACATGGATAGATGAAGAAGGTTCGTGTTGCAATTCCAGAGTCATTGACAAGCACTGTGTTAGAAACTTTGCATACAAACCACTCTAGAATTGTGAAAATGAAAAGTTTGGCAAGAATGCATGTCTGGTGGCTAGGAATTGATCAAGATACTGAAAAGAAATTAGGTAGTTGTGTTTTGTGTCAAAAAATCAGTTTAAAAGGTAGGTCACTGGGACATGTCTTTAAAAAACCTTGTGTGCACTCTAGATGCCACATTTTCAGTCGGATACTCATAATCATTAGTCAGAGTCTTTGTCTGGATGATAAGTCAGACTAGTGTAAGAATGGGTCACGTTGATTCAAAAATAGGTCACTGGGTCAAATCTTTGTGGATCTTTGTTTTACTTTCCAGAGGCTACAAGTTTAGTCCATGATTTATTTATTGATTGAATGATGTTTTTCCCTGCTTTCAACATTCTTTCAGTCAAATCACGGCGACAGCTCGCATATTTATGTATTTCCTGGGTTTCATAAGTACAAGGGTGGGGCTTTCAAGTGTCTTGCACAAGGACACTCCTACTAAAAACCAAAGTAATCCAGTAAGGCTCGAACCCGATTTCTTCAGGTCACGAGTCCTTCACTTTACCACTGATTCACGCTAGACTCTCAAATTTTAGTCCAATACTCATGAAGTTAATCAGACTGTTTGCCTTGGAAATATCTTTAACAAGTTTGAAAATAGGTCACAATGATTATAAAAGTAGGTCACTCGGACAAATCTTTGAAAACCTTGTGTAAACTCTCGAGGCAATATTTCAGTCTAATATTCATAAACATTAGTCAACATCTTTGTTCGGATGATATCGCAGTCTAGTTTAAGCACATCGTTGTCTCGAAAATATCTGACTGATTGACTGTATGGTGTTTAACGCCGTTTTCAACATTATTTCAGTTATATCGCGGCGGCCAGTGCACGTATTCATGCTTTCCTGGAGTTCCTTTTACAAGCACTACGCACATTATTCTTTCCAAGCCACTGGCTTCTGTCCCACATCGACGAAATAATGGTCTGCAATGAGAGATGAATGAACCTGTTGCAATGACTATCATTAATCCTCGTAAAGAAATTGACCGCGCCGGGGACCGAACCAGTGAGGCCCTGTTCACAGGCCACGTTCGCTACCGACTGAACTACCGAGACTCGGCTTTTCTTGGTCATATCTCAATTTAGTTAGAAAACATGACTTCCGAGGTCAAAAAGTAGGTCATTGGGTTAAATCTTTGTAAAAACCATATGTATACTCTAGACACTACACTTTCAGTCCGATACTCATCAAAATTAGTCGGAATATTTGTTTGTATCTCAATTGAGATTGGAAATGAGTTACATCAATGGAAAAAAAAAAAAAGATCATCAGGTAGAATCTTTGAAAACTATTTTGTACATTCGAAAGGCCATATTTTCATACAAATACTCATGAAAGTTTGTAATCGCATTTGAGACTGAAGATGGGTCACGCCGAGTAAAAAAGTAGGTCGATGGGTCAAATCCTTGAAAAACCTTTTGTTAATTCTAGAAGCCACATTTTCAGTTCCATAAACCTGAAAATTCCCAGAAAGTTTGTCTTGGTGATATCTTAGACGACTTTGAAAATTGGCTATATTGGTTCAAAAACTTTGTTATATCGGATTAAAAAGTAGGTCACTTGGACTAATTTTTTGAAATTCTTGTGTATCTTCTAGAAGCCATAATTATGTTCAGTCTAATGCTCATGACAGTTTGTTAGCATGGTTGTGCTGATAATATCTCAGATACATTTTAAAATAAACTATATCGAATCAAAAAGTAAGTCACCGTTACAAATCTGTAGAGGCATTATTTTCACTCTTGGCTTATCCGACTGGGTTGAAATGTTTGTCTTCATCATGTCATCAAGTATTTTGAGCATGAGTCAGCCTGGTATAAAACTTGGTCACTAAGTCAGATCAGAGGAACATTGACTATACTACATAATGTGTTCTCTACGATACACATGCCCAGGTGAACGATTGAGTGCCACTGTGGCCCCTTTGTTAAACATATGTAAATTTTCAGACAAAAATAGATTATATCAGCTGGAACTTGCTAGTTTTTTCATTGCCTGTATCGTATGTCCATAGATTATTTTCTTCAATTTCATATTGCAATAGAATGTAAACACATTGATCAAAGAACAGTGGTATCTATCGACAGTAAGCGATCAACAGGTTGATTTTGTTGTTTTAATCCACAATTCTTTAGTTCTTTTCTTTAATTATGTCCATTTTAGTTGCAGAAACACTTCTGTACAATTTCATCTTCATTCTTTGTCCAAGATATGGATATAATAACCTTTTGCAACACAATCCCGAGTTTTAAAGACCCCGATGGAAAAAAAAAAAAGCTTTGAAAAAATGGTAACAAACTTTTTCTTCTTTTCCCTATTCTGTTTTGTATCTTCGTAAAGACAAATGCATCTATTTGTGTCACGTTTTGGCTGCAGATGCGGGAAAAGTCTAAAATTTAAAATAAGTCTAAAATTTTGTCATTTGGTAACTTAGATTAAAAGTTGATAATGTAGACGTATTTCTTTTTGATAAAGTCAAAAAGTTAGTCGAGGTAAGTTTAAAGCTACTTTGTTATTATTCAATATTAGTTGTTTTCATGTATATTGGCGAGTTCTGATTGGCTGATAGCTCCATGAAAAATAAAAAATGCCGACAGTACTTTTGCTGTCAAACTAATGTAAACACACATGTATACGAGATTTCATGATGTCTTTCTTTATAATTTTATACAGAGTCCGAAGTTCAAATGCTAGCTAAGTTCATTTTCTCTGAATATCAAAAGTTGGGGAAAAAAATCCTACAAATTCATAAAGTCTAAAGGAAAACTTAAAACTCATTGTCAGTTTACTGGGTACGAATCATCCAATTTTCAACTTACTACCAGCATATTTATAGCGACAGCGAGTTATAGGGGCGAAGCCCGTAACGAGCTTGCGGTAACACCGTTCTAGATTTTTTAAAAATAAAATTCCGAATTCGTTCTGGGTTTTAGTCTTAGACTAGATGGGGATGGCATGAAATCGTATGTCTTCCGGTTGATCGCACACCGTCACACGCATCACAATCTTTCACACGTTTACTTGATTGGTCAAAAATGACATTAAATGTCTACCGATCGGATGATTTCGAGGTCTTAAAAAAATCATCCTTATTTTAATGAGTACAGATTATCTAATTTCCAACTTACTTTAGGCGCATTTAGCGTCTATTTTTGTATAAACATCCGCAATGTTCCATGTTAGAAAATAATAAGGAATCTAATTATTTTTACCTCATGCAAAAGCCGCTTTTTTTTTTTTTGTGGAAAATCACTGTGTCGAAGATACTATGACAAAACTAGTTTTTTTTTTTGTTTATTTTTATCGAAACGGCCTTTATACGAAAGAGGGATTCTTTTCAAATAATAGATCTATGTTTCTATATTTTTATTCATATGTTACGAAAGCTTGTTAATAGATTTCATCTTTTTTTAATCAATAAACCGGATCTAGCCGATATAGCTCAGCTAATTTCCTTCCAGGGATTGATGATAGTCATTGCGACAGGATTCATTCCTCTCTCACTAATGATAATTGTTTCGACGATTGACGTGCGGGAAAGCATATAGAAAAAAGATGGCCTACAAAAAAATCTTATTTTGGTGATCTACGAGTATGCATTCTGATTAAAGAAACTCAAGGTAAAGCATGGATGGGTGTACTGACCGCAATGACACTTTATGTTGTTTGAATTTAAACAAACTGAGTGTCTGGGAATTTCTATCGAATCGGTCTCCGATCTGTTAATATACAATACAATATACAATATACAATACTTTATTCAATACTAAGGCTATCGGCCTATTGTACAATGACATGAAATATACATACAGAGAGTGACAAATACAATTAAAATGAGGATTGTCATGACTAGATCATGAGGCTAGTAGATAGTGTAGGCTGGAATCGTTATATGAAATCAACATATTGATCTGAGTCAGCACTTTCTGAAAAATTTGATTTTAATCTACAATAGAAAACAAGTTATGTGTAATTCTCTTGCAGAAAATAACATCTATTGATTAAAAATACAGAAAAAGGTAAACATTTATCCGTCGAAGTTCATACAATTTACAAAGTAAGCGCGACTCACTGACCTTTTGCGGACAGTGTGGATCAAGATCAGACTGCACAATGTGCAGCATGATCTTGGATCCACATGTCCGATTAGAAGACATTTGTTCTCCTAGAAATATTTTGAAAATAGCATTACTATTATTTTCTATGGAAAGTTACTGTAAGTTATTTAGCAGGATATAGGTGAACCTTTTTCACTAACAAATAGATAACGTCGACTCTTCTCACAGTTATAAAAGTATATTTTAAGTAAAACTGAATTCAACTTTGGTCAACATGTGGTGTCATATCTGGACAGTGTAGATTCAAGATCAGATGGCACGTTTTGTGCTGTCCGATCTAGATATGCGGTGTCTGCAAAAGCTATCCAAGGCGGCATTCGCAGTGAAAGAGTTAAAAGCACCTGCAGGTGATAATTCATAAAGTGGCTCATATAATTGATTTTTCCAAAAAAAAGTATGGCAAGCATTGTGGCGAAAAGGACGAAATGCTGGTTACCAGCGTTTCCTTCTTTTCCCACAAAGTTTTCGAAAGCCTTTTATTAGCTTAACTAAAACTCGGAAATACTTGATAAAAGGTTACTTAAAGCATTTTCGATATATCGGTAAGTTATTTGCCTGTCTCTAATCACTTTTAATTGCAAGAAAATACTATGTGCCTGACTATGCGAAAAGGAGGCTTAAAGAGGCCCTTATACTCATTTTCAGCCAGTTTTAACTCATTTTGTCTTTATTTTATCAAACTATAGTCATTCTCATATCTTCATGCCAAATATTGCGTCTCACGGTTGCAAGGTTGCTTAGATTACGGTCGATAGAAAATGCATTTCGCTGAGTTGCGGCCTTCCATGTAAACAGACTCGTCGTTTCCGGTTTTTGAATCGAAGATTTCGATCATTCGGCATACCTCGGGTAATGGGAGCCATCATATCCCTCGGCTGTATCTGGTGGATTAATATGCATCAGATCGATACATATCCGGAAATACGCCGATTTACCGTTCTGAAAATTGTAAGGCTCCTCTTAAAAAAAGAAAACTTGAGTTTCAATTTTCTATCGAAATCTTTCTAACTATGTTTCAGTTGAGTTGGCAAACAGTTCGTACATTCATTATTTATCAATTCCGATTAAAGTTTTCACCGACAGATAAACAGATTTGAATAACTCCATCGAGGTTGTTTATGTCGTTGCCAAACGACTGACAGTGGCGCGCCAATGTATAAGATCACGTGATTCGCAGTTCAAATGGAAACGACCGTTATACGGACGAGGTTAGATGTAGGTACGGAATCGGCCGAGTTGTGACGAGTGGATTTCGATATGTCCATTATACACTCGGGTAGATTCGTATGATGATCATGCATTTTGTCTCGTGACTATATTTGACCTTCGCCCTGTGTCAAATGAGGTAAACGAAGGAAAATGGAGGCTTCTCTGTTGCAGCCTCGATTTTCAGACGGAGGTCGCGGCCTATATATGCAAATTACACCGTATCCGACTCTAGGCGGAAACCAACGATAAATTTCCGTGACGCACCGCCATTGTTTACAGCTCCGATCGTCAGCCAGTTTTCTTCTGACCAATGTTCGGTTTCTAATACAAATCTCTGTGTTTCTTTTTTTTCAAGTACACCATATATGTCAGTAATTTATCCATGTTTACACAAAGGACTGATTTCTGTACCATTCTAAATTGTTTGAAATTTAACAGCGTTTTTGCTCACCGGCTGTAGACGGGCATCTTTAACGCATTTGCGAAATGTCCGCGCTGGCTGACCTGGTCGAAACTTTTCGCTATCTTTACTTTGCTGCATGTTAAATAGTGTAGGCTGGGATCGGTATGTGAAACTAACATGTTGAACTGAGTCAACATTTTCTAAAATTATGATTTTAATCTAGGATGGAAAAACAAGTTATGCGTAATTCTCATGCAGCTTTATATGTATCCATGAAAATATTCAATTTATTATATTTGATTATCGATTAGATCATTCCTACATTTGAAAGCTTGGACTAGGAAATTTGCTATTCTGAGTATTTCTTCTTCTATTTCTGTTGAAATTATGCGATGAAAAATATCGACATTTTTGTTTCTCAGCCAGGCTTGCTTGAAGTAAAGTTTTCTTAAATAATCGTACGTACCGCAGTCACAGAAAAAATGAAATTCGTCTTCTACAACTGTAATGATTTTCTGTAAACAGAAAGCCGAGCCCCGGTAGCTCAGTCGGTAGCGTGCAGGACTTGAGAACACGGGGTCCAGGGTTCGATCCCTGGCTCGGCCAATTTCTTTCCGAGGACTGATGATAGTCACTGTGACAGGATTCATTCTTCTCCCACCGCTGACCATTGTCTCGACGATGATTATGTGGGAAAGCAGCCAGTGGCTTGGAAAGAAAAATTGTGCGTAGTACTGGTAAAATAGACTCCAGGAAAGCATGGATAGGTGCACTGGCCGCCGCGATATAACTGAAATAATGTTGAAAACGGCGTTAAACACCATAAAATCAATCAATCTATAAACAGAAAGGACAATATCTATGTTCTCTGTCAATTCCTATTTGTCTCCCTTTCTCGATCATTAGACTGTGACATGAGCAGCGGAAATTTGACAGAGCTTTACGAAATGTATAGTGTAAGTCAATCGATAAATATCTTTCTACATTTAATAAGGACGAAAAGTGTTGAAAATGTCGGCCTTTTGGACTTTCAATGATGTCGCCTTTAATCTTTTGTAAGAAACAGTCAGCTAATCTATCTTTAAAAGTTCTAAGGAATTGATTATCATCACCTACGTCCTGAATAATCCACACATACCCAAAACCATAAGTAAAAAGTAAATTTTTAACATGTGTTGCCCAAGTTTTTCTTCCTGCATAATCAAGTTGAAGTAAAAGATTGTAGCACTGCTTTGGATATCTACTTGGTTCTAGGTGAACAATTCGAAGCCAAAACTTAATACACTCAGTCCTGTACGAGATACAAAGTGGTAGCCGTCCACATTCACTAACAGCAAAATTGTCTACACAATTTTCGGGCAGTAAACAATACCTTTTGAGAATTTCGCGTGGGCAGATTCAATCTTTTTATACGCCCGTCGAAGACGGGCCGTATTATGGGATCACCCGTGGCGGACGGGCGGGCGACGTCCCCATTCTTTGTCCGGAGCATATCTCCAAAACTATGCTAGCTACGGTTATGAAATTTCATGGGTAGATAGATCTCATCAAGGCGGAGTGCAGTGCACAGAAATCATAACTCTCGCTTGCTTAATTTTTGAGTTATTGCCCTTTGTTGTTTTTCATACTTGAATTTTGTCCGGAGCATATCTCCAAAACTATACTAGCTACGGTTATGAAACTTCATGGGTCGATAGATCTCATCAAGGGGGAGTGCAGTGCACAGGAATCATAACTCTTGCTTCCTTAATTTTTGAGTTATTGCCCTTTGTTGTTTTTCATACTTGAATTTTGTTCGGAGCATATCTCCAAGACTATACTAGCTAAGGTTATGAAACTTCATGGGTGGATAGATCTTATCAAGGGGGAGTGCAGTGCACAGGAATCATAACTCTTGCTTACTTATTTTTTTAGTTATTTCCCTTTGTTTATATTCATACTTGAATTTTGTCCAAAGCGTATCTCCAAAACTATGCTAGCTACGGTTATGAAACTTCATGGGTGGATAGATCTCATTAAGGGGGAGGGCAGTGCGAAAGAACCATAACTCTACCTCGTGCTGTCTTTGAGTTATTGCCCTTTGATCGTCATTTTTACAGCATTTTCTGCTTGTCCGGAGCATAACTTTGTCATCTCCAGTCCGATTGACTTGAAACTTGGCATGTGTGTTAGTTGCAATAATACGGAGTGCAGTGCGAAAGAACCATAACTCTACCTCGTGCTGTCTTTGAGTTATTTCCCTTTGATCGTCATTTTTACAGCATTTTCTGCTTGTCCGGAGCATAACTTTGTCATCTCCAGTCCGATTGACTTGAAACTTGGCATGTGTGTTTGTTGCAATAATACGGAGTGCAGTGCAAAAGAACCATAACTCTACCTCGTGTTGTCTTTGAGTTATTTCCCTTTGATCGTCATTTTTACAGCATTTTCTGCTTGTCTGGAGCATAATTTTGTCATCTCCAGTCCGATTGACTTGAAACTTGGTATGCATGTTTGTTGCAATAATACGGAGTACAGTGCGCAAGAACAATAACTCTACCTAGTGCGGATTTCGAGTAATTCCACTTTGATCTTCATTTTTACAGTATTTCTTGCTTGTCTGGAACGGAACTTTGTCACCTCAAGTCAAATTGACTTGAGACTTGGTAAACATGTTTGTTGCATTACCTGCCCTTTACGATTATTATACCCCCTTGACAACTGGCGGTGGGACGGGCGTATCTTGCGACATTTTGCCGCTCTTGTTTATTATAGGTGTAGCCCCATATCCCAGAGGCACAGCACAAAATAGGCTTAACCATGGAATCATAGATTTTGAACATATCCTTTGGTGCTAGAAGACCATATTTTTTCTGATAGCGCAGAATTGTATTACTTGCTTTTATAGCTTGTAAATAGAGCTTTTCAACAGTAAGGGACCATGACAATTTTGGGGTAAAATAAACGCCAAGATATTTGTAAAATGAAACGACTTCTATTCGTTTGCCATCCAGGAACCATTTTTCAGAGTTTCTTAATGTGCCACCATTTCTAAAAACGATTATTTTTGTTTTTTCAGTGTTAATTTTCATACTTAATTCGTTGCAATAGTTTGAAATTTGCCTTCGTAAGTAGCAGACTGTGTATGCGAAACTGGACACATCGTCTGTGTACATTAAAGCATAAAGAGACGAAACATCTTCTGAGATTTAGACACCTTCCCTACAATTATGTTGTAGGTGCTTGATTAGATCATTAACTAGGAGACTGAATATTTTTGGACTCGTGACACAGCCTTGTCGGGTTCCAACCGAACACTTGAAATATTCCGTTAGCTTATTATTACATTTTACACAAGATTTAGTATTTTGATATAACGATTTCATTATTTGGCAAAATTTACCGTTAATATTGTTTCTTTCAAAGGATTTCCATATTTGCGAATGTTGCACGTTGTCAAAAGCCTTTTCAAAGTCAACGCATATACAATAAAAACGGCCTCCTTTTTTGGTAAGGTATTTTTGAATAACAGCCATTAAATTGAAAACATTATCAATGATCATATATTTTTGTCGAAAGCCGGCTTGGCTTTCTTCTAGTACACTATTTTCCTCGCACCAGTTATTAAGACGCGAAGATAGAAAACCCCTGAATATTTTACATAATGAATCAATTAGGGAAATGGCTCTGTAATTATTTGGGTCATTTCTAGACCCCTTTTTATATATTGGAGTAATGATACTTTTACACCAACTTTCAGGGATGTTTCCCGAATCAAAAATTGTGTTAAATAGCTTATTGAGATACGGTAAAATAAGTACTAAAGTTTCTTTATACATTTCTACGCTAATGCCATCGGGGCCTGGTGATTTATTATTTTTGGAACTTTTAACACTTTTAATTATTTCTTGATCTGAAATCTGTTCATTTAAAGTGCTACAATCAAAATTGTTATTAATAAAACTAAGCGTATTATTATTAAGGTTATCGGATGGGGTATTTTGGGATGCAAGTAAATGACTATAGTAATCATACCACGCATCTGCAGAAATATTTGGACTGTTAATACATTTGTTTGAATTATCATCACGTAACAATTTCCAAAATTCTTATGGACAATTTCTTGCCTTTGTAAGGGCTTGCTTTTTACTGCGCAAGTATGCCAGTTTCTTTTTCTTACATAAAGCCATACATCTATTGCGTTTAATAACATAGAGTTGACGATTCTGCTCAGTATTTATAGATCTAAAAAGTCTCAAGGCATTTAATTTTTCCCTTTTTAAAGTGCTACAATCTTCGTCCCACCATTCTGCGTGAGTAGATATTTTATGCTTATGCTCTGTGATATGCATATTTTTTCCAGCTGTATGGTACAATCCAATGAACAAGGGAAGGGATTCAACAAGATTTAAATTGTTTTCAAGGTCTGTTTCTTCGCTAAATTTATCATACATATCTGCGAATTTTGCAAGAAATTGGTCTTTCAGCTCTTGTTTCCATTTCATATTATTCCAATTTATCTGTTTATTTAATTCAGGGACAATATTGCACAAGTTTTCTTGTGGCTTATATCTAAATTCTAAGGAGCAGGATAAAGGGAAGTGGTCAGAGAAGTCTATTTCTTCGAAGCAGAAATCAATAATATGGCTATTAATCAAGTGTGTGGACGCAATCATGTAGTCGACTACACTGTTTCCGTTATTTGCAAAACATGTAAAATTACCTGGCTTGTCTTTAAAGAGCCTTCCATTCAAGATATGAATATTCAATATGCAACACATTTCCACTAGGAATGTACCATAATTATTAATTTTGGTGTCTTTAGAACATCGTTCTAAATCAAATATATCAGAAGGATAATCAATATTCTCATTGTTGAAAATGTATGCAATGTCATCGCTTGGGATATAGTCTAGTAAATTGCCACTTCTAGCACTTAAATCTCCAGCCAGAAAAATATCACTATCTGGAAAATCAGAAATAATGTTATTAACGGTATTTCGTAATAATTCCATTCCATTAAGTTGACTATTTTCATATATAGGGGATTTCTCGGGTGCAGTATAAGTAAAATTAATACGAGATCCCTCTGATTACTTCCCTTTAAGTGCAGATGTAATGTAATACTGTCTAGCAAATCTTGATATTTTCTAATAATATCAAAATGGTTTAAAAGGCGTTCATGTACAAACACAGCAACACCACCAGAACCTCGGGGGGCATTGCGCTTTTTTTCACGTACAGAATTAACAAGAGGGCCATCATGGCCCAGTATCGCTCCACTGGCTACTAAGTAAAACCACTACATGCCAAACTTTACAATACTTGGCAAATTGGTTTTGAACATGAGACCCCTGAAACAGGACTAAAATTGGTAGCCCTAAGTCTTATGGTCAGTAACAAGAAGATTTCTAAAGTTTTCACTATATAAGCCCATGTAAAACTTCTGACCCCTGGAGCAGGATCAAATTCAACCCTAGGGCTATAATTTGGACACTCTTGGTAGAGGTCAACTAGATACAGCTACATGCAAAATTTGGTAGCCCTAGGCTTTATGACCAAGTACAGGGAGATTTCTAAAGTTTTCACCATGTATGCCCATGTAAAACTTGTGATCCTCGGGGTAGGGCCAAATTCGACCCCAGGGCTATAATTTGGGCACCCTTGGTAGGGGCCCGCTAGATAAAGCCACATGCAAAATTTAGTAGCCCTAGGCCTTATGGCTAGGTGCAGTGAGACTTCTAAAGTTTTCTCTATAGAAGCCCATGTAAAACTTGTGAACCCCGGGGCAGGTCCAATTTTGACCCCAGGGCTATAATTTGAAGAAACTTGATAGAGGTCTACTAGATAAAATTTGGTAGCCCTAGGCCTTATGGTTTCAGACAAGAAGATTTTCAAACACTTCGAATATTTTTAAGTTTTGTTGCCATGGCAACCAGAGTTTCTGAAGGAATCAAATTTTTTCAAGAAATTCTGAAGAGGACCATAGCAGGATCATTTCTGTGAAGTTTCATAAAAATTGGATGGGTAGTTTCAGAGAAGAAGATGTTTGAAATAAAAGTTAACGCACGCACGGACGGACGGACGCACGCACGGACGAACGACGGACACCGGGCCATGACATAAGCCCGCTGACCTTCGGCCAGTGGAGCTAAAAATCGTATATTCAGGTAGATGGCATCGAAGTCCTGAGGATTTTTGCCCCATGTTTCTACAAAACCTATAATATCAAACGTTTTACAATACTTAATAATATCATTGTCACTTTCATACTTATGTAGACCAGCAATGTTCCAGCTACATATCTTCAAACGTTCAGAAACTAAATATTGTCTTCTAGCAGTGGCAGCACTAGTTTCATAGCGATTATATCCCTTGGATCGTCTGCTTAAAGCTGGGCCATGGCCGGGACCCTATCTTCCAGTCTCTACAGGTTCCCTCCTTTCATAGTCATAGATAAATCGCTTACCATTTACCACTAATTTATCATACTGGAGGTATGCTTTCTTTCCATCTTCAATTGCTTTCACCATAAAGGGCGTTAGATTGTATCGAGCCTTGCTTGCTCTCTGTGGGAAATCTTCGCCAACAGTTATTTTTGAACTAGTCGTGCCATTTTCTCTCTCCTGTCGCTTTAAGGATTTGTACTGCTGTAATACTCTATCCTTATTCTTGAAATGAGAAAACTTCACAATGATTGGCCTAGGTTTACTGGGACTCGGGAGCCTATGTGCGCGTTCAATACTTATAGCAGTCTCATCTTGGACGAGATTCTCTTTCAGAAATTTTCTGACCTTGTTTTCACTCTCTTCCAAACTTTCTCTATCTGATTCTGGGATATTAGAGAATTTTAAATTTTCCCGGCGAGACTGCGCCTCGAGCTGTTCTTACTTTTGCATTTAGGTTATCGACTTTTTTCGAAAGTTCAACATTTGCTTGGTTCAGTTTTTCATTTTCTCGTTTCAAATCAGCCACAGACTTTTCTATTTTATCGAATTTTGAGTCTAGTACTTTTATGCTTCTCTGAATGTCTATTAGAATTGGCATTACGTTCTCATTAGTGTCTTGTGATAGTTGGTTACTTGTGTTCAGTAGTCTCTCAGACGAATCATACGAATTTTGAGAAGCCTGAGGGTCAGATCGATTACAAGAGGTCAAAAAGTTATTGATACTTGGCTGGTCAGGTAAAGTACTGGGGCTAGGGCTACTCACAGTACAATGTCGAATGTCTGGTGAGGATCCCGCTTTGGATGAACTCAACCTCCGCTCCTCTCCTCTTGTCACTAAGTTGCTACCCACTCTACCCCTTGTACTCCGATCTGAGTTTGAATTACCTCCCTTTTCCCCTCGATTCGGTCCAGGGTTGGGTTCTAACCCTTGAGCTACCAAGAGTGCTAATAAAACTAAACGAAGAGAGACGGAAAACGTTTTTAAAAACATAGCAAACTGCAGATTTCCTGTTTTAGATTTTAGGTTTTTTTTTTTTTGTCTTCTGTGAGAAACTCCCAATACGGCATCGCCATAACTCTATTGAAATGCCCATATTTGTCTACCTGGTCACGGGTGGATTACTAAATGGAATGTTCGCTTGAATAGTCGATACACCAAAGGTCAAGGTTAAACAGAGATACAAACTTCATCCAACTTTATCCAAAAACTTAAATTGAATCGACTGACAGAACTTCTACACTTGATACGTTCAGGCTTCTACTTATCTACAATCCCTCAGTTTGAAAATTCACCGTTAAAACATTATCCAAGTTCTCGTTTATAAGGAATCTAAACACTTAGGTCTAGATTTAGTATTCTGGTATTTTATCGATACATTCAAATAAAAGAAGCCTACTGCTTACAACCCATGCAGAAACGTACATAAGGGAATGTCATTTTTTTTTTTTTTTTTTTTTTTAATCGAAAAAAAAAAAAAAGAAAATGGTAAGACCTTACTTTGCATTTCTGTGTTTGTTCGTATAATGTCTGTTTTCAACATTATTTCAGTAACAATATATATCGCGGCGGCAAGTACATCTACTATGCTTTACTGGAGTTTCTTCTACCGGTTCTCTGCACAATAATCTTCCCAACTGGCTGATTTTCTGCAAAACTATCGCGGATAAAATTATCAGGATGCACTGTGACAAATCATCACGAATCTCCTAAAATGGAGAGATCGAGATATAAATCAGTTCCGATAATAGTTAGATACCCCTGCAGTGGCGCCCGAATAGCGGTGTCCAGTCTACCTTAATCGCCCTCTAAACCTCCAAATTGTGGCGGTCATATATGATTTTCTGGCGATCAAAACCACTGGGTGTATTGCAGAAAGTAAGTCGTGTTCCATGGAATGATGTAGATCTAGATCTAAAAAAGTGAACGTTTTCCCTCCCTCTCCTCCTTACATGCAATATGAAAATGTGACCGCGAGTTTCTTTCGTTCTGTTTTCTTTTATAGATCTAGATCTACATGCAATGAGGAAATGAGTCCGTAAAATGTTCTTTAAAAGTAGATCTATGTGTAGCAATAATCAATACAAGTTATTTGATTCTGAACCAAAATGAACAAAATTGTCGTGGAACTGTCTATATTTTGTTAAGAGAATCCGGGACCGTTCGCCTTATTTCATATGTATACACCTACGACATAAGAATGCATTCTATCGCAATCATCTTTGACAACCTCTGAAAATTAGTGTTGGCAAAGCCGGAATTCAAACTCAAAACCCTTTGATTTTAAGATCTAGGTCGTCATTCGAATTATTAAATAATTGTTCCACAACTTATTCATGTTGCTCGTATTGAGACTTTGCCTTTTTCTTATTAAACTTCTAACAAGAGTTCTACTAACTCTGCAATGTTCAATGCTACAATGACGTCATGAATATAGGGTTAATTCACGTTTTTGAGGTCGTTAACATTCGCAGAGGCCTGAAAAAAGGTTTAACGCCCGAGTGCGAAGCACGAGGGTGTTTAAGTATTTTGAGGGTCTCTGCGAATGTTGACGACCGGAAAAAACCGTGAATTAATGCTATTATTGCATAAAATAAAGGTATTTCAGCTGTAATTTGCAACGAAAGTAAAAATATTTCCATAGAAATGCAAATTAGCGAAATTGAAATGTACTAGACCTAAATGGGTCAAAACTAAACTAAACTAAGGATGTCGCTGGTGAAGAGTACATTTCATGAGTGATTTTTTGTTCAGATCTCGATCAGACGGAGATTCTGTGCAAAATTTGTTTGTGTTATACTAAAATCATCACAGACAATCCACAATAAGGATCTTATATGGAACAAATTCGTACAATTTGTTAGTCCGAGTCTAGAGAACTTCTGACTAGAACAAACGTTGTTTAGAAGGTAGGCCCGGATCGAGGATATTGATAGTACAAAGCCGGGCGTTAACGGCGCGTGAATTTATTGGCTACTACACGTTTTCTCCCGTTAACACCCGGTTTTTTATCCGTTAATACATGCTTATAACGGCCTGGAAAGGCACACTTTATGCAATAATTACACATTTTGAAGTCATGAACGAGCCGTTGTCCCGCGGTATAAAAATCTTTATCAATGAAATGCGTATTAGAAAGTACAAAATGCAATACTGGATTTTAAAAAAATGCAGTTAGTAACGTTATCGTTTATGTGCGTCTTTGTTGTCTGGTATTGAATTATAAGGAATGAAGAGTTTTTTTGTTTTGTTTTGTTTTGTTTTGTTTTCATGGAAGTAGATCTATAAAAAAAAATCTTATCACACTTTTGTATGAAACCGCTTCACGGTTTTCATTTTTTTTTTTTTTCATACCTTCATGAAAAAAAATCTCTTCATTCCTAAAAACAAGCTAACACGTCACATTGCACGAGGTGTCTAAATAAATAGTAAAGATTTTGTGTCCTTTGTGCCTTTTTATCTATACCAAAATTTACATTCGGCTTTCCAATTATACAAATTTTAAAGATATCTGGTATTTCACCCTTACAACACTACGAAAATCGGGTTTGTTTCGTTGGCAGATAAGAACGAGATCAGACTGCACAGCACTTTAGAACTGTGATCTTGAACCTTCATGTACACTATTTTACTGTAAATTCCATAACAAAACGAAACAAAAACTATCCGTGTATGTTTTTACGAAAGTGAAACTATAGATCTGTTTCATTTATTTAGCCTTGAACGGTTTAGAACCGACTTCCATTTTAGGCATTCACTGTAAGTCACGTTTTGGAAGACACGTGACCGAGACACTTACATGTACAAGCTATCTGTTTGTAAAAAGGTCATGCCCCCCTACTGCCACATTGATACAGAAAGTGGCACAGTCCATAAACTGATATCAAAAGAATTGGTTGGGAAATATCGATGTCATCTTTTTGATTTATAGCCCACTTCAATTGTAAAACGTGATAATCTGTCAACAGTTCGCATAATTATGCACACCGCCGTGTGTATACATACAAGATTGTAAACAGTCGCCGATACACAGACTGGGTTATCGATTTTCTTTTCGGCACGCGCGTTCGACTTCCGCTTTTCCCCAGTCGACTTCGATGACTACGTCCCCGATAATAAGCGAATAAAATGTTGGAGCCACAAGTTAAGCCACATATGATGATTTTTGAGACACTTTAATTTTTTTTTTTTTTTTTAACAAATGGTTCAAGTGGCAAACGGCAGCGCGGGCCCTGAATCATCTGGTGGTCACTGTGATCTTGACCTTTCACGGATTAACCTTAAAATCGATAGGGATCATTTACACTCCAAGATGAATATCTGTACAGAATTTGAAGGACCGGGGTCAATTCTGTGTGAAGTTATCATCTGGACAAGGTTTGGTCTATATATCATTAAGTTGAAGGCCACTGTGACCTTGACCTTTGATGGATTAATCTCAAAATCGATAGGGATCATCTGCACTCCAAGACAAATGTCTGTGCCAAATTTGACGAACCTATGTCAATTCTGTGTCTAGTTATCATCCGGACAAGGTTTGGTCTATATATCAATATGTTGACGGTCACTGTGATCTTGACCTTTGACCGATTGACCTCAAAATCAATAGGAAATCATCTACACTCCGAGACGCATGTCTGTGCCAAATTTGACGAACATAGGTCAATTCTGTGTCTAGTTATCATCCGGACAAGGTTTGGTCTATATATCAATATGTTGACGGTCACTGTGATCTTGACCTTTGACCGATTGACCTCAAAATCAATAGGAATCATCTACACTCCGAGACGCATGTCTGTGCCAAATTTGACGAACCTATGTTAATTCTGTGTCTAGTTATCATCCGGACAAGGTTTGGTCTATATATCAACATGTTGACGGTCACTGTGATCTTGACCTTTGACCGATTGACCTCAAAATCAATAGGGGTCATCTACACTCCAAGACGCATGTCACAGTGTGCCAAATTTGACGAACCTAGGTCAATTCTGTGTCTAGTTATCATCCGGACAATGTAAGGTCTACCGACCGACCGACCGACCGACATTATCAAAGCAATATACCCCCACTTCGTTGAAGGGGGGCATAAGAACGATATGTCGGAATAAGTCACGTTTAAAATACATGTGACCTACACATATTCACGGCTATGTTTGTTACACACAAGTACGATCAACAAATAGCTTAAATGAGTTAAGTGTTCGTTGGATCGATCGGTAAAATATAGAGGTAAAATCTCGGGGTCTCGGGATCGAAACCCAGCCATGCCAAAATGTTTTTGGGGATTGATGGTAAGCATTGGGACAGAAGTGCGTGCTTCTATCATTGCTAAACACTGTTCCTGTTATGATTATGTGGGTTAGTAGCCAGTTACATGTAAAATGTGTCGTACAAAGTACTTAAAAAGACGAACACATCATTGGGGCAATGGCAGTCAAAATTAAGATTTTTTAAAATAGACACAGCTGCTGCCAATGACCGATGCCTTACCTTAAATTTAAGGCTAAAGGTAAAAGGTAACGGGAAGTTTTACTCTTTTGATATAGGCTATGTACAATCAATACAGTCCGACGAGGGCTGTTCGATAAATTCGTGGAATTTTGTTGTTAAAACCACGTTTCATGATACTTTAAGCTAAACATTTGCTTATAATAGCATGAACCTACTATAAACGTGATACGGAAATTTTGCAGATTTAAAACGTTTCGAACGCAAAATATGCGCAACCATAGTAATTCATGTAATGCGCATTGCCGGGTTCAAACTTCCTCCTGATTGGATATATGTAATTATGTGTAAAATGAACATTCAGAAATGTATATAAATGCCACCAATTGTGCAAATGGTCAGATAGCACCATAACAGTATTTCCGTTAAACATCATCACTGTGGCACTTCAGGGTTCTGTTATAAGATAGGTAAAGTTAGCTACTAGTAGCCCGCTACTTGTTCAGGTAAAGTTAGCTACTGGTAGCCAGCTACTAGTAGCCAGCTACTTGTTCAGGTAAAGTTAGCTACTCGTAGTCAGCTACTAGTAACCAGCTACTTGTTCTGGTAAAATTTGTTATAAATCTATAGCAACAGAACACTCGCTGGTAAACTAACGTTCTCAAAACATCCACTTTGAAAAAAAAAAATGGCTGAATCAGTCCGTCAATTGCTAGCGGACATATCTGCAGAACTACAGACAACGATTGAATCACAAAACCACCAAAGACACGATAAGTAGAGACTAGGATTGTTGTTGTCTTGCATTGGGAAAGTTTATCGGGCAAGGCGTGGTGTCTATAGGCTAGTAGGTCTACGAATTTTATCCGTTGAACCGGAGGAACCGAGCCTGAATAGGTTTCTCAATCCAACGCACCAACCATCTATTCTATTAATCCTGTTTCTCATCTATAATCCGTGTGTCGAATGAAGACAAGAATTTCTCTATTTTAGTTGTTTAAACATGTTAGAAAACGAAAAAATCGAGCAAGTGATCTATGAATGTAATAAACAGGTTATTACACGGCTAATGAGGGCCGTAGAGTGATATCGGCGAGCTAAAGCTCTCGGGACAGACATCAAGGTTGAGGACCGATATCTTTCTCCGGCCCTCATCAGCCGTTTAATAACCTTTATTTACACGCGATTAATTTGCTAGTTTAGACTGTGTGAATGAAGATCATAGATCTTAAAGTTCTTCAATCGACAAACTACAGTCTAGCGACTTATTCCGACCAAGATCGTCTTAAAAACTTACTAGCCGGCTTTAATTTTTTATGTGGACCAGGTGTGATTTGTAAATTTGGTCCTAAAAGAGTCATATAATGATATTTTACTGATTTTGCCTCCAGGGAATCTTATACTCATTGTGACATATAGTAATTTGGTCCTCAAATATTCTTTTACCCATTATAACAATTACTTAGTTGGCTGTCAGAGAGTATTATACCCACAATGACATTTGCTAATTTTGCCCTAAAATAATCTAATAACTATAACGGAATTTACTAAATCGCACTCCAAGAGTTTGTTACCCTCAATGACAATTACCGATTGGCCTCAAATAGTCTTATTCCAATAATAACATTTATTATTTGCCCTGCAAAGAGTCTTTATAGAGTTAATACTCTAAAGTCTCATACCAAGAATGGTATTTACTTATTTACACAAGAAGCTGTAGTTTCTTTATTTGTAATGGCATTTATTTCAGTACAAATCATAGTAAATATCAATAAGTAAAAATGAAGCAAATTATATATGAGGTCTTCTATCGGTGTAAAAAGGGGCACTGAACATTACGTTTTCACATGTCTGTAGGTTGTTTCATTTGTGTCAGTAAGTGCCACAGGTGAGTTAAATTACTTTACGGATAACGTTTTTGACTTGGAAGCATCATCTCGTGATAGAAAAGGAAATTTACAGTCTTCAGCGATCTATAGAAGAGGCAAGATATACACAAAGGATATTTACAACATTCGGTGCAGCTAACATGCGTTTCTCTGTCTTTGAAATGAGGCATTGATGTATCTGTAATGCTAATAAAGGCATACAAACTTATCTGTAACAAGGAACGAAGTTAAGGCGAGCATTTCAAAGCCAAAGAAAGGATATTGGCTCTGTTCAATATCTTGTAAACGCAATCTGTAAAGCTGTTTAATTTCTAACCAGAGAGACGCTTAAAAACTCAGGCCTGCTATAACGTCATTCTGCCCTGCCTTTACGATGACGCAGACTTACTCTCAGTACCTAGAATGCTTTGGTTTGTGATTATCACCTATGAACTATGCTGAATAATATATCTTCCGGTCAAGTGATCAGTATTTGTGAATCAAGGTATTCGACTTAAGATCCTTTACCTATTGTCTGTAGACTTGTTCATGAGTACGAAAACAAGAACTTATAAAAATATAAAAAGACTCTTCTCCCTCGTCATCTGTTTGGAATGCCTTATTACCAGGGACAAAGATTTAGGGCTAAGTTTTGAGGGTAAAAAGTCTACAGTTAGGACCCTCACCTATGTAATTAGTTGGTAGCGTTAAGTAAGTAACAAAAAAGATGTACGAGGGCTTATCGAAAAGTTCGTAGACACCGCTATTTTCTTTGCAAAACGACGTCCTAACGTTTTCATGATATCATATATTATGGTACATATTGTTCCGACTTTGATTACTGCATTTTAGAACAAAACAACCATTTCTTCATCATTTTTTAAAGTTTGAATAGAAGTAGTATCAAGATCCCGGCGCAGTCAAGAATTCGCCTTTTCATTCAGGCATGTACGGCTGTTGCATCTGCTCTACCGACCACGTAAATCCTCTGAACGGCGGGAAACATCGTCATAACATTACCTGTTCGTATATGACATCATTTTGTAAAGATGAAAAGCAATTCGATATTCCGTATTTTTCAAAAGTTAGTGAAATGCAAACAGCGGCTAAATCGTTTGTTAAGAAAATAGACGTCATTGATCCGTCAAAAATTCGAACGATCATACAATGTCGTGTAAATCTGAGGAAAACGCCTGGTGAAACCAAATCTATGCTAGAAAATGTTACAAACAAGCCTTCCGATTGTCAACCACTTGCTTATTAGTAGCATTGGCTATTTCTTAGGGACAGGAAAAAGTTGAGGATGGTCTGGCAAACCAGTTGAAGTCACTGATAGAACACTGTTGAGAAATGAGGTCAAAGATTGACGAAGATGGTCAAGCGAGTTCGCGCAAAGAGAGTGCTGCTTTTGGCTCGTCATAGGGAACTGTCAAAATAATTGTAAGATGTACTGAAAATGCGCCGCATTAGTGCTAGATGGGTCCCGTGCCTCCTTTGGGCAACTCCCCTGTACGACGTATCTTCATGTACAACGTCTTGAGCACCGCCGCGGATCATGAACTGCCTGCGTTAAAAAAGTTGTAGTTATAATGATATTCAGTCAATAACTAATATATTTGTCGAAAATATGAAAAAAAATGACTTAAATATACAACAAAATTTTAGATGGATATATCCATTTAGTTTTATTTTATACATACTGTCCACGAATTTTTGGATTAGCCTTCGTATTCGATTTGTAAAATAAACCCTTGCATTAAAATCCTGAAACGTATTTTACCTGGAATATCTCACACAATATCGAGCATTATATGGTCAGGATCAGATAGTTTTGCCTGATCTTGATCTTACGAAGTTGGCAAAATGATGAGAGCTGAAATTATTGGTAAATGTTTACAGATAATTGTTTCAGCAGTATTTGATTACCTTTATCCTGCAGAATACATATACATATAGTTGAGACGAATCTCACCTCGATTGTTAAGTCACTATTAAGTAAGATTTTTAAATAGTTAAAGCCATTGGACGTAAGTGCTTACCTTACTGTGCACACTTATACGGTTGATATCGTTAAATATTCGAGCTTTTTTTTTTCTTAAGATTTCTATAGACATTGTCGATTAGAAGATAACCGTAGTTAAGGTGATTTAGAGGACCCCATTTACAAAACTTCAATCACGCTGTACAAAAAAGAACGGACAATTTAGTTTAGTACTTTGGCCACCAGTCCACAATACAACACCATACAACATGATCATCATATTGTTCAGAGCGAATTACATAGACGTAAATATGTAAATTCTTTACCAAACGAATGATTTGATAGATTTTAAAACTGTTGCCTTCTAAATTGATTACATAAGCACTAGTAATCAGTAAAAAAGGACCAGACATTCCAACCTTGATATTTCTGTCAAAATATCTTGAAAAATATCAATGTAGATAAAAGATCATCCTACATGTTTTGTGCAGTCTTATCCTAGTCTATACTGTCTGCAACAGTGCTTTAAGCCACCCTTATCAGTCGTAGGATCAAAGCTTTTGGTACCACTTGTCGCCTAAATAGCTCCTTGTCTCTTTTGTTTTCAAATACTGAGGTACATATGGTGCATGACAAAACATATCGGTTTCAGTAATTTTACGAAAAGAAAACTCTAACAGTACAAAGAAGAACTTTAGTCACTCTGGCCGAGTGTGCAGATCAAGATCGGACAAAAAGGAACAGGCAGTCTATTTTTAAGTCTTTACTGTTCGCTAGTTTGTGTATTGTCTTAATTTGCAATATATTCATACCTGTTTCGTTAATTTCATTTCTTAAACCCTGTATTTTACAATACGTCGTCACGAGTCTAGAAGCGAGAGTGGACAAATATAGACCGATTACTAAACACGCTTGTTTCCTTACATATTATGAATAATTTAACTTGAAATACAGTGTAGCCATATATCCAGATTGCTTCCACTAGTAATCATAGCGGCTGCAAAACCTTTTTAGGTTCCCAAGAGACATGTCCAAGTTCTGCGGCGCTTCGAGATAGCCAATATTCTGGTATTACATGTCGCACAAGTAGTTGATTGATTGACTGTATGGTGTTTAACGCCGTTTTCAACATTACTTCAGTCATGTCGCGGCGGTCAGTGCACCTATCCATGCTTTCCTGGAGATTCTTCCATTAGTATTCCGCACACTATTCTTTCCAAGACACTGGCTGCTTTCCCATATAACCATCATCGAAACAATGGTCAGCGGTGAGAGAGGAATGAATCCTGTCGCAATGACTATCATCAGTCTTCGGAAAGAAAGTCGGGGATCGAACCATAAATAATATGATAAACAATAATTATTTGAAAACGAAATCAAAACATAGCTGGCAGTGTAGATCAGTCTGTACATTAAGCATTCCAACCCAGATCTACACCGATCAAAAAAAAAGTGACCCAAATGATTGCGTTTTATAGTATGTCTTGTCTCATTGCCTCCGCATACGAGTCGTATACGCTTTTTCACTTAATTAATTTGTTTTCTTTCGTAGTAGACGTAAGTCATGATCGATGTTAGACTGTCTAAGTTGAGACAAAGAAAAAGTATCTACTGTATGAGTGGGGAAAAGACAATCATTATATCAATAATTATAGTAGATCAGTTTTATTTTAATTACATTAATACAATCTTGACAGCAAATATTTCAGTTATTGGTATTTATCTGTTTCAAACGTCTTGAAACATAACAAGAGCAATACAAATGATATTGATTACAGTCCCAATTTTAATTATGTTTACATTCGCCGTAAGAGAGGACATATCTTCACAATAAGGGGTATGATTAAATAAATTATTGAGCGATCCTCTTTTTTCAAACTTCGGTTGATTTAACCTCAGAAAAATACCCAATTATGCTAAAAAGCTTTAGATGATAAAGATCTATGTTTATGAAAAGGTTTTTGTCTAGATGTCGATCAAAACAAATATATTGTTATGGTACACGTAACGAGATACTTAAGTGGAGGGCGATTTCTTTTCAAACAGATAACGTCTGTCATTAGGATTTTTTATCCTAGGTAAACTCTTTTTACGGAGCGGTGTTGACTTTATTTTGAGTTTTGAGTCAGCAAATAATTACAGTTGTACACAATGTAACGAAATTTTCTGTTTTAGCTATTCACCTTAAAGGAAGATATTATCAAAGTTTTGAGCATCTTTGGAAGGCAACTCTCTCTCTCTCTCTCTCTCTCTCTCTCTCTCTCTCTCTCTCTCTCTCTCTCTCTCTCTCTCTTTCTCTCTCTCTCTCTCTCTCTCTCTCTCTCTCTCTCTGTTACGTCTACATGACACAAATAGCATTGTTTTCCTTCTTTAGAAATAAAAGTACACTTCCAAAGTTGTATGGCGTATGAAATAAATCTTTAATGAATACGCAGCCTTTTAAGAGTTTCGATAAAAACAAATTAATCTTATTATTTCGAACTACAAAAAGATGTTAGCGATTGATTGATTGAATAGTGTTTTACGCCGTTTCAACATTATTTCAGTCATATCACGGCGACAGCTCACATATTCATGTTGTCCTGGGTTTTACCAGTACTAGGCTAGGGCTCTGAAGTGTATCGCCCAAGGAAACTCCCGCGAAAAACCCAGTGGATCAAGTGCGGCTCGAACCCAAGGACTCCAGGTTACGAGTCCCACACTTTATCACCGAGCCACCCAGGACCCCCAAATGGATGTCAAAGGGGCCCTTTTTAGACTTTTGTTTTTCTGCAAACTAAATATTTTTTTTAAAGGCTGATAAATATTACAAAATATAGCCTACTACATCTATTTCCTGTAAAGGTAATGAAACTTAAGGGTTATATGCAGTAAAAATGTGCAACTTTGGCGTTCAAATAACAGTTTGGTCGCTTAGCAATATGTAACCCCTACAAATTTATATGGGATCAAATATGACGTCATACGATCCAACACAACCCGTGCGTGATATTCCTACATATCCCATCGCGAACTCTGGCGTAAAATCTAAAAAAAGACATTAAAAGGCTACGTAGCCCGTTAACACTGAACAAAACAATACCAAGTTTTACTAGCCCCAGGAATGAAGGCTTTTGAACACATTGTTGAAAAGGGTATAAAAGATGGTGAATGGCATTTTCTCCTTTTCCCGCAATATTTTCTATCCTTTCCAAGACAATTACAACATTTTGGCAACATCTGATTAGTCTATTGCTAAAGCTTTGAATTTGACAAGCCTAAATATTTGTCGTTTGGTAGAGTTAAGGATTTTTTTCTTACAGTATTTGCCATTCGTCTTTACGGATGGTTTGCCAGCTACCCCATTACGTAATTCAGTGATGAATCATGTTTTGAATTTAGGTGAGATTATAAAAATCTGAATAACCTTCTTTAAATGATGATTAGCAATTTTTACAGTTGTCTATACGGACCCTACGAAAGCCTACAAGGGTCAAAATGAAGGTAAAATGTTTTCCAAAAACACGTAATAACGTGAATTCAAAACATTATAACGCAAAAAAAGTCGCACTAACGCGAAAAATCTCATAATAACGTGTTTTAAAACACGTAATAACGTGTTTAAAAGTCATAGTAATGCGAAAAATCTCGTTAACGTGAATTTAAAACACGTAATAACGGAAAAAAAGTCGCATTTACGTGAAAAAATCTCGTAATAACGTGCTGTAAAACACGTAATAACGCGTTTAAAAGTCGTAGTAACGCGAATCGAAAACTCGCAGTAACGTGTTTTTTTTTTTCACTTTATCAACATTACATGAAAACAGTTTACATGTATGTACAATAAGTTCATTGACATGCATTCGAACTTCCCAATAAAGATTGAATTGTGTTAGTTGTGTTTTTTGTTGGTTTCAGCGTTATTTCAGTCACATCACAGCAACCACTTTCTTATTCATGACCTTTCAAGGATTCACTAGTATTAAGTCTGCATCTTTTTATGTCTTGCAACTGTCAGATGAGGTTGGCAATGGCAGCGGAGATCGAAGATTCCAGCAATTACAGTAGAATTTCACTATCATTATCCTTGATCTTGACAAGCTTGTTGAAAATGTTTGTTCAGATGATGTTTCACATCCTTTTTAACAGTGTTTCAGTTATTTAGCGACGGGAGTGTACTTATCCATACTGTGCTGGTTTCTTTTTTTCACCAATAATTCGCCAATAACTACCAATAATTCGCACAACGATATTTGCAAGCCACTGGCTGCTATCCTACATCAACATCTTCGAAAGATGACAAACGGTGAACGAGGAATGAAACCTTTCGCAATGACGATCTTCAATCTCCGAAAAGAATTTGGCTGAGCTGTTGAATCGAGCCTTCGAACGCCCGCTTTCATTAGGAAATCTTCTGTGGATTATTGGTCAGGATTATTAACTTGTAATGAAAAACCCAGATTCGATCTCCACTGCTGGCGCTAGTCACATCTGATGGCAGGGAACAGAGAAGCTGCGGACTTATATGGATGAATCCTAGGAAGATCTGAAATAAAAGAGTTAAAGCTGTGATGTGATCTAAATATCATTGAAAGCGGCGTAATGTGCCATCTAAATACATAAATTTGAATTAGGAGATTCGACTGGACTTTACGGAACTCAATCATAACGATAACAGTAGAAGAAAAGTATTACTGCCAGTTTTCGATTCGCTTTACTACGACTTTTAAACGCGTTATTACGTGTTTTAAAACACGTTAAATATTACGAGATTTTCGCGTTAGTGCGACTTTTTTTGCGTTAATACGTGTTTGAAATATACGTTATAACGAGATTTTTCGCGCTATTACGACTTTTAAACACATTATTGCGTGTTTTAAAACACATTATTACGAGATTTTTTGCATAACTACGACTTTTAAACACGTTATCACGTGTTTTAAATTTAAGTTATAACGAGAATTTTTGCATTACTACGACTTTTAAACACGTTATAATGTGTTCTAAAACACGTTATTTCGATATATTTTCACATTATTGCGACTTTTGTTTGTGTAATTTCGTGTTTTAAAACACGTTATTACGAGATTTTTCGCGTTAGTGCGACTTTTTTTTTTTTTTTTTGCGTTATTACGTGTTTTAAATTCACGTTATTACGTGTTTTTGAAAAACATTTTACCTTCATTTTGACCTTTGTAGGCTTTCGTACGGACCAGATGTTAATCAAAATTATTGTTACATAAAATATATGTTTTGACTCAAAACCTCGGTATCTGCCCTGTTAGTTTCGATAAGGCGAAGGTTTCGCGTAGTTTGTTGCAGTGCGGAAAAATTGTATACCCATTACCCGAACTTCCAGTTCCAGCGCAGGACAGCCTCTCAAGAAAGAAGTAGCAGCAAAAACAAGATAACACCTTAAAATCGTTTGTCACAACATCGGTCTTTGTTAGAGTGTGATCGAGTTGGTCGCTTTCCTTGAGTTTCTTTTACCAGACATTCGTACAATATTCTTCAGACATTGGCTGCTTTCCCACAAAGCAATCATCGAAACAGAGACCAGCAGTGAGAGAGGATTGTGTCCTGTCGCAATAACTATGATCAATTATCGAGAAAATATGCCGATCTGGGTATTCGAACCAGCAGAGTTTGAGAAAGTTTTAAGTGTTTTGGAACGTTTATTTTTTTTACAAATCTATTGATATGATTTCTGTGCGTTACTTTAATGTATCCTTTCAGTAAATGACCAATGAAATGGTGATGTTTGAATTTATTTGAGAAAACATTTTTTTTTAACAGTTTTTTTGTTCGGTTCCGATTTATATAACCCACGGGTGAAATGTTCACCATTATGCAGCCAGTATGTGCATGTAATTATCTATTTTTATGTCTTGATTTTCAAAGGAAACAATATTATACTACGTATAACTTTAAGATTACTATATACAGCTCTTAAAACGTTTATTCATCTGTAAATGGCAGATTTTGTCTGAAAACTTTGTGGGAAAAGGAGAAAATGCTTGTTACCAGCACTACTTGTTTATCCTACACTGTTTTATATTGCCTTCTCCTTCTTCATAAAAACAAAAAAAGACATAAAAAAAAATCAAACATGGGAATACTCAATAAAGGGTACGCTGACAATAAATGTATCTTATAAACCCTTTGGGCGCCATAGGCGAAAACAGTGACTTTTGCGGACGGCATAGATCAAGATCAGACTACACAGAACGTGCAGTCTGATCTTTGATCCAAACCGTCTGCTTGTGTAGTCAAGCCTATACAATCAAACTCTTTGTAAGTTTCAATGGATTGTATTTAGAGCCGTCGAAAGAGGTCGAGTTTATTTACTTGGCACTGAAAGAGTTAAGGATTCAATGTTTTACCTAACATTGGTAACCAGGGGGCAACACAATAAACAATAAGCAACTAGATATTTATAGTAGAGTGATTGTGAAGGCTTCGTCATTCTTGCTGTTTTACCTTTTAGTACTCAAATCGTCACAATAGCACATCGTCACAAGGTGACAATATATCACAGATTTAGAAAAATAGAATGGGCACATATGTAAGTACACATTTTCTATATGATTCTCCAAGTCTTTGACATATGTAAGTACACATTTTCTATATGATTCTCCAAGTCTTTGATAACTATGCAGCAGCAGCTAACTCTCGAAGTCACTGGTAAAGGAGAAATCGCTTATATTACTCCCTTTTCCCTTTACCATGTTCAGGGTCTGTGTCGATTTCAAACTGTAGGTACAGTCATTCTTTCGCGATTGGTACTTTTTGCAGATTACGTTGTTTTAAATATGCAAGAATCTACAATCAACCAATTGCTACATAGACTTGTTCTAGATCATTGAACACTTAGAGAAACTATTCGTTTTCAATTATGTTTTCGAAAGCAATCAACTGCAAGGTTGTTAGAAGTCGTATTTGTGCAGTTGGTATTTCAGATCGGTTATTCAAGTATGACTTTTCCCGTCTCAGCAGTCTCAAAATTAACGAAAACCAGAGTGTCTGAGACTTTTTTTTTTTTATATATGTAACTACTGCTATTTTAGTAATAACTCGAAAAAGAAAGAAATTACACGAATAAATTATAAAAATTTCATTGTACGTTAACCTGACAATTTTTTGTCAACACCAGACTACATAAAACATAATTAATTAAAAAACTATAATTATGCTTGTTGAACTCAATAGCAAATTACATTATTTTAGACTCGTCCAAATTGACAACTTACATAGACAGTATAGACTAAAATCAGGCTACACAAAAAGTACATTCTGATCCTAAATTTGCACTGTTCGTTTTACCGTCTCTATAAAAATCATTAAGCACTAACACTAACATAGTAATTGTTACATTGGGTTTGTTCCTCTTACACCATGGAACAGATTGTCTATGTGAGAAAGCAGCCAATGGCTTTGAAAGACAACTATGTGTAGATGCATAGAATATGCCGTCTAGTACTAAATTTACACTGTCCAGTTACCCGACTCGGTAAAGGCTCTTCCCTAGAATTGATGTTAGTCATTGTTTCTTACCGCAGTCAGTCAGTAAAACACTATAGTAGATTGTGCAGATCAAGATCAGACTGCATTAAATGTTTCACTTAAACTTTTACAGCTGAGGAGGCTTTTAGTAGAAATAAAGGTCTGCCCCCGAATGCGATTTTAGTTTTTGGCGGGTCGCTTCCGGGTACAGAGACGATCGGCAAAATACTGGGCGAAATTTCCGCACAGATTTTGTGCGCACTTTTAAACTATCATATTTTCACAAATTGACGACACAACTAGAATGACAACATACATGTTGCTTGCTTATTCAATAATCCTTCGTTCCAAATACAAAAGTTGCTAAGAGTGTGGATCAAGATCAGACAACATAACGTGCTGTCTAATCTTAGATATACCCTATCGATTTAGATCTATTGACTGTAATAGATACATAATTGTTAAAAGAATATTTTGCCATTTTCAAGAGGAATTAAGTTACACCACGGTGACAGATTACTGTTAATTGACAGTCAGACATTGTGATGATTTTATTAAAAAAAAAAAATTGATAGATCTAGATCTTAATAAATTATTAGTTCATTAAAGCAGTTGATCTGGATTCTTAATAATGGCTTATCTGTCAGAAATGTTTCTCTTGACCTAGAGCTAGATCTACTAACTTTTTTTTCCAGAACTCTTCAAAATAACAACCAACTAACAGAATTGAATTTGTTGAGAGCTAGATTTACAAATACTTCAGGTAAACAAAAGTTAATCTTCTAGATGTGGTAGATCTACATGTTTGTAAGGAGATGATACTAGATTTATACAGGTGTTTTATTATTTTTTTTTTTTTTTTTTTTTTTCTTTTTTATCATTATTTGAATTGAGGTTAGAAATTAATGATTGTTTATAAGACTTGTCTGTTGATTGGCACAGCGGAAATCATAAGGCTAGGCTTAGAAAAGAAAATGCAATTTTGGAACAGGGGTAAATCGGGTTCATTTTGTATTTGTTTGTATTGTTTGTTTGTTTGAATAAAAACCTATTTTCAACACCATTGAAATTATATCGCAGGGGCCAGTGCACCTATGGATGCTTTCCTGGAGTTTCTTTAACAGTACTTCGCACAATGTTCTTCCCAAGCCACCGGCTGCTTTTCCACATAACCATTGTCGAAACAGTGGTAAAAAGTATTTCCTTGTAAAAATAGATCTACTTTTTAGTATACATCTATGCATTCTTTTTTTAATAAAGCTTAAAAACTGAAATCATTTGCAGACGACAAATTGGATGTTGATTAACGACGTATATCACAAATTTTTCTAACGGACAGATTTTTTTAAAACTTTGCACATAGACAGCTCATCATATCTCTAGCTGATTACAGTAAAAAAGGATACGGGTCACCGTGCTCGTTTCTGAGAAATTTGCCTTTGAAAAAGGTATATACAGTTCGAACATTCGGCTTATATTGGATTTAACACGCCTTCCCGTAATAGTCCGTTAAACAGGAAAATTACCGGGAAAAATATACAAACGTACATCATTTTAATGAAAATTCATTTCGTTTTGCACAAAAAATATATAAAAGCCTGGTTTTGAGCATGGTAAATGTACAAATATGCATGTTATATATAGACCATTGAGTTAAAAAGGGAGATAATTAGACCGAATTAAGGGTTAATCTTTAATAGATACATACTTTCTAACGGACAGTTTTTTCTTAAAATTTCCACACTTATAGTATTTTTAATTCTTAACAATAAGAAAAAATAAAAATGGCACCTATCCGTGCTTATTTCGTCAGAAAACAAGGATGAAGGTCACTGTGGAAGTTAAATTTTTCAAGGAAAAAAAATAAGATAACAGCTCAGCAGACATAGTGGGAAAGGGAGAAATTGCTCATTAGGAGCGATTTCTCCTTTTCCAGCAATAATTTTCAAAGTGGAAACAGCTGTAATTCCATAGCTTTAAGTTTTCGGCCTTTGTATGCTTGTTTGGTGTGTAACGCCGTGTCAACAGCATTTTAATTGTTTCACAGTGACAGTTCACAGATCCATACTTTTCTCTTTACTAATACTCCCCGAAGAAAGTGTTACCTGTTTCAGTGCACCAATAGTATTACCATAAGTGCAAAAAATACATATGTGCACTTTTGATTCACTATCCATGACAAAAACACATGCGCAGTAGGATGCGCGCGAACATTATGCATATACGTCGTTAAGTAAGGACACAATTCTTTTAGAAGCTACAAAAACCTTGTGGGAGAAGGAGTATATGCTTGTTACCAGCATTTCCTTGCTTTTCCCACAATGTTTTCCAAAGTTTTCTTCTTCAGGTTTGTTATAACACGGGGTAGTTTGGTAGTGAAATAAGCGTAATTAACTAAAGGATCTAAATCTGTTGCAGACTCAAACGCCTAAAACATGTCTGGGTACAGTTTAAGCCAACGAGAGAAAAGAGATGAGGATAGAGAAAAAGCGGATGAAGAATTGTACAAAGAGCTAGAAGGATTGACAGTGAATGAGAGAGAGGGGAAGTTGTCTAAATGTGAAAGTTGTGTGCGTGAGAGACGGTATGAATGCATGGCTGTTTTCCTTTGTTTTGTGTGCGAGATGTATGTGTGTGTAAAATGTTTGTCTGAGCATGAATGGCATGAAGGTATAAAAATGGGGAGAAATGAGAGCGAAAGACAGAAAGGCAGGGAGGAAAGTGAGAGAATGGGAGAACAAAGTAAGAGAAAGAAAAACAAGAAACAGGGATTATTGAAGAAACTAAAAGCAATTGAAAAGAAAGCGGACAGTAAGACAAAGGAAGAGAGAGATGAAAGTGAGAGTGATGGAATGAGAGAACAGAATGAGAGAGGGAAAATGTTAGAAAAATTTGTCGATAAGTTTATGAATGAGAGTGAAAGAAAGAGAACAAAAAAATTGAAGAGCGAGAAAAACCACGCCATTATTTGTGATCGAGTTGATGTAAAACACGAATTGGATCAGAAGGATTGTTTGATAGCTGAATTATGTGGACTGGAGAACAAATGGTGGGTAGTCTGTGATTTGCATAATTTTTGTATTAAAATATTTAAACTTGGAAGTCATGTGTTACAGCGTTATATACGGTTTGAGTCTCAGCCTGGGGGTGTAACAGAAATACATTTAAAACAGAGTTCTGCTGAACCGAGCTTAGTGGCCGGCAGCAGTTCTGATATTTTTGTACCAGACCAGGTGAAACCGGATAAACAATGTATGATAGCAGTAACGTTACCATGGGAACATCTGATAATGTTTATAGATGTGAGTAAAAAACCCGCAATTACACAAAAAAGAATAAAAACCGAGGAACCATGTTATTTCATACAGTTTAATGATGACAAGATTTTTATCCTCTGTAGAAAAGTTGGTATTTTAACTCCCTTTTCTGTTTATATAAAATCTACAGACGGAAACACGCTACACAAATTTGACACTGGTATGTGTGATAATTTTGATGATCCTTACCTTACAGTTGTTTCTGGACGAGTTTATTTAACTGATAGGAGCGAAAACAAAGTACAATGTAGAGATGTTGAGGGTGAAGTCATCTCAGAAATTAGAATTAAAGGTTCGAAGCCTGCAGGAATCAGTGTGGATCCAGATAAGTACGTGTATGTATGTGCATATGAACACCAAAAAGTTTATAAACTAGATTCTGGTCTCACTAGATACAAGTCGGTGTTAGATCAGGCAGAATGTATAAATGAACCCTGGGCTCTGTTTTATTACAGAGACAAATTATTTATTAGTCATTACTGGCCAACATCATTACGCAACTTTGTTACAGTGGTCCGACTGCTTTAACGGCACTTCGACCTGGACATTGTATATCATTATGTACTTCGACAATCAAACTTTTAAATCTGCACTACAATTTATTTTATCGTTACCATGTTTACCGTACTTCATCTATAATCCATATGTGACATTGAATGTTGTTGTTTTGGCGGAGAGTGCAGCCATAGATCAGCTTGCACTTACGTGTAGTCTGATCTTCGTCTACAATACCCGATATTATTCTCAGTATTTCATTGTACTTTGTATAGTAAGCAAGCTGTTGTTGGAAATCTTGTCATTATTTATTAATTGATTTGATTAATAAATTTACATATTTATGTTCGCACTTGCCCTACCAAGTCCTTCTCAATCATTTGCTTTCATAAATAAAACTTTACATCTCCTCGTTGGAAGAAAAACACAATTGTCGATATTCTTTAAACATTATTCGAGTAACAAAGGTGGATCTATCAACCATTGTCTGTCCTTCAAGCAATGTGGCAGCAGTAATTATTTGTATGCACCATTACCGCCGTTTTGAATGTATTTTCATAAATAACTGCTGTAAAATCACAGACTTCCCATTTAGTTTCTAGTCTCCACAATTCACATGCGAATAAATTGGACGATTAGGTTTCATATTACGTGCTTGCATTTGTTCATGAACTCTCCGATCAAATTCGGGTTTTACGAGAAAGAGAGATAGAGAGAGAGAGAAGTTGGTGTTTTTTTATGAATTGTTGCGTTATTTTCACCATGAATTCTTGTAATTCTGATATAAAAAAAGGCAAATTTAGTACAATTCTTTGTTTATAATTAGCTATTTATTGATTTATTTATTCATTATTTATTTATAGAATAAATAACCTTTTCTTTATGTAAACAATACTTATTTAGTAAGAGGTTACGTATTCCATTACGTAAATACCATGAAAAAATCTATTTCTGTTACTTCTCTTTTTTTTTTGGCGGATTGCCACCTTTTGTCATATTTGGTCCAGTGATAAATCAGTTTTGAAGTTAAAGATATACAGGATAATTAACTGGTTGTGTGTGATATTAAAAATCTGTCACTAGAATGGGGTATGATGTGCACAATTGAAAAAACGAATCCGAAGGACGAGTTTATTAACCACATCAAACCCCATTCAAGTAACATATTTTTAATATCACACACAACCAGTTGATAATCCTGTTTATTATGTTCCTAATTCACCCTTTTTATTCTAAAAATTATCAATAATTGTACAATATAAGCAAAATAGGAAAAAAGTAGTTCCGGAAAACATTCTAAAACTATATCGTCACTAGTGATGATACCATAATTATCATCACTAGTAGTGTTATTCACTGTGAAATCCCAGTAATTCATGATAGGATTACAATAAACATCCTTATAGCAAGAGAGAAAAGAAACATGCTGTTAAAATTTGAAAGTGTGAAGAATGGCTCAGAATTTGGTCAGTTCTGTAAACATAGATAAATTACCTATATATTGGTGTAAGAGACAGAGAAACTTAAACCGGAAAACGACAACAGTGAAAACTTTAAATCAGAATTTAAAACCGGAAACGACAACAGTGATTTCTTTGAAGGCTGCCCAAAAATGAAATGCATTTTCTATCCGTCGTAACCTGTGCAACTTTGCAGCCGTCAAGGACAACATTTGGTAGAAAGATACGTGAATTGTTATATAGTTTTATGCAATAAAGATGAAATGGGTTAAAAATTGGCTAAAAACGAGTATAGATGAATCTTGAAGTTTTGTCATAAAAAAATCTGAATAGCCTTCTTAAATAATAAAGATATTACTTTTTTATATTAACAATTTATCCATCTTTGTCTCTTTTTCCTTTCGAGGTTAATGTGCTTTATGATTTCGAATATATTTATATATAAGTATATTTTATTATGAATAAATTTTGAATATTTATACACATGTAAACTCGTTGTTTTGTTATCGTTTATACATATCAGTGAATAGATCTATCATTGAAAGCCTTTTGTGTTGTATTTAGGCGAGCTCGAGTAACTGACTTACTTGAAAGACTGACTTGAAAGATCTAGGCAAGATCTAGGCAAGTGAGACAACTTTCATGAATATATACAAAAAATCATTATGACATAACAGAAACCTACTTTGTCGATACTTATTCTGGTCCCTTCGGTAAAGGTTCGATCCTCTAAGCTCTAAACTTTTCATGGGAGTGTCCTTTGGCAAAGCACGTCAGAGCCCCTTATTTTCTTGTCTAAGTGAACTGCTAGCTTGACGACGTTTCGTCGGGTTGTCAGTGCGCAACATTTTTGCGCATGTCTCTTCGCTTCTCTGTTTTCTAGCGCGTAACTTTGTCTGATTGTAGTACTATTATTGGACTACTGATTTTTGCTGCAAGACGTGGAGAAAGTAGTGGTAGATACATTTTTTTTAAAGATCAGTTTATGAAGGTGTAAATCATTCCTAAACAGCGAAAACGGAACATGTACATTTGTCGGACATTACTTATCCGGATAATAAGTTTAGTGTGGTAAAAAGAGAAAATTACAAGCATTTTCTCCTTTTCAACGTTTTCTAACCCTCTTTCCTGGGTATTGATAGAAATCAGGATCGTTTGATTCATTTTGCTATAAGGTTCGTAAGTAATCTATGCCTTTGAGTAATTCTGGACAGTTCTACTTGTATTGTTCTTCCATTCTCCCATCTATTAAAATATACCACATGTATTTGGTATTAACCCTTTCCTAAATGAATTAAGTTGGAACCTCAAAATTGAAAGAAGCTGCAGACGACAAATTAAACAAGGTTTAAATGATATTAAAAGAACCGTTTGTGCAGAAAAGGTTGTGAGGAAAGGAACAATTGCTTGTAATGAACAATTACCCCTTTTACCAAAATGTTTTCCAAAGCCGTCCCATACCAATGTTAAATCGAGACTATATCAAGGAAAGGGTTGACAGAGTACAATCTTTATTGTGAAAAAATCATGATTTAGTGCTAGAAATAATACATCTTACTAAGTAATTTGAAATCTTGGGTGTTTTGTGTCACTTTCTTTGTTCCTAGGGAGGTAATTGAGTTCGAATATTGGGAAAAGTAGCCTGGCAACCTATCTTTTTTTTGCATTTTTTGATAAAAGATATAATCATGTATATTTCTGAGAAAAATGAGAAAAATCTTTGCGCTAGATTTTTTTGATGGTTAAATAATGTTCTGATTTTCTGTGATAAAATAAGCAATTTTGTGGGCTAAGGGTTTTATTGAAACATAGATAGAGTATCATTAATTTGAAATATCTGTTAATTTCTCATCAAAGTCAGAGAATCCATTGTTTCACTATGAATTTAAAACACAGAGAACATGATTTGACTGAAATTACAGATTTTAATCCCAAAATTCTGACGTATGCTGCAATAATTGGGTTTTTGTGTAATTTGAAAAAAGGGCCATGTTCTTCGAGGGCTCAGAATTTTTTGGTTCATCAGGCAACGTCTGGTTATCTCTTCGCATATTGAAAGAACATACTTTGAAGTGTTTCAGTGTCAAATTTCATGAAATTCTCTGCGCTAGAAATAACTCGCTGAAACGCCTTTAAGATGACTGAAATAATGTTTAAAGCGGCATAAATCACCAACCAACTGATTAATTTAGGTATTTCGTAGTAGATTGGTTAAAGTGTTTGAATTTCAATCAACACATTGTATTACTCCTGGCATAGAATATCAAACAAAAATGCCCTTAGGCAACGAACTACAGAGTCTCGGCCTATCACCTGCCAAACTGAAGTTACAAATGTTCAGCTAAGTGTTACTCTGATGTCACTGAAATAAAATGTAAATAGACGGTCAAAAGCAACCAAAGACAGCATTCTACCAGAAATCTCCGTTCATGGTGTTCATTATGCCAACAACATGGGGCTTTGATACGTATTATATTTTACACCTTCTAAATTGATGATCTTACTTGAGTGTTTATGGATTATCATTTTAATCAAACATGTTGACTAGAATTATATTACGCGAGCCTTTGCGAGAGTTAAATACAGTGTACATTATAGTCAACGTGTTTGATAAATATGACAAAATTTTGATAGTTTATAAACACGAATGTGAGATTCTATTTATCACATAAAATAAATGATAGACAAAGAAGTACCCTGCACCATCACCTGTAGTCTATATACATGCACCATTCACAGGTCTATGTTTACAGATGTAGTTTGGTTTGAAATGTGTATAAACACAAGAAGAAATAAGATAGGTAAAGTTAGCTACTAGTAGCCCGCTACTTGTTCAGGTAAAGTTAACTACTGGCAGTAAGCCACTAGTAGCCAGCTACTTGTTCTGGTAAAACTGGTTATTTGTAGCCAGTTTCTGGTAGCCACCTTCTAGTTAGCAGTCACTTGTAAAGGAAAATCTGGCAATTCGTACTCAGCGACCAATGTATTGGTAATTAAAATGGAGGTTTTTTATTAGTTTCCTACAGGTACAAGTAGCTGGCGAGCAAATTGTCGATGCCTTAAACGAAATGCTTTTCTTCCATCCAGAATATTATAAAAATGCATCAGAACAATCAAAATCAAATAATTTCCTGTATTAAAGGGTCAAGCTACGAGATCTGTCAATAGGAATTTTTTTCCACATTTGTTTTCAATTAGAGATTCAAAATGTACAAGTAGTTGGCGAGATTAAGACAAATATTTCAAAATATTTCAACGAATCGCATTCACTGTACTACGGAGAAATTAAAAATATCATTTTCAATTCATTTTGATTATTAAAGGGGCCAGCTACTCGTCATGAAAATTGGGACATTTTTCAATTTCACTCAGAGAGGAATTCAAAGGTACAAGTAGCTGGCGAGTCTAAGAGCTGTTTTTAAAATTAAATGCTTGTTTAACATAAAGGGGATGATAAATGCACTAAAATAGCCAAAATTTAAGCATTTCCATCTATTAAAGGGGCTAGCTACTGATTTGAAAATGGGACAACTTTCCAATTTTGCGAAATAATGATTTAAAATGGTCAAGTAGCTAGGGAGATTTAGAGAGATTTTTCAAAATATTTCAACGAATCATATTGAGGATACTTAGGAGAAATTCAAGATATCAAAATCAATTCATTCTTATTCATTAAAGGGGATCAGCTACTCGTCATGAAAATGCGGATATTTTTCAATTTTACTTAGAGTAAAAGCAAAAGGCACTGGTAGCTGGCGAGCCTAAGAGCGATTTTTGACATTGAATGCTCGTTTTGAATAAGCGAGACTATAAAGGCATGAGAAAACTCAAAATTTAAACATTTCCGGCTAATAAAGGGGCCAGCTATTTGATCTGAAAATGGGACAACTTTGCACTTTTACAAAATCATGATTTAAAATGTACAAGTAGCTGACTAGATTTAGAGAGATAATTCAAAATATTTCAACGAATCATATTGAGAATATTCAGGGGAAATTAAAGATATCAAAATCAATCCATTCTTATCATTTAAAGGGGCCAGGTAGTCGTCATGAAAATGCGGATATTTTTCAATTATACTTAGTATGAAATCAAAAGGTACAAGTAGCTGGCGAGCGTAAGAGCGAATTTTGAAATTAAATGCTTGTTTTGAATGAAGAAGACTAGAAAGGCACCAGAAAACTCAAAATTAAAGTATTTCGGGTTATTAAAGGGGCCAGCTACTTGATGTGCAAACGGGACAATTTAGCACTTTTGCGAAATAATGATTCAAAATGTACAAGTAGCTGGCGATATTAAGAGAGATATTTCAAAAGCTTTTAGCGAATGATGGGCAATGACAAAATCGTAGACGGGAGATAATAATACTAGTTTTTTTTTTTGTTTTTTTTTACATTTTTTTAAACGTCTTTCATCTACCAAGATTTATACACAATTTTGGTATATTGAAAACGTTTTTCTAAGGAATTTGTTTGACACAGATCAAGTGCACAATGATTCCCGTTTTTGGCGATGAAAATCACCAATTTCAACAAATCTTTGTCTTGCACGAAGTCCATCGTATCTATACCAAGGGCCCCCGACCGCTGATCGAACAAGGAGACAGAAGTGCCTGTTGCTGTTTATTGTAGGCGCAAACAAGTGATAGTTTTTTCCCAAGTACACAGATAGATTCATTTAAAGAATCATTGATTAAAGTTCCCCTCGAAGACGCAACGTCCACAGCGACAAACAGTAGCGCAGGGAGAGATTAAAAATTATGAAAGGTTGACGGTAACGGTTTGTTGCTGTCAAATATACGTCCAGTGGCCTACTCAAGAAGCTAAAAAAAATTGGCACCTCAACCGATTACGTTTTTTGCTATTCTACAACTACTCTTGAAAAATCACAGTGTAAAAAAGGCCCTTCCTGGTGTAGACCATGTTCCTTTACGTGGGCACGGACACAAAATAGTTCCCCATGAAATAACAAAATTGCACTCAGTTTCCACAGGAATCATCAAATTAACCACAGAAACACATTTTAGACACGTCCTTTCATTTTCTCTAAAAAACAATGCAGCAGAAGTGCTTGCTGTCAAATTTTCAAATGGGACTACTTTTGACTACTACGACCCGGAAGGACTTCGCAGTGGTGTCACTCCATAAACGACAGCAGTTGGTCAAACACAGAAGGGTTCCGAATAAGGAGAGACCATGAACGACAACTTACGGCAAATTCTGATTGTATCGAACAGACCTAGCTTTCAAAGCGAAAGTTTCGCAGACCCACAATACCGTAAGCCGGTGTCGAATTATCATTCGACCCCCATATGAAAGGTAAGCAATTCATATAAAAAATCGCTCATTGGCCCGCCAGCTACTTGTACCTTTTGATTTCACTCTAAGTAAAATTGAAAAATATCCCCATTTTCATGACAAGTAGCTGCCCCCTTTAATGAATAAAAATGGATTCATTTTGATATCTTTAATTTCTCCTAAGTATCCTCAATATGATTTGTTGAAAATTTTTGAAAAATCCCTCTAAATCTAGCCAGCTACTTGTACATTTTAAATCATCATTTCGAAAAAGTGCAAAATTGTTCCGTTTTCATATCAAGTAGCTGGCCCCTTTAATAACCGGAAATGCTTCAATTTCGAGTTTTCTCGTGCATTTATACTCTCTTTTATTCAATACGAGCACTCAATTTCAAAAATCGCTCTTAGGCTCGCCAGTTACCTTTGCCTTTTGATTTCACTCTAGGTAAAAGTGAAAAATATCCGCATTTTCATGACGACTACCTGGCCCCTTAAATGGATCAGAATGGATTGATTTTGATACTTTTAATTTCTTCTAAGTGTCCCCAAAAAATTTGTTGAAATATTTTGAAAAATCTCTATCAATCTCGCTAGCTACATTACTTCGAAAAACAGCAAATTTGTCCAGTTTTCAAATCAAGTAGCTGGCCCCTTTAATAACTGGAAATAATTCATTTTTGAGTTTTCTTATACATTCACAGTATCAAAACATGCATTTAATTTCAAAATTCGCTCTTAGGCTCGCCAGCTACTTGTACCTTTTGAGTTCACTCTAAGTAAAATTGAAAAATATCCGCATTTTCCTGACGAGTAGCTGGGCCCTTTAAATGATAAGAATGGATTGATTTTGATACCTTTAATTTCCCCTAGATATCCTCAATATGATTTGTTGAAATATTTTGAAAAATCTCTCTAAATCTAGTCAGCTACTTGTACATTTTAAATCATCATATCGCAAAAGTGCAAAATTGTCCCGTTTTCATATCAAGTAGCTGGCCCCTTTAATGACTGGAAATGCTTCAGTTTTGAGTTTTCTGACGCATTTATAGTCTACTTCATTCAACACAAGCACTTAATTACAAAAACAGCTCTTAGACTCGCCAGCTACTTGTACCTTTGAATTCCTCTCTAAGTGAAATTGAAAATTGTCCCAATTTACATGACGAGTAGCTGGCCCCTTTAATAATCAAAAATGAATTGAAAAGGATATTTTCAATTTCTCCGTAGTACAGTGAATGTGATTCTTTGAAATATTTTGAAATGTCTATCTTAATCTCGTCAGCTACTTGTACATTATGAATCCCTAATTGAAAACAAATGTGAAAAAAATTCCTATTGACAGATCTCGTAGCTTGACCCTTTAATACAGGAAATTATTTGATTTTGATTTTTCTGATGCATTTATATAGTATTCTGGATGGAAGAAAAACATTTCGTTTAAGGCGTCGACATTTGGTTTGCCAGCTACTTGTACCTTTAGGAGACTAAAAAAAAACCTCCAATTTAATTACCTATACATTGGTCGCTGGGTACGAATTGCCAGATTTTCCTTTACAAGTGACTGCTAACTAGAAGGTGGCTACCACTAGCCGGCTACAAATAACCAATTTTACCAGCTCAAGTAGCTGGCTACTAGTAGCTGTCTACTAGAAGCTAACTTTACCTGAACAAGTAGCTGGCTACTAGTAGCTAACTTTACCTATCTGAAGAAATATACCATATTTTCAGCCACATTTAATTTTCTGTAGACTAGCTTTGAAAATGAAGTCTAATATTTGTTGTCTGGTAAAGGGTAAATATGTTCTTTGTAGACAAACACAGATTAACAATAACCTGTTTTTGCGGAGATTGTGGAATAGGATCAGGCTGCATACTTAGATCTACACGCTCTGCCATTTTGTGAAATATTCTGACAAAAAAAAAACACACACACACAGAGTTGAACTCACTATATTTTTCATCTGCTGTAGCGATTGAGAATGTACAACACATTCATTCTAGCTCTTTAACAGTTAAAACAGTTTTACTTTCAATGCTTGACTACAGCGTTACTTATCTCTATTTAAGTCTTCAATAAATTCCTCAAGCTTTTCTTGAATCTGTCCATTTTTTCCTGTAGAATCTGAAAAAGAGAAAACACATTAAGTTTTAAAAACTTGACATGTATTTTGCTTTTAGCAGAAGAGTTCCTAGAAGTTAAAACATTTAGCATACAGGACTGTTGAGATAATGTAAGTAGAGTGGACACCAATACATGGAACATATAAAACTGAGATTCCAATCCTGCACTCTTTACCGAACAGATCTAGTTTTCAACCATGAAGGAGAGTACATAAGAAAACACAGTTGATAACCATAATATTCTCCTTTTTTTCATAATGTTTTCTATGTTTTCAGATACAAATCCAATGGATCCTTGGATATAACTTGGTGGAGTTCCTAATGGAACCTGTGACCCTTGTTATAAGAAGCCCTGTTCGTAATCCACTGAGCTACCGGGCTCAGAACAATATGAAATAGTTTAATATTTTGTCACCAGGTAAATGGTAACTTTCATTTTATTTATGGAATAGCGAGTTATATTAGTAGTAGGAAAGGGCCGGTTCTGGGCCAAACCCTCGGAGAGCCCCCTCTCCCCCTCTCCCTCCCCCTCTCCCCCCCTCTCCCTCTCCCCCCTCTCCCCCCTCTCCCTCGGCCCTCCCCCAAGCCCAAGCCCTCCTAGCCCTCCCCCAAGCCCAAGCCCTCCTAGCCCTCCCCCTCTCCTCTCCCTCCCCCAAGCCCCGGCTCCTCGAGCCCAAGCCCTCGGAGAGCCCCCCTCCCTCTCCTCTCCCCCAAGCCCCGGCTCCTCGAGCCCAAGCCCTCGGAGAGCCCCTCCCCCAAGCCCAGGCTCCTCTCCCCCAAGCCTCTCGAGCTCCTCCCCCAAGCTTCTCGAGCTCCTCGGCTCAAGCTCCTGTGTGTCCCCCCAAGCCTGCGCTCCTCCTGTGTGTGAAGCCTGCGCTCCTCCTTGTGTGAAGCCTGCGCTCCTCCTGTGTGTGAAGCCTGCGTTCCTCCTGTATGTGAGGCCCCCTCCCCCAAGCTCCTCGGCTCAAGCTCCTGCCCTCGGCTCAAGCTCCTGTGTGTGTGTGTGTGTGTGTGTGTGTGTGTGTGTGTGTGTGTGTGTGTGTGTGTGTGTGTGTGTGTGTGTCCCTCCTGTGTGCAAGCCCCTCCCTCGGCTCAAGCTCCTGTGTGTCCCACCAAGCCTGCGCTCCTCCTGTGTGTGAAGCCTGCGCTCCTCCTGTGTGTGAAGCCTGCGCTCCTCCTGTGTGTGAAGCCCCCTCCCCCAAGCTCCTCGGCTCAAGCTCCTGCCCTCGGCTCAAGCTCCTGTGTGTGTGTGTGTGTGTGTGTGTGTGTGCAAGCCCCTCCCTCGGCCCAAGCTCCTGCCCTCCCCCAAGCGCGCCTAGGCTTGTGTGTGGCCCAGCCTAGGCTCGTGTGTCCCAGGCTCCTCGTGTGCCCTCCTCCTGTGTGTTGAGCGAAGCTCCACCGCGTCGCGGGCCCTGCCCGACGCTTCGCCTCGTCCAGCCCAGGCCTCTCCTCCTGTGTGTGCCCTCCCAGGCCTCTCCTCGTGTGAAGCCCAGGCCTCTCCTACTTCTGTGCGCCCTACTTCCCGGGCTTCGCAATTCCATCACATTGAGGTGGCCAAAATTCCATCTACTGTTCTAAAAATCGCCGCGCATCCCGGCGAGCGGAATTCGATCGTGTCCCCAAGCTAGCGTATCGACATTATTTTCCAGGACGTAGCGTTTATCGTCGTTTCCGCTCAAGGCGATTTTATTAATCTCTTCGGTGTACAACTCGTGATTATGACTCCTAATAACTACCATTCTCCTTAATTGCGTCTTATTTTCGAACAAGCACTCTTTATAATGTTCGTGTTTAATGTGCGCTTTTACTACTCGCTTCGCGATTCCCTTACATTTCTTATTTTCCTTCCCATCGTCGCACATTTTATAGGAATATAGTTTAGACCTGAGGCCCACGAACTCCTCGATAATCTTACCGTTCATCTCGTCTTTAAACTTGCCCGGGACTTTCTTATTTAATCCCGTAGGAATACCGGAGGAATGATCGGGTGGATATTCGCTCGTATCGAACCAATATTCAATGTCGCCGCTAATATCTTTGTAATAATCTTCCGTTTCTATCTCGTACATTAAGCTATCCGTATCGGTGAAAAGGAGTTTAGCTTTTTCGCCGAATTTATCTTTAATATAATCGTAATGAAACTCATACATTAATACCTTACTTAAATCTAAAATGCACATCCCGACGTAAATGGGTTTATTAAAAAATAAACGCGTTTTTTTCATTTGGATTATACATAAATTTTCGTTGAGGACTTTTATATCGTAAAAGTTCGGTTTAGCGGCTAATTTTTCTGCCTCTTCCCTGGTACTAACTAACCTTACGTCCACTCTTTTCCTAATATTTTCCATAGTCTTACCGAATACGGAATTGTTCATGAGTTTGAAGAAATCCTTTTCGAACGCGGATTTAGCTTTCGTTCTTAGGTTAGTATTTTTTTCGATATAAGGTTTTAACCATTCGCTCTCATCGAAAGCTAGCCCCCTATGAATCTTTTTAATCTTTAGACCCATTCTTAAATATAACTTTAAAATTTTGTAATGTAATACATACCTCTCTTTATCGCGTAAATTAGGTATAAGTTTCTCGACTTTATCGACCTTTAATCTTTCCGGAGCTAACGGGAAATCGTTATGCCGCTCCTGTAATTCCTTAGGATATTCCAAATCGACTTCCAATATACAAGGTTGACTCCTCCAATTTTCTAAATCGACCATCCATCTGAAATTACCGGTAGGAAGTTTTTGGAGCATCGCGTAACCGTAGAGATTATTCGCGTCATTATAAATAATATATTTTGAGGGTTTTTTCGGATCGTATTTTTCGAGCATATATTTATTATTCGCTTTCGCGTATCGTTTAAAAATAGTCGAGACGCCTCCCCTTATTCCCTTTTCGATAAATAAAATTATGTCTGGGTCGGATAATAATTCCAATTTTACCCCGGTAGTTTTTAACATCGCCTCCCAAGCCAATCCGGGCGCCGTATAAAACCAACACGGATCTAGTTCGTAATTATCGAAACAAACGTTCCTGAAATTTTCGAAAACGTCCGCCAACAGTAAAACGTCGACCTTATTATATAAGTCGTGATAATCTTTAAAAGTTTTCATCTCGAACGTTTTCCATACGTCTTGCGCGCGTTTATAATCCTCTTCATTTATTCCGGCGAGTTTAAGCTTCGAATAAAACGCTTCTCGCGGGGGTAATTTCGTTTCCTCTAATTTACCGAGGCTATCGAACCAATCGTACGGGAATATACCCTTTTGAGAGACCAATTTGAGCTTTTCCCCCTCGAAATATTTCGCGAGATTAATCTTGTCCTCCTCAGCTAGAGTGTTAGTTAATTCGTCTAAACTTCTACCTAGAAATTTAAAACTATCGACGAATCTAATCTCGTGCGTTTTAGTTTTCGTAACCCCATCAACGACGTATTCTATCGGCACCTTTTTAGACACGCTCACGTACGTTTCCGTGTTCGAAGGTATACAAGTAACCTTACCGGGCGTACACATTAAATCTTTCATAATTAAATGAGAGTCGTACCTAGCAAAATTATGAGTGAATACGGGAGTAAAAGTAGGTTTTCTATATATTAAATTACACTCGTTGTGCGCGGCCCCCCTAAATCTCCCGGTATAATGGCAATGGTCTCTCACCTTTTTCGTCCCGGGAGACGTAGAATTAAATGGCTCCCCGCATATGTAACAATCTCTCGCTCCGTAATACCTCCTTTTATCTTCGACCGTAAAAATCATTTCCCTATGGGGTATACTATCTATTTTTCTTATAACTTTTTCTAGTTTCTTTACGAATTTCTCGGACGCGTTTTTGCCGGAAAATCGGTGCAATTTCGAAGGGAAAACGTCTTCGCAAAGCGATTTGACGTAAAAACAATACCCCGAGATTTTATGCGCTTGTTTTACTTTCGTACTGTTCCCCCTCTTTTTGTCTTTCTTTTCTAACGCGGTCTCGATGTCCGCGTAAATCACGAAGGGGAGTCTCTGTTGTTTCTGGAAATTCTTAAAAAATATCTCGGTACCCTCTTCGGGTAATTCTATTCTACAAACGTCTTTTTCTTTGCAATACTCCATATGTTTTTTTAGAGTTTCTTCTTCTTTGAAATGATTTATACACCTTTGGCAAATATGAGTTTCGTGTTCATGACCGGATAATTGTTTAGATAACAATCTACTCATATTTTTAATTAAACAATAATGCTTTATACCGTCCTTCTCGAGAAGTAAAAGATTAACGTGATGTTCTCGTTTATAAACTTCTTTACTTACACCAATCGGGTAGACCTTGTCGGAATCGATCGAGAATATCGATACGGATATCGAAGGATTTTGTTCCTCGAATTTTTTCCTATCTTGAACGGAAACGGGGTAATTAATCCCTTTCATATTTAACGAGTTTAACAGAGGTATTAGTTTACCGATTCTTTGGGGATGATCGTCCGTCGGGTTCAGAGCTCTAAGAATACAATACGCGAAACACCTGTCATCCTCCGTGTTTTTCGGATTAATAACGCTTTTCGTATTCGCTATCTTAGGAGGAATCGGGATCCAAGAACTACCCTTTAACGGTTTAAACTCTACCGTGTATAATCTTAAATCGATCGTGTAAATGACTCTCCAATAATCCATTTGCATTTCTATTTGCGCTATATTATTTAATACCCGTTCCCCCATTTCCTCGTATATTTCTTCGACATCGTCTCCCTCTAAATTATCGATCGGAAATCCGGAATGGAAATGCATAGGTTTTAATTCATTAGTTACGGAGTGTTTCATCATACACTTCATAATGAGTTTAACTTTCGTTTGACGATTCTTTCTCATAACGTCGGTTAATTTATCTTCCGCTAAATTGAGGAGTTCTTCCGGCGTATATTTGCCTCTTACAGTATATACCTTGGTAAATCCGTTAAGCGTCGATGGCCCTTCTTCCATTTCTAGTTCGTCTTTGCTCTTAAAAAACTTATCTATCTTTTCTTTTAAAGCTTCTAACTCGGGCGTTACTTTCCTCGGGGTATCGCATTCTAAATATTCGATCGACTTCTTGATCGCTTTTTTAGGTAGTGCCGCTGATTGCGGGATATGCCCTCCCCGACTAATTAGAGGATCGATTATCTCGGCTTTCTTGAGTCCGGAGTAACCGCGAATCCCTAAAGATTTACATTCCTCTCGTAATTCTTTTATCGTAAGTCTCCCGAATTGAGAAGGAAGATATAGAAGATCGATTAATCCGGCTTTCTTGCGTCGAGAGTAACCCCGAATTCCTAAAGACTTACATATCTCTTTTAACTTACTTGCCTTAATCCCACGAAATAGATCGGCTAGACTAATAGGCGGAGGATTACTTCGAAGATCGACTAATTTGGCTCTTCTAAGCGTAGAGCATCCTCGAATTCCTAAAGATTTACATTCCTCTTTTAAGTCTTTTACCGTAAGTTTCCCGAATTGAGGAGGAGGATTACGTAGAAGATCGACTAATTCGACCTTCCTGCGTCTAGAGTATCCCCGGATTCCTCTATCCCTAGCTAAATTTCTTAAACCTGTTACGGTTAACGCTTCGTAATTCGTACTCATTTTAAATTGAGAACTTTATCGCTTAACTTAAAGTCGTAATTTTATTACGATTTCAATATCGTCGTAATAAAATTACTTAACCTTATACTTATTATTCCAAATTCTCCCGCGATAGTTACTAACCGTTTGCGGGCTGCGATCTATAAATCTACCCGCGCTATAAAGCGACGGAAAGGTTTTTATTTCGCCGCTTTCGACGTCTTCTAAAGTAACTTTCCTAGGATTCTCCGGAATACTTTTTAATCTATCGTATTTGGGGTCTTTTACTTTTATCTCCTCTAGGCGTACTTTCTTTTTTTTTTATCGGATACCTTCAATCCGTGTTTTTCCGTCATCTCGATTAAACGATCTTTACTCCAGTATGAGCGGAAAACTATATCGTTTTCTTTAAGAACTTTCTTTAAATCCTCGAGAAATATCATTTTCGTAAGGGTCCGTATTCGCTTAATTCGGAACATTTCGAAATATAAGCGTAATCCTATCATGAAACAAAGAAACCCGCGATGGATTTAGTTATAAAAAATAAACTAAAACATATCGACAATAAGGTTAACACGATTTACCATGGTATCAAAAGTTTCGAAGGTAGCTATAGATGTACCCTAGTGTATTCGCATGCCTTGTACGATAGACCCGTGGATGCGCTTAACGATTTAAAAACCGAATTGTATTATCGTTACAGCGAATATATACGCGGATACGATGATTCGTGCGCGATAGTCCTTTACGTAGCTCGTCGATCGGGAAACTTTCACCGTTTCTTAGATACCCCGTTACTAGTGGTTAAAGGTTTAGACCCTTTAAGTAAGTTAACTGATTATTTGCAGCTCGATAACGGGAATAGATATATGGCCAGGGAGGATTATTAAAATTTTTAGTCGACGCTTACGACGTTGGAGACGATTTTTTCCCGTGCGTGACATTCGAGAGAACGAGCGCGTTGCCGAGAAGGAAAAAATCTTTTGCCGAGGAGTACCCGCATAGGTTAGATACCTCTATATTCCCCAGAGTTTTAGCGGAAATGCCGATTATACCATGCCCTATACTTTTAGTGTGGACGTCTAAGGACCAAATCGAAAAGGAATTTAAAAAGCAGGCAAAAAAGGGACGCGTAAAAAGAAAAAATATATAACTACCGTTTAACGTAGTTATATATTTCCTAATACACTACGCTCATTTTATTTCCGTCGGATAGGAAGTTAATTAATCTATCGCTAATAATAATAGCGAATGCCTCCGTGTTCGCGGGCGCATTTTCGGTAAAAGTCGTCTTGATTTGGATATCGGTGACCGAGTATTTTAATCTCTCGCTTTGTTTAGAAACGTCAAACACGAACAAAGGATAGAGGGTTTTGTAATCGGAGGGAGTAATGTTAGGGTTTGACACCAATTTCTTCCATGTTATAAACTTAGATCTAAATAAAGCGGCGTCGCCGTACGCTCTACTAAATTGGTTCGCGGGAAACGAAAGATTATAGTCGGCCGCGGGATATCTAAAGGAATTTAGCGTAACGTAAATATTTTTAACGTTTCTATGATCGAACACGGCCGGGTTTTGTTGTTGGTTATTACTTTTACCAGTCTGAAAGCCGACGATGATAAAACGAGGCACCTCGGGCGACGATTTAACGCCGAGTCTCCAGGTAAACGTTGTTGCCTGAGTAACCGAGATAGAGTCGCACTGCCTCATTCTATATCCGACCGGCACTTTTTCTTTTCTCTCGATAATTTTATAAAGTTCCATCTTCTCTCCATCCGCGGGTAACACGTGCGGCATATACCAAGATATTTTAATTAAATTAATACTACCATCGGCGGGGGCGACGCCATCTCGAAAGACCGCATCATTATCGCCAATTCTCGTCAAGGTGAGAGTTTGCTTCATTTCTGTATATTATCTTATTATAATCGTCGCAAAAACCGAAAATATGTTTTAACGGAACTCTGAAGCTAAAGGTACCTCTCGGAAGAGGATTATTAATGATATAATTTCTCCTTACGACGAAACCGGTGTTTCCGGCGGCCGCGTTAGCCGTCGTATCTTTATACCAACATTGATTTAGCCCTTGCGATTTAGAAAAATCGTTGGGATATTTTAATAAGCCGAGCATCATAGTAGCCTGACCGGGATACAATAGGGATTCGATGTCCATGCCCGAAAGTTGATACTTTATATTTTTAAAAAGATACATGAGACCGTTGTTTATTAAAGAAATATTGGTATTCGCGTCGTAAACCGCCCCGGTATCGCTTCTTATTAATTCGCCTATAAAAAGTAAATAACTCTCGCTAGGATGTGTAAAAATATCTTGGGTCTCGATGTTAATCCTAATATCTCCTCCCGAGTTGTTGAGGTTCGTACCGGTGACCGGTTGGTACTCGAAGTGTTCGTACTCGACGATACTATCGTCTTTTAAAACTGGTTCGGTTATTTTGAAAATGTCCATTTTTTTATACGATTATAATTTTTTTTAAATTAACCAAAGCTGGGGAGAAGACGCGTTTTTGGCATTAACGAACACGCTTTTAAGCCGAATAACGTTCGCGGTAAATACTTTAGTTTTTGCGTAAACTTTGTTACCGTATACGAACGTTACTCGGGGAATACCCCACTTTTCTAAACGTTCATTTACCTTTTTCTCGATCCCTTTCATCTCGGTTATTTTTTCGGGAGATAACTCGACGACGGATTTCTTATAACCGTATTTCATTTCGTTAGTTTTAAGGATTTTACAATCTTTTAGACTTAAAAACGCGCCTTCTATATTAATAGAACTAGTACCGTATTCTTTATAATATACGCGATTAAACGTTAACATTATCTTTTTTTATAAGTAACGTCTTAACTTATACTATTTTAATGCCCGTTCCGCTTTTTAATTTTTTAACTAAGTCTCGAATAGGGATAGCGCTTCCATCTATTAACGTACTAATGTCGACCGGAGCGGAGGTGTGTTCTCGTAAAATTCTCTTCGATTTCGGCGTCAAAGCTTTCGTAACTAATTTTTTCCCCGTTTCTATAGCCGCGCTTTTTCCGACCTCTAAAGCTTTCTTTGCGCCTTCCTTAGCTACGCTCTTTCCCACATCGAGGGCGGAACTCGCGAGTTGTTTAGCCGCGCTACTCGTAAAAAGTCTCGCTAAAAAGCTAGCGATACTATCGAAGATTCCGGAACCACCGTACGAATACCTTCTTTTAAATCCGTGTTTTTTAACGATAATCATCCTTTTTTTATAACGTAGACATTAATTTTTTATATTCTCTCGAATTTAAAAAGCCTTGTCTTTTTAATTCGTCGCAAATACTCACTAACTCGTTTCTTACGCCCGTATTACCCGCTTTTTTACTCGCCAGCAATAGGTCCATTCTTTCTATTAACGCGTTAGGGTCAGACGGGATAACAACGATACCCTGTCCTCGATGTTCTCTATTATCCCAAATAGGTCTAAGTATAACGTTCCATTTTTTACTTTTAGAAGATTTAGGATATTTACTCGTCGGATCGTTGTCGCGATAAAGGGTGTTGGTTTTTGTCATCAACTTCGCGTAGTTTACGAAATCTCCGGCCGTATAAATATTATCATCCGGGTCCTTAGAAACGATTAACTCCCATAGACCGGGGGTACCTTCATATTCCTCACCGTCAACAATAATATTGTCGTCTATAATAACAACTGGTTTGTCACCGATATAAAAATTACCATTTCTATCATATAGTCCATACGTTGTATCAGCTTCAGACTTAGTAGCAAACTTTCTTAAATACTTTTCCGCTATTGTCCCAATAAATTGTACATCTTCTCCCGTTGGTTTATCATAAGCTGTGATAGAAGGAAAGGCTGGAAACTTAATAGCCTCGATACCCTCTTTAATAGGTCTAAGTTCTTCCGTAATCTCCCTCGCCGCGGCTTTTTGCGTTTCCGTAACGGGTTTAAAAAACTTTGAAAGATGGGCTTGAAGTTCCCGTTCACCCGTTCTCTCCGCTAGTAGATTGTCCCGAATATTCTTTCTCGTTTCGAGATACTCCTTTACGATTAAGTCCATTTTCGCGGGATCGGTTATTTTTAAAAAAGACATTTTTTATATATTATAATTTTTTTTAACGCGATTTTCATCGCAGTTTTCAACGCGATTTTCAACGCAGTTTTCAACGCGATTTTCAACGCAGTTTTCAACGCGATTTTCATCGCAGTTTTCAACGTACAAAAAATATATATTCTTTTTTAAAAAACCAGAATATATATTTTCTCAACTCGTTTCGTAATTAAAGTTACACGAAAAATTTATTTTTCTAGGCACAATTCTTTTCCACCAACCTCCGAAAGGACTCGCGCACTTCTTGCCTCCCTCTCTCGATTAAACTTTCTTCGTTTTCGGTAGATTTCTTAATTTTCGTTCTTATCTCCTCCTTCATTTTCTTATACTTATCTCGTTCTTCCGTGATAAGTTTAAATTCTTCGTCCGACGCGTAATTGTCGATTAAAGCTTTAGATACGTGCGAAGCGATTGTATCGAGCTTAGCATCAGCCGCCATTCGAATCTTTCGATGTTTTTCTACCTTAGTCGTCGATTTTCTTACCACGTATTTACCTATTATCGAAAGAAGTCCGGTTATCCCCGCTGCAACTTCTAACGCTATGACGGCCGGAATAGCTACGACGGTAGATAGTAAACCGATTCCGCCTACTCCCGAAGCCATGGTTACCGTGACCAAAATCGTGTCGACGTTGTCAACGATTCTCGCGGCTCTAAAATATTTTTTAGCTAAGGCGTCCCTCTCCCGAATTTCATTCTCGAGAAACTCTCGTACTTCGGATATTTCTCGTAAACGGTAGGAGTGACCCCCGTTATCCATAGGTGGAGCGCTCGGATATAATTTCTTAGAAGGATGTTCTTGATCCGTTTCTATCATTTCTTTTTATAGAAATAATATTTTTTTTTTTACGCCAGATAATTTAGGTAGCAAAATAACTCGCCCTCGGGTATTTCGATAGGTTTCCCGGAGAAATTATAAATATAGACTAAGATATCGTCGACCTTATTATCGAGATACATTCCGTTAAGAACGGAAAAACTATCTTTCCATTTATTACTAACGGATATCGCTACGACACCTCGCGTAAATATATAACCGAATCCTAGCGAAAGTCTCGCGCCATCGCGAGGTGGAATCTTGATAGTTACTTGCGAGTATATTTTCCATTTTAGAGGATCTCGTTTTAAGGGAGGATACCTTACCGAATGAGGTTTCCAAAATATAGTTTTATGTCGAGTAGTAGTATTAGGTTTTATACCGAATTTATGGATATCCATTTTTTATTACATTATATAATCGTAATATCCGTAGTTCTCGAGAAAAGTGCCTTTATAATTTGCGACGAGAAATAATGGTTCGCCTCTCGAGATAGTAATAGTTTTATGGGAAATATTTTTTATAATCGTCGTTATATCTTCTCTCCCTTCGATTGTGCGTACATGACTGTTTCTTATACCGCTTAAGATTAAAGATCTATCGAGTAGAACTAGTAAATTATCGTAATAATCGAGTAAATCATCGCACGATGTAACGAACCCGAGACCGAGCTGAAGTTTTACAGCATCATTGGGTTTTAGTTCTATTTCTTGTTGCGAATATATTCTCCATACATGACTCCCAACTTGCGAAGGAAGGTAATCTAAATCCGGAGAAGGAAGCCACTTTACCGTGTCGGTAACATTTGTGCGCGTTTCTTTAAAAATATTAGCTTCGCTTAACATTTTTATATAGTAAAGAAATATTTTCTTTAAATTAAATTTCATAATATGGCGCCTAAAATAGGGATATTAGCGAATGGACTATTAGGTCCGAGCAAAAGTCCTCTTCCGTCGTAAATCTTTCCCCCTCGCTTTAAATATAAACCGTCGCCGTAAGACTTTAATCCTTTCCCTTTATACTGCTTTAAGTATAATCCGCATCCGTCGGTTTCGACTTGACAAACGTTTCCTCCTTTTTTAAGATAAAGGCCCGACCCCATCGCTTTTTGTAAGCCCGTTTGCGCTAATCCTGAAAGAGCGCCGACGCCTAAAGCCGGTAAAACGGTTTTCGCGAGCATTGGTAAAGCTCTAGCGGCCAACCCGGCCAACATTCCGAGAAAACCTCCCTCTATTTTCGCGTTATATTTAAGTTGTTTCGCGGACATTTTAATCGTGATACCCTTACCGTCCTCGTGGGCTTTAGCTATTTTTCTCGCTTGAGAATCGGTTAACGCTAAAACGTCATTACCTCGTAAATCTTCGCGACCTAAACGAATACTTACCGGACAACCGGCTTTAACGGCGTGTTGAAGCTTTTGCTTTTGCCCTTCCGATATATTTACTTTAACGTTAGTACTATAACTCCCCATTTTATTATATAATTATTTTTTTATCTCGCTTCTCTAATATGAAACCTAATCGTTAAATTTTCGCCTCTGAGATTTAGTAAATTGCCGTCTTGATCCGTAATACTTACCTCAAGGTTATGTATTTCGTCTAACGTTATCGGTAGGTATACTAAATTAACCGGCGACTCGATTATCTTATATCCGGGCGCAACATCCGGGAAAAAGGAATAAATAACGTTTTTGGTCGTACCATTAACGTAACTTCCCGAAATAATATCTATACTAACGAGTAAGCTGTTTATACTAAGAATGTTCACTACGTTCTCCGACTCGTGAAATCCTCGCGTATATTTAGCTCTAGTAAATCCTAATACTCTAGCGATGGAGCTCGGTTGATTGAAATCCACTCGATAACCGTTTTCCAGAGTAAGAACGGACTTTAAGGTATTGGTGTTCGCGGAAATGTTAATATAGTACCCTTCGTTAATTTCGTCGTAATGGCCCCTTTTTCTCATTTCCTGATGAATGGTAGCGTTAATGTCGGCGAGGTCGTAACTTCCTTCGGGTATTTTTATTTTAACCCACGAATTACCGTCGTCCAGAGAATAAACGAATACGTTGTTCGTTCCATCGATATTCGGGAACGAGTAGTAAGTTTCGAGGTTTACTAAAGCTATTTCGTACACTCTATCCTTTTCCAACCGAATGGGAGGATTAAACCTCGTAGTAAAGCGCGTCTCGTTGTCGCTTACTATAATTTGAAACGATGTTTTATGTTCCATTTTTTTTTACGTATAAATTAAATTAAAATGTTCCATCGCGATATTAAAAAAATTCTTCTAACCCTTCTTTCGCGCTATATTCGAAACTATAATTATAATAATCGGTAAAAAATTCTATTACTTCATCTTCATCGATCTCCCCGTAAGTTTTACACGCGGAGGTAATATTAATAATAAAATATACGTCGAAATAAAAATCGTACAACAATTTTACGGTTCTAATTTCCTTGCCCATTCCTCGCACGATATCCGATCGTTCTTCTAAGTAATCTATTAATATTTTTACTAAATCCTTTTTCTCGCGGTTCTCGTAGTTTTTTTTTTTTTTATTCCTATTTGTTCTAGTATCATTTTTAAATTATGTCTCGTAAAACGTTCCGCGTTTTTTTCTAGATCGGATTTTAATCTTATAAAAACTAAATCGCAATTTTCTATATATTTTTCTAACATCCCCCTTTTTATTATATAAGGAAAATAATTTCTTTAACTTACCGATTTAGGCACGTAAAAATTGTCAAAACCGTTTCTATATTTCCCATCGTGTTTTTTATTAGTTAAATCGATGATAGCGAAACCGTGCGGTCTTTCCCACGTCCTTTTACAAAATTCTCTAAATTCGTCTTTCGACATATCATCGCCTACGTGATCGTTATAGATATGATTAACGTTTTTTAGGTCTTGTCGAGAAAGGCAAATAAAATTAGCGTTTTCTCTAATAGTTTGTCTCGGTAGTCTAAAATAATTTTGCTAGAGATAAAAACAGTCGACATTACTATGCCTTCCTCGAACGTAATAACACTCGCATTTATTTTGCCTTTCTAAAAGTAAATCGTCAAAGATCATCAAATTTTTATTTTCCGAGTTTACCTCTCTCGGATCGGGAACGTCGCTCGCATTTTCGAAGAAGTTGCAATCTATATCCGATTTATTCTTAATCGTTTTAGTCCATTCTTCGACTAAAGCTGTTGGTTCGACGTCTAGTTCTTGTATCTCATTACGCGTGTTAAACAACCTTAAGATACATTCTTTCGGTAGTTTTTCTTCGAAAGCCTTTTTTAGTATTCGGTATTCGGGTTGAAAAAGACTTTTTCCGAAGACGCTCAAATCGTTTTAGTCGAGCCAACCCGGTCTAAGTAAAAGGTTTAATAATAAAGTAGTTTTGCCGCATCCCGATTTGCCTATAATTAAACCTCTAATACTTCTCGGTAAAAGGGAATGATTAAATCTCCTCGATAGTCCTTCATTCCACGATAAATTTATAATATCCATTTTTTATATAATATTTTTTTATTCCTTATATAAAAAATGTATTGCGTTAAATGTAAAAAACGTACCGATACGATTAATATAACTCACGCCGTTAGTAGAAATAACAGGAATATGAAACGCGGAACGTGCGCGGTTTGCGGAACTACTAAAACCCAATTCGTTAAGACAGCGAAGGGTGGATCGATACTAAATAAAGTTATAAACAACATGCCTTTCGAAATGCATCTCCCTGGTCATAATTTTACGGGACCCGGCACTAAATTAAAGGAAAGACTCAATCCGGATTTAACGCCGAAGAAATGGAGTAAACCGATAAATCGCGTCGATAAAGCCGCTTATCATCACGACGTTTGCTATCTTAAGCACGATGATACTGCCACGAGAAACGCCGTGTGCGATAAGAATATGTTAAAGGAGTTAGAAGGGATTTACGATCCTACTATTAGGGAAAAGATGGAAAGGGGTTTGGTAATTAAACTCATCGGAACGAAGATGAAATTCGGAATGGGAACGGAAAAAAAACTTCCGAATTGATCGAGTTAGCGGAGGAATTGCATAAACCCGTGAGAAGAAAATTTAAGAAAAGGAGAGTTATAGTAAACGGTATAGATAAGATATGGGCCGCGGATTTAGTAGACATGCGAGCTTTTTCTAAATATAATCGCGACGTAAAATACCTTCTCGCTGTCATCGACATCTTTTCTAAATACGGATGGTTAGTGCCATTAGAAGACAAATCAGGGAAATCTACCGCTATAGCGTTAGAGAGTATTTTTAAGGAGAGGAAACCCGAAAAAATGTGGGTGGATGAGGGTAGAGAGTTTTATAACAAAGACGTAAAAGCGTTGGTCGAAATATATTCTACCCAAAACGAGGAGAAATCTAGCGTCGTCGAGAGATGGATTAGAACGATGAAAGAAAAGATGTGAAAGTATTTTTCCGCTAACAACACGTACGTTTACATCGACGCGTTACCTGATCTCGTTAAAGAATATAATAATACGAGGCATTCGTCCATTAAGATGACTCCGGTAAACGCGAGTAAAAAAGAAAACGAAACGAGAGTTTGGAGAAATCTTTACCCCCATCGTCCCGAGATAAAAGAAACTCCCAAGTTTTCCGTCGGAGATAAAGTGAGAATATCTAAAAAGAAAAAGACTTTCGAGAAAGGTTATACGACGAGATGGACTGACGAGGTTTTTACGGTTTCTGAAGTGAAACACACATCGCCTATAACGTATAGAATTAAGGATCTTAACGGGGAAGAAATAGAAGGCGCATTTTACGAACCCGAACTTCAGAAAACTACCCAAGAGACGTTTAGGATAGAAAAGGTTATTAAAAAAGAAAAAGATAAATCTCTAGTAAAGTGGGCGGGTTATCCTGACGAATTTAATTCTTGGGTCGATAATAAAAATATCGAACGATTCTAAAAATGACGGATATCGAGATCGTAAGAAACGTAATTTTACCGAATAAACCGTTGAGCAATTTCGAATTGGAAGATGCGGCGAGAAGATTAAAGATTCTTTCTTTTAGGGGAGTCTTTTTATTAGATACGTTACCGAAAAAACCGAGTAAAAAAGAATGCGGTATAGTAAACTTCGATAAAAGCGGCGGGCCCGGCACGCATTGGGTCGCTTGGTATAAAAACGGCGAAACTAAAATTTATTTCAACAGTTACGGAATACAGCCGCCTATCGAGGTTCGAGAGTATCTGAAAAGCCCGATACGGTACAATACCGATCAATTACAACGGGCGGGACAAGTATTTTGCGGTCATCTATGTTTGTACGTTCTAAAAGAGTTAGGCGCGGGAAATAAATTTCGAGACGTTTTAAATAAACTTTTTTAGTAATATATAAAAAATGCCCGTTGACAAATTCGGAAGAATGAAAGGCGATGAAGCGAGCGGTGACGGTGTGTCACTCGCTTACGTAAATAATAATTTTTTACGTATAGACGGAACGACCGTCGTTACCGGTTCTATAGACATGTACGGTAATACGTTAACGAGGGTTAGTAATCCGGTAAATCCTCATGACGCGGCAACTAAGGATTACGTGGATGGAACTTCTGGCGGGGGGCTATTAAAAGAAAACGGCGGATACCAAGCCCTCGGATTTATAAATATGGGTTTCAACGAAATAAGAAACGTTAAGCAACCAACAGAACCGAATGAAGCCGCTGCTAAAAAATACGTAGATAATTTCAATCAAGCCTTCGTTTATAAAGACGGTAGGTGGTTTGTGGCAGTCGATGAAATCTCTATGGAAGGACGAAGAATTAATAATCTCGGAATCCCTACGAGACACGATCAAGCCGCTAATAAGTTTTACGTAGATACCACCGTTGAGGCGGCTACCGCGGACGAAAAAGCTTTGACAATAAAACGAGATGGAAATTTCTTAATAGCCGGTGGATTAGATATGAATAATAACCCGATTACTGGGTTACCTAATCCCCCATCCCGCGATGCCGCTGCGAATAAAGATTATGTCGATAATGGTGGGGCCATCGTAAAAAATCCGGATGGAAGTTTAAAGGTAGTGGCGGACATAGATCTTCGGGGTTATTCTCTAAAAAACGCCAGAAATCCCGAACAAGGAGGTGATTTAGCAACACGATCCTATGTGCTACAATGGGCCAGACATCTAACGCAGGATATAGAGTTAAGACGTCCTATTATAACCGTGTGGGCGGAAGAACAGGGACCGATTGCAGACGGTAATTTCGAATTTTCATTCGGTAACGGTAATTCGGGTAAAAGGCATGGCTTAGGAGGTTACTGCATGATTATGTCGGATAAAATTTTAGGAGGAAGTTTAGCGTTTGTTAAAAGGAATCCTAATGTACAGGAAGAGGTAAAAGTTAATATTACGGTAAACGGAACGGAGTGGGCTGATTACTCTATTATTAAAAAAGCGGATGAAACTTGCAGCTGTACAGTTTTCCCCAAGGGGGGTTGGAGGTAAAGCGATGCGACGTGATAAACTTTATTTCGAGATCAAATAACCCCGATGTAACGCACGCTTATATATCTATTTTGATACTGTTTCACTCGCATCTATTTAAATAACTCGTAAAATATAACTCGGTTTTTAGAGTTATATTTTAAGTTCAATCGTCTTCGTCAGAACTCAGACATTCGTCTAAGATACTAGGTATAATTTCCACTTCCCTTCCGGGTAATTGTACTTTCTCTTCCATTATTTTTACCGATGAAACTTTAATCTGAATCGTTTCGACCATTTTATTTTTAAATATTCCTTCTACTTTTAAAATACAAACCAACTTACAAGCCATTCTCTTATACGAAAGAGGGTCCACCTCTTTGCCGTTTACGTCGTAAAAACGAGTCTTATCTTGACTGTTTTCGTAAAGCTTCGGGTATAACATAGCCGTTCCATCCTCTTTATATCTTAAAATATTAATATCGCTCAATTTTTTGATACCATCTTCCTCTAGTTCCTTGTCCTCTCCGTGTTCTCGGAAGAAATCCCATAGCTTTTCCAGATCTTCTTTAAAAGCTTTTTCCCCTTTCGTAGGCTTTTTATCGTTATAACATACTAAAGATAAGGAGTAATCTCTTAGATCATTTCCAAAATCCGTATTAACGCCGTACGAAAACAGAGTGGGGGTACGTATAAACAACGAAGCATTTTTACCGTTAGAATATTTATACTCTACCGGAATCTTAACGTAACCGAAATCTCTGTTTCTATATTTTTTCCCGTAATTTATAGAAAGGTTTTCTTTACGAAGTTCGCCGTATTTGATGCGATTCATTTCCGTAAGTATTTTTATCTCGTCCTAACTTAAATTCATTTTCCGAAGAGATTAATAAAATCGCCTTGAGCGGAAACGACGATAAACGCTACGTCCTGGAAAATAATGTCGATACGCTAGCTTGGGGACACGATCGAATTCCGCTCGCCGGGATGCGCGGCGATTTTTAGAACAGTAGATGGAATTTTGGCCACCTCAATGTGATGGAATTGCGAAGCCCGGGAAGTAGGGCGCACAGAAGTAGGAGAGGCCTGGGCTTCACACGAGGAGAGGCCTGGGAGGGCACACACAGGAGGAGAGGCCTGGGCTGGACGAGGCGAAGCGTCGGGCAGGGCCCGCGACGCGGTGGAGCTTCGCTCAACACACAGGAGGAGGGCACACGAGGAGCCTGGGACACACGAGCCTAGGCTGGGCCACACACAAGCCTAGGCGCGCTTGGGGGAGGGCAGGAGCTTGGGCCGAGGGAGGGGCTTGCACACACACACACACACAGGAGCTTGAGCCGAGGGCAGGAGCTTGAGCCGAGGAGCTTGGGGGAGGGGGCTTCACACACAGGAGGAGCGCAGGCTTCACACACAGGAGGAGCGCAGGCTTCACACACAGGAGGAGCGCAGGCTTGGTGGGACACACAGGAGCTTGAGCCGAGGGAGGGGCTTGAACACAGGAGGGGCACACACACACACACACACACACACACACAGGAGCTTGAGCCGAGGGCAGGAGCTTGAGCCGAGGAGCTTGGGGGAGGGGGCCTCACACACAGGAGGAGCGCAGGCTTCACACACAGGAGGAGCGCAGGCTTCACACACAGGAGGAGCGCAGGCTTCACACACAGGAGGAGCGCAGGCTTGGGGGGACACACAGGAGCTTGAGCCGAGGAGCTCGAGAAGCTTGGGGGAGGAGCTCGAGAGGCTTGGGGGAGAGGAGCCTGGGCTTGGGGGAGGGGCTCTCCGAGGGCTTGGGCTCGAGGAGCCGGGGCTTGGGGGAGAGGAGAGGGAGGGGGGCTCTCCGAGGGCTTGGGCTCGAGGAGCCGGGGCTTGGGGGAGGGAGAGGAGAGGGGGAGGGCTAGGAGGGCTTGGGCTTGGGGGAGGGCTAGGAGGGCTTGGGCTTGGGGGAGGGCCGAGGGAGAGGGGGGAGAGGGGGGAGAGGGAGAGGGGGGAGAGGGGGGAGAGGGCTTGGGCTCGAGGAGCCGGGGCTTGGGGGAGGGCTAGGAGGGCTTGGGCTTGGGGGAGGGCCGAGGGAGAGGGGGGAGAGGGGGGAGAGGGGGAGAGGGGGAGGGAGAGGGGGGGAGAGGGGGCTCTCCGAGGGTTTGGCCCAGAACCGGCCCTTTCCTACTACTTACATTGCTTTCTAATCTAGGTTAATCGTATTAATGTGCTTTTTCCTGATATGAAATCTGATCTTTCAACCATTTCTCATCCAACACATCGAACCATGTAAGATCCCGAAGAATGAAACAAGATGCAATGTTGAAAGTTTACAGCAAAAGCCCGAGTTTTGGCAACCTTATAGAAGAAGACTTTTGAAAACATTAAAGAAAAAGGAGAAAATACAGGTAACAACAACAACGTTTTTTTCCTTTCAAAAAAAATTTTCATTTTCAGAGTTACTTTACTTTGTCGTCTGCAAATGCTTTCAATTTGTTCAAGTCTAATTTTGTGGTATTTTGGTAATATGTTAAATACAGATTTACCACTAGTACTTAGTAATTTCTGCAGCTAATTCAACTGGTCTTCGTGTCCGTAATTTTATCAAGTGTTATATGTCATTTAAAAAAATCATCCAAAACATCTTAAAATTATTCTTTCTAACATACCCACTGAAAGACAAGAAAATTTCACAGTGTTCATACAAAAAAAAAATGCTTACTACAATGGTTGTTCAAAGAATAAGGCCCTTTGAGCAAAAGAACGTGTAAAAAATCTCCATATAAGGTCTGTAAGTTTCGTCACGTGACCGCGAAAGTTCTTCACTTCCGGGATCTACCATAAATTTATCTCCTATTCATCAAAGTGTGTGGAAAGATACACGAAGCAATTACGGAGAATTAAGTCAGCTTTTAAAAGTCCGTGCGATTTGAAAATTTCAGTAATCGATCAGACACCGACACGCCACAAGAACAGATCGTATTCAGCGCAGGCAAACAGGTTGATGGTTGAACCTACTTTCGATTTCGTATTCAATAGAATAACTTTTTTTTTTGACGGACTTAAATCAAAATAGGTGAATCACGTTTCTTTTACAAAACTACAGTTGTGTGAAGGCATAAAATGAAAACATAAGTACTATGCAAGACGTTTAAAGCAGATATTTACATTTGTAATCCTCAATTTGCCGAGCCCGAGGGCGATCGCACAGATCTACGTTTCCGCTGTAAAATTCACCATCTGATAATATTCCAGTATTTTAAAGACAGCGTCATAAGTATATTCTTCTCGACTAATTGTTAGGAAATAAACACGATGACTCAATGAATACATTTTGAATGATTTTCATATCATTCAAACTTTTTCGCAGATTGTGCTTGACGATGTAAACAATATAGTAGGATATGTTAAATCTACGAGGTGTCAACGTACGTCCCATGACAGAGAAGGCTACAATGTCATCATTTACCAGCAACAGCAGACTCGTTATTGGGTAATTATACGCATCATTTCCATGCCGTTTGAATATAATTTAAATGTTTAGATTAAGATCTAGTTATTTTTTGTTGAAAAAATAAAACAAAAAATTAAAGTACATTGAAGCAAAAATACAGTCGCATACACTTTGAAAAAAAAGACAACTTTGCCATAAAACCGTCGACAGAGACCACCAAATAGCTTGAGTCGTTTGTTAGACAAAATGAGTTTTTGGATCCATGATTATGTGAAGACTTGCTTGGTACATTGCATCACAGAAATACATTGAGCCCCCTTTTGCCAGAACATGGCTCTAATATATTCAACACAGATGGAAATTTCAGAAAGTATGACAGTGATTAAAAGCCAAAATCCAATGAGTCACTCTAAAAAAAGGGAGGCTTATGTATGCTGACACAGGTCATGTTACTTGATACACTGAAACTGGATGTTTCAACAAACCTTCTGGTGCCCCTGGTGAGGCAGTGCAGAGCACAAGCCTAGCACTGGTGAACCCATTCAATTTGTAGACAGTTACATAAATGGAAATTACCAGTCATTGAAGCCACTCCAGTAATGTGTTTTCAAACATCAAACCATATAAGACAGTTCAGATTCAAGATCGGACTGCATGTTCAGTGCAGTCTGATCTTGACCAACACTTTCCTGAAAAGCATATTTATCTTTTTACCACACAACAGAATCTTAGACTGGTTCAAATTGAAAGGATTTGCAGATGACAAATAATACCGTATGGAAATTTCTTTGATAGGGTAGAAAACATTTTTGAAAAAGGAGAAAATGCTGGTTACCAGCATTTTCTCCTTTTCCTACAGTGTTTTCAAAAGGCTTCTTCCTCAGGGCCTTTAAAACTCCGGATTGTGTGGTAAAGGATTAATTGTGCTCTGCAGGCTAAGGGTCATTAAAGAAAAATGCAGTATGCTTGTTCCACTGTGCACAGTGAATATTAGTGTTGTGCATGGTACTTTGGAAAGATACCCATGACCAGGTGCACTGACTGGCATATGAATGAAATGTTTAACCCTTTACCTTTACCCTTTAACTCCAAAGAAAACTGTTTATGAAAACATTATGGAAATAGGAGAAAATACTGGTAACCAGCATTTTTTCCTTTTCCAAGGATATTTTCTATCCTTCCATAAATGAATTTCAGTTGTTTAGCCACTCTTACTTCGTCTACAAGTGCTTTCAATATATACAAGTCATTAACCCTGTTGTTTGGTAACAGCTTACCCAGTTCTTTGATACAGCCGATACATGTTCAAATCTAACAATCAATTTACATAATGCAAGGGCTTACTGGTGCGTTACACATACAGACGAACAGACACAAGATGGAAAGGCTTATGTCAGTATATGTATTGGGTTATAATAATGGCCTTCTTGTCATTCATTACAGGTGTAGAAATTCTTTGAGTAGGTTTGTGCGAGAGAACTCTGGTATCAGTGAAGTTCACCAGTAAATCATCATCGGAAAGATATTATGCCCTGTGTAATCCAGCAAAGGAAAATGATTTATGACAGCTATTGTGACAACACAAAGACTTTCAAGGTATTCTGCAATTATTTAATTAAAAGTTATTTTATACATGTACAAGCATAGTTTGTCACATTTAAGTCTTGTTATGTGACCGATTCTAAACCTTTACTACACAGAGAATTTCAAGCATTACCCCTTTTGCAAAGGGGAAAAATGACCCATTAGGATAGACTTAATCAAATTACTAATGAAATTAACAGTGTTGTCACAGTATAATATTATAATGAATTTTTTGTTATCATAATGTTGTCTCGGTACAGAGAGATAAACAAAAATCCAACAGTCAGACCATTTAGAGTGGCTTTTGTGGAGTATAACAACAAATTTGCAAGAGTATTTTGGTATTATCATTGCAACCACTTCACTTATCCCTGTGTTTGTAATCCAAGGGTCGCAAGTTCGGGCCTCAGCTCCCCTCGAGGATTGATGATAGCAAATGGGACAGGATTAAGCGGTCTCTCATGATGTCTATGTAGGAAAGCAGCCAGTGGCTTGTACAGAGTGTGTAAAATACTGATGTAAAAAACTCCAGCAAAGCCTGGATAGGTGTACTGGCCGCCGCGACGTAACTGAGATATTGTTAAAAATAGAATTAAACACCTAACAAACAAACGAGATCAATCCTCAGAAAGACAGTTGAGATTCTAACTCACAAATCATGATAGATGTGCTATTACGTCAGTTACCTGAGTTTGGCCTAATCGATTTAATTATAACATAACAAGCTATCAATGATACTCACTGTTGTGCAGAAACAATGACAAAACAACAAGTTTAAATATGTAAACATATTTGAAATTTATCCATGATATCAAAAGCCTATTCGAAATTATAAAGCACATTAAATCAGAAGGGGAAAAAAGACAATATTCGATTGCTAGAGAAGTAAAGTACTTTCCCTGTATGCCATTCCGTAACCCAGAAACAACAAATAACTCAACAATATTGTATTACAAATTGTAATTTGGCATAGTCGTGATAAGCGCTTGGGTATCCCGTAGTCTTTCGCACTTTACTATACATGTACATAACTTTTTAGCAATTCATACTACCGCCATAACACAGTCTCATCGATACAACATATAACAAGATAAATCGAAAAAAAAATCTAGACACGTCGTTACCCGAAGCTGAATGACAACATCAAACACATACATACATACATACATACATACATACATATAAAATTTCCATTTGATTAGCGTACAATACGCTTATTTTTTGGTTACTCGCGGTATACACGAGGAAAAATTATTGTCGCCTAATTCTTACACAAGTCTTATAAAATTGTACTAGTGTAAAAAGACGGTGCTCATTTTTTTTTTTTCTTTTTGTTACAAAACTAAACTGTGATCGATCAATCACTAGACTTTGTATGACAGTATGTGTGTGACAGTCAATAAGTAAGAAAGAGACGTACAAGAAAAAGATTCTTTTAATGATATTTTCGTAATATGTTGGGTCCGTGGTTGTGAGGTAGAGCGTCGGCCTCGTAACCATAAGGTCCCGAGTTCGATACCTGGGGGCAGGTCCACTTATTCGGTGTAGTTCCCAGGAAGCAGAATCAAGAGAGATAAGTTGTAAGAACTTGTTTCTCAATCAACGTAAAATAAACATTTCCGAAATGGTAGAGTACCGTCTTGTTGAATGAATCACTGATATGAATAATAACTTATTTAAGAATTAGGACACAACAAATTGTAAACAAAGAACTGGCGGAATATTTCTTCAAAAAAAATGTACATAACGCAAACATTTATATAAAACTCTCTCTCTCTCTTTGTCTGTCTATTTGTGACTAGTAAATTTTAAACGCAAAACCGCTAATTTCCTTTCAAATGTTTACTACTGATACAACAAATACACAAATGAAAAAAATGTGGTTACAAATAAATGACAAAAATACAAATGCACGTTTTCATTCATTCGAAACATAATTCAGGGCGCGTCAAGCAAAAAGGGGTCTACAAGACTCTCCGACCAAAGTATGGTTTAAACTGACTTGCTCAGACACAAAAGTATGTTAGAAACTAAAGCAGGTTCAGTCTACAAGACTCTCCGACCAAAGTATGGTTTAAACTGACTTGCTCAGACACAAAAGTATGTTAGAAACTAAAGCAGGTTCAGATACTGTAGTATTAATATCACCAATGGTCGAAGCACAAATTAGTCTGCGCTGAAGTGCGAGCTGATCTGTGTTCCCAACATTGGCATAAGCGGCAAGACGCCCCGACTGATGAACAAATGAAAATACGTACCATAGATGAAATCATCTATTTACGGGATGTAAATTAAAAAGACTAGACTAGAAGACGGGTAGTCTGCAGTTTGACAGCAATCACATTCAGAACGGCGATAATGGTGCACACAGTAATTTTTTCTGCCTCAATGTTCGATAGATTCACATTTTAGAACCCAAGTAATGTTAATAGAATATAGAGAACTATCTTTCTTTTTTCAAATGTGGGGAGAGCTGGGGAAAAGTTATATATTATTGTAATAGAGAGGTTGCGCTTTTATCTGGTGTAGATAAATAAATATATAAATCAATTAAAAAGAAATAAAAAAAAATAAAGATATGATGACAAACTTTCCAACAACATCTTGCTTACTGTTCGAAGTACAATGAAATGTTCAGAATGAAGTAATTTATTCAAAATCCGTCCGAATTTCCGTCTTTAAACCATCACAAAAATATATTTTGTGAGGTTTATCGACATAGAATCGAATTTTTCTGATAAAACTTGTAGATAGAAAAGCGGAGAATGTAGACTGTCAGATAAGGCTGATCTGTGTCTGCAATCACCGAAAAAAAAAATACACTCACTGTCACATACGGGTTAACGATGAGTTAGAGACGGTAATGTTAATGACAGAATACATTGCGCTTCAAATTAGAATATTTGATGAATGAAGTACGTACGCAATATTATGCTGCAGTGGCTTTCCTGGTGCTTGTATTTACTTCGAGCAGAGTGAGAAAATTTGGTATCGCGCGAGACCGAAGGTCGAGCGAGATGCCAAAATTTTCTTATGCAGCGAGAAGTAAATACAAGCACCGGGAAAGTCACTTCAGCATAATATTCCTTTTATTATATACCTACACCTTTTCAACGACAAAATATTGCAAATTATTGACATTTTATTCCAAAACGGTAAGCAGAATAAAACAAATAATGGTGTATTAGCCAGTAACTTCGTTTTTATGAATGGCGGATAAATATTACAGCGTAAAATTTTGACCAATAAATTTGCAAATTAATACATACGTATACCGCCCGTGACTTACGTCATTATGACGTCATCATACCATATTTGGAACCGTATTTCACTGCGTGTAGATACGGATTTTTTTTTTTGTCCTGTGTGATATTTTATCCGCGTGCGATGCATGTATTTCCTCCGGAAAACTTTCTGGTATGTAATAGATAATGACATACAATGTCCGGTTCAAGTAGTAGTTACAGCAGTCGAACCACAGTTACAAAGTTATGTAAATTTGACGTCCAGTAATGACTAATAAATAATTTGTCTCTATGATAAAACAGAGCGTGGGGGTCCTTTATATAATCTGTCTGATCTAACACCGACTTGTATCGAGTGAGATAAGAATCCAGTTTATAAAATTTGCCATCAAGCCATGCACATAAATACACGTTATTATCTGGGTCCACACTGGTTCCTAAGGGCTCCGACCGAGCAATTTTAAATTCTGATATAACTTGACCCTCAGTATTTCTACAATGTACTTTGGAATTGGGACAATCAGGTAAATAGACAAGTCCAGAAACAACGGCGATATAAGGACCAGGGTAACCAGAGAAACCAATGTCAAACTTGTTTAGCGTGTGTCCGTCTGTAGACTTTATATAAACAGAACAGTCAGTGTAAAGATTTTCACTACAGACGGTGAAAATCTTGTCATCATAAAACAATATAGACCGACATTCTCCCTCTGTTTTCCATACATTTTGTGGCATTGCGGGTTTTTTACTCAAATCTATAAACATTAATTCATGTTCCTTAGGTAACGTCACTGCTATCAAACATTGTTCATTCAGTTCAACCAGGTCTGTTCCAGAAATATCAGAACTGCTGCCTGACACTAGGTTCATTTCAGCGGAATTATGTTTTAAATGTATTTCTGTAACATCCCGAGGTTGAGACTCAAATCGTATATAACGCTGTAACATGTTACTTCCCAGTTCAAATATTTTAATACAATAATTTTCAAAATCACAGACTACCCACTTTTTTTTTTCCAGTACGCATAATCCAGTTATCTCACAATACTTTGACTGATCCAATTCGTGTTTTACATTCACGCGATCACAAACAATGGCGTGGCTGTTCTTCAATTTCTTTGTTCTCTCTATGTCACACTCATTCATAAGTTCGTCAACAAGTTTTCCTAACAGTCTGTCTCTCTCGTTCTGTTCTCTCATTCTGCCACTCTCACTTTCCTCTCTTTCATTCTCTCTTTCACTCTCCGCTTTCTTTCCTATTAGTTTTATTTTCTTCAACAATCCCTGTTTCTTCTTTTTCTTTATTTCACTCTTTTCTCCCATTTTCTCACTTCCCTCTCTCTCATTCTGTCTCTCTTTCTCCTTTCTTTCTACCTTTAAACCTTCATGAGATTCATGTTCAGGCAAACATTTTACACAAACATACATCTCGCACACAAAACAAAGAAAAACAGCCACTCTTTCATATCGACTCTCAAGCATAAAAGTTCTAGACAGATTCTCACTCATAAAACTTTCGTATGGACTTTCACGCACACATTTTTCACATTTAGACGTTCGTCTCTCCTTCTCATTTACGGTCAATTCTTTCAGCTGATGCTCTGTGTGCCATTCTTCTTCAGATGTTTGACTTTCCTCTTCGCTGCTTTCCGCTCTGCTGTATAATATTTTCTCAGCCATCTTTTTAAATGTTGGAGGCTGCAATAGATTAAGATCATAAACTCTAACCAAACACTCTCATGTTTTAATGAACCTGAACAAGAAAGCTTTGGAAAGCATTGTGGGTATAGAAGAAAATGCTGGTTACCAGTTTTTACTCTTTTCTAACAATGGTCTTTACTTTTCAAAAGAAAGATGTCCTTACCAACAATTGTCATCTGCAAATGCCCATAATTTAAAACCTTTATGGTAAAGAATAAATACACCAAAAAAAAAATAATAATTGTACATAGAAAACTACTGTCTTTAGAAGAATAGTATGTGAATAATAAATTAATAGATAGGTCACTGGGTGCCGTAATATAATTTCAACAAGCAATTTCGTTGAAATGATATCCCCCGCCGAAAAAGACCTTTTTTGATACAAACATATTAGAGGTAATGTATTTTGCATGTACATGTGGCCTTTTTGTTATTAGTCCATGATGAAATTATACATTAAGCCCCCTTTTTCCATGGCACAGCATTTCATTACATAAAAAAATATATAAGAGGTCCATAATGGGATTATACATTAAGTCTCCTTTTTTGGCATTTCATTAAATGAAAACAAATAAAGAAAATATACATCAAGCCCCCTTTTTCCATGAGACAGACAGACAGACAGACAGACAGACACACACACACACACACACACACACACACACACGGACTATCCAGTGGAAGACATGCATGAAGTTTCATCAATTTTCGTCAAGGACTTTAGAAGATATCCGTCTGGGCGGATAGATGGGCGAACAGACTGTTATTGGTCCATAATGAAATTATACATTTAGCCCCCTTTTTTCATGACATGGCATTTCATGAAATCCAAAACAAATAACTATTGTCTGTGGCTTGTGATAAACAACATAAAGATGTAGTTTCATAACATTTTGTCTTGTAGTTAAAGAGATATTAGTCCTTAATGAAAATATACGTCAAGCCCCCCTTTTCCATGACACAACATTTAATGAAAAAAAAAACTAAAATAATGATATAGGTGGACTATCATAAGGAACACAAGTATGAATTTTCATAAATTTTCGTGTAGGATTTTGAGTTAGAGATATTGATCCCTAATGGAAATATACTTGAAGCCCCCTTTTTCTATGGCACCATAATGAATATCAAAACTGAAAAAAAAAAAAAAACTAAGCGGATATCCTAAGGAACAAGTGTATGAATTTCCATTAGTTTTTGTCAAGGATTTTAGAAGATATCTGTCCGGAAAGACGACGAACAGACGGTCATTGGTCTATGATGAAATTAAACATTTAGCCCCCTTTTTTCATGACGTGGCATTTCATGAAATAAAAACAAATAACTATTGTCTGTGGCTTGTGATAAACAATATAAAAATGAACATTTTGTTATGGTAAAAGAGATATTGGTCCATAATGGAAATATACATCAAGCCCCCTTTTTCCATGACACGGCATTACCAAAAACAAGGGTATATAACTGTGGTGTTGCATGGTCAATGTGGGTGAAACTTTTTTTCCTGCATTTCCTAATGGTGGTTGATAGATGTGACAAGTTCGATGTAAAAACTCTGTATAGTTTTCAAGACAAAACTCAAAACATCAAAAATCTACTCAACCGCGTAAGTTAAAATCGCTCCCAGTCGGCCATTTTTCATCGAATAAAAAAAAAAGTGTCTCGGCGGAATGGGTTATTGTACACATGTATAAAGTTTCACGAAATTCCGTCCAATGGTATTGGAGATATTCTCCCGGACGGACACACAGACGGACGGACGGACAGACGGACGGAAGGACGGACAACGCTAAAACTATATCCCTCCGCCTTCGGCGGGGGATAATAATGTTGAAAAAGGCAATAAACAGCGTTCAAGCAAAAAATATAAAGAAAGGTATCCCTATGTATAGGTGTTTCAAAATTCAATGTTTTTTTTTTTAACTAGCCTTTCGGTTTTTTTAGACATTTTCGCGCAGTAAATCGACAGATAGGTCTTAAAAACAACGAATAATTTCTAGTTTTATTCAAGTAGATCTTATGATTATAAAATACCCCTTAAACAACAACGCTTTTTTAATTTAGTACTATTTCCTTACAAACATGTAAACTGGTACATTAACTGTTCCTTACCTGAAGTACTTTTACATCTAGGTCTCAACAAACTCAACTTTGTTAGCTTTTCTTTTGATGAATTCTAAAAAAAATGTAAACAAATAATAAAGTGAGTGGATCTTACTCCAAGTCAAAATAAAATATTTCTGGCCGATCAATCATTCTTGATGATGTAGATCTACTGATTTTATGGAATGTGGAATCCTAATTTATCTATCAGTTTTTTTTTTTTTTTTTAATACAACCGTTGTCAGTTAACGGTAAGCTGTCTCCGTGGTATAACTTAATTACAGTCGAAAGCGGCACTAAAAGCTTTTTTTTTTTTTACAATTATTGCATTGCAGTCGGTAGATTAAGATGTACATCGGAATGTCCAAGAAAGAAAAGCTTGGAAAATAGCTGTAAATGGAGATCAAACACTCATTCTCAAATTATGGACCAAAAGCCTAACGTGACATTCAGAACTTTTGTACTGATCATTTTTTGAGGTAGCTTTTCCTATAGATTAACTAACAAAAAACATCATTAAAGACGATTCCTAGCGTCATTTCTTGGAAATGCAGACTGAACCCTTGAAATACGGTGTAACATAGATATCTGCGTAAAACATCCCTAAAAGCGAAATATCTTTACGTTGTCGTACGATGAAACTCTCCGAGTACTACTCAACTATTTCCTTCGTGAAGAGTCAAATATCGTCCTTGTTAATGCTCCAGATTTGAATTGAAAAGAAGTTAGATCATTCAAAAGGACGCACAAGCCCAGACGAACGAACCCGGGCGAGCAAGCCTGGGCGAACAACCCGATGGACAAAAAAGCCCGTTCCCATGCACACCAGGTTGCGCTCTCGTCACAACTCGGCCGATTCCGTACCTACATCTAACCTCATCCGTATAACGGTCGTTTCCATCATAGGGGTCCGTAGTTTGACTCCTGTCACCCGTAGACTATATATTGTAAACAAGGGATTTAACTATGTACAGACCGTTACTCGCCCCCAATTACAAAAAAACAATGTATCTTTTCTACGCTAACAGTTATTCTCCTTATTCTTTCAACAACTGTGAGCTAAAACATTTTTCTACCAGAAAAACACAACTGTTTGTCAGTGGTTAATGCAGACTGGCTGCTACGGTCGCTCGAACTTGTAAACTCGCTCAAAAATCTGCGCCATTGACAAGGGTTCGTACATCCGACTTTCAAGATATAAAATGCACTTTAGATCCAATGAAACACAACATTAGCGGTACACACCCTTTAAACATGTTTCAAAAAATTACTGACCTATAGTCTTTGTCTTCCATAACGACGAAACGCCTCAGAATTCGTTGAATTTGTGATCAAGAAGCAAATTTCGTCCAGCTGCCGCCATCTTATGTCATGTGACACTGTTTTGAACGGGAAATTTGATTGGTTGATATGTAGTGACAGTCGCGCATTCAACCAATAAAAAATTCGTGCAGCTGCTGACATCGTTTGTCACATGACACTGTTTGGAACGAGGAATTTCATTGGTTGATATGCGCGACTGGTAGTGTCGAATGTACGAACCCTTGTCAATGGCGAAGATTTTTGAGACAGTTTACAAGTTCCAAGGACTGTAGCAGCCAAACTACATTAGCCACTGACAAACAGTTGTGTTTTTCTGGTAGAAAAATGTTTTAGCTCTCAGTTGTCTAAAGAATAAGGGGAATAACTGTTAGCGTAGAAAAGATACATTGTTTTTTGTAATCGGGGGGCGAGTAACGGTCTGTACATAGTTAAATCCCTTGTTTACAATATATAGTCTACGGGTGACAGGAGTCAAACTACGGACCCCTATGGTTTCCATTTGAACTGCCAATCACGTGATCTTATACATGGCGGCGCCACTGTAAGTGGTTTAGCAACGACATAAACAACCTCGATGAAATTATTCACATCTATCTATCTGTCGGTGAAACCCTAATCGGAATTGATAAACCACGTTAAAAAATGAATGTACGACCTGTTTGTCAACTGAAATATAGTTAGAAAGATTTCGATAGAAAATTGAAGTTTTCTTTTTTAAGAGGAGCCTTACAATTTTCAGAACTATAAACCGGCGTATTTCCGGGCGATGAAATGTACCGATCTGATGCATATCAATCCACCAGATACAGCCGAGGGATATGATGGCTCCCATCACCCGAGGTATGCCGAATGCAGGTTGCGCAAAGGAAACTACCGAAAACGTCATTGGTTCCACTCCAAAAGAAGCAACCCCCCTCTAAAATGTTGTGTCACAACCGTGTTTTCATGTACTTGAAACACGGAATCTCTTGTAAAATGTTTGGTATTTTCATTTCTCGTGTTAATCTTAATTCTCTTTACTTACAATAGAACATCAGCAAAAGATTAATGTGCACCAACACTAAAAAATAATGATATCTTTATGGTAGATTTTTGTCACAGCTTCAAGGTATAACACCTTATATTGATAGAATTGAAAATAATATGGATATTTATACCAATTTGCATCTCTTAAAGCCTTACGTGACGTCCACAACTTTTGTACTGATCATTTTCAATCGTCCATCAACCATTTAAATGTACATCATAATGTTAGTTCAAGAAAAGTTAATGTATTCTGCTGCCACACCTAATCTAATCAAAGCGTTGAGAACACTGAAGTGGTATTTGTCAAGGAAACCATTGTGTGGAATTAATAATTTGAAAGAAAAGGAGAAATATTATTCAAATATTGGCTTGAAAGTCAACCTACGAAGCAAATAAATTATTTTTTCGTTAAAGAGAGTGTACTCACGACAAAGTTAGGATTATTTGTGTATTGGTGGTCTCCCATTGATCATTAGGAGAAGTCAGGAGTAACGTCCCTTGACAATAGGATGCATGATGGATAGAGAGAGAAACCATGTGAATATATCAAATAAAATTAAGTTTGTAACTGAAAACTATGATTTTGAAATATATTTGGCCGTTAACATTTAATTCCCAACATTAAAATCAATTATTTCGATATATAAATATTCATGCCCAATCAAATGGAGTAGCGCACAATCATGGGACGAACAAGCCATGGGATGAACTGGTTTTGAAAAGAAAAAGGCCAGGACCAAGCGATCAGTAGACAAATTTTGTATATATCATTGCGCTAATAGAAAGATATGGGCGAGTGAAGCTATTTTCAATCAAGAATTAATATTTTCACGATCGATGGCCTTACCCAGTGTATTTTAACATGCCATTTCCAATTACATATCTGAGTGCTACCGAAAAACTCATCTGTCTGAGAAAAATTGAGTTTAATTGGGTTTATTTCCTTCGGCTTTGCACAAAATACGATACAGAGCTCCAGATAGAGGGAGTGATTTTGGTTTTAAAATTGAAATTGTTGATAATTCTCCACTAAACCCTATGTTGTGGGTATTCATTAGAACTGTCTCATCGAGACAATTCTAATGAGTACCCACAACATAGGGTTTCAAAGAGAAATAATGGATTTAGAATACCATCACTCCCTCTTATCTGGAGCTCTGACGATACATGGTCTTGAAAATTCAATATTGAGTTCATAGTGGTATTGTCTTCGACAAATACCACAAAAATTACAAGAAGGCAATCTGAAGGACAGCCCCCGTCCCAGGTATGATTCCTGCAGGACCTAAACAGCACTTTAATGCCCTTCCATTATGGTATCATGACTAAAATACTGTTGACACATACAAAAAAAAAAAAACCAAGCCATCCATTCATACATATCTTTTGTTGCATTGAAGAATTCAAAGAAAACCGGTTAAACTGATATAATGTCTTAATGATATATCTACAAACAGGAAATCCACAAACATAAAATCGGCAAACATAAAATCCACAAAAACAAAATCCGCAGACACAAAAGCTGCAAACAGGAAAGCCAGGCTTCAAACATTAAACCTATAACTAGGATGTTGGCGTTCGTGGCGGGGATGAACAAAGGACAGTAATTCAAAAGATATTGTCCTAAAGATGGTGTATTTATATATGAAGTTTAAAGCTTTAATACTTTAAAGTTATGCTCCAGGCCAAAAAATTAAATTTAAGTAAATAAGGGCCATGAATCCAAAAGTAATAGAGACAGAGTTGTCTTGATTTTGTGCACTGCACTAGTCCCCGATCTGATCGATCTTCATATGAAGTTTGATGTGAATACCTTCTTTACTTTGGAAGTTATGCCCCGGACAAAAATCCTATTTTGAAAATAACAAAAGGCAATTTTTCCAACAATTAAGAGGACAGAGGTCAGGATCTTGTGCACTACACTTGTCCTTTATATGACCTATTTGCATATGAAGTTTGAAGCCAATAGCTTTTATACTTTGGAAGTTTTGCTCTGGGCAAAGGTCCATTTTTTAAAATAACAAAGGACAATAACCCAAAAATAACGGAGACAGAGTTATGGATCTTGTGCTCTGCACTTGTCCTCAATGTGATCTATCAGCAGATGAAGTTTGAAGTTGATAGCTTTTATACGTTGGAAGTTATGCTCCAGACAAAAATCCCAAATGTAAAATAACAAAGGGCAATAACTTCAAAAATAATGAAGATAGAGTTATGGATCTTAGATTCTGCACACTGTCTTATCGAGATGGACATTTGAACAAAGTTAAATGAAAATTTTTCAAATGGTTCAGGACATATGGAGTGGACAAGAAAGTGTTACAGACAGATGGACAGACGGACAGATGGACGGACAGACAGATGGATGGACGAACAGACAAAGGCCACTCCCATAATCTCCTCTCCGCTTCGGGGCGGGGAATTAATAAATACATGCTTCGAAACCGTTTTTATTAGTTTTACAGTCAGGTGGCAGGGAAATTCGAAACTTGTTCACGGCTGTGGCAAATGATGTCGCCCTTCGCCGAAGAAGGCGAGGGGCGACATGATTCGCCACAGCCGTGAACACGTTTCCAATTCCCTTTGCCACCTGACCGTACAACGAATATAATTCTGCAAAGTTTTACCACCCCAACGTGTATTCAGGGAAATATGTCTGTTTGATGGTCTCACCAATTGAGTAAGCTGACGAAATAGAATTGAATGTCCCAATTCAATGAAAACTGACGTCACCGAGAACTGACGTCACTGAAACCTTGGAAACACGTGCATTTTTGTGCGTGAACTTGATGATGTCACTGCGGTTGATGTTTGACGTATTTTTATTTAAATATAGATTTAAACAATTTCAAGGTAGGTAGCTATGCAATTTAATTCTTTGTTGGCAAGAGTAAACGACCATTAGTTGCCTCAAACGACTATCAGGTTATCTTTAAACGTTACAATGTATGATTTTCAACAATTCATAATTTGCTTACCTGACCAAGGGATGGCTCGTTTTAATCCCGGGTATTTGTTTTAGAATACAAGCAATACTGTATTTAACTATAATCCATTCTTTCTGCTTTAACGAAAACAATTAAGGGAAACTAGTAATAACCTTGTGCAGGCTACTCATTATGTTCGTCTTGTTGGAGGCTCACGATTATCAATAGACGCTGCCATTTTGAATGATATGTTGAAGGTGTAGAGCTTTATGTAAACGTAGCTCCCGAAAGGGAAACTATTTTTACGTGGATTTAACCAGTGTACAGGAATATATGGTCGGCATTATCTTCCGCTAGGTGGCATTTTTCAAATACAGACCTATCTGTCTGATTTAGGTATTCTGGGTACGGAACCGGACTACTTTTGAAAACGATAACCGTTACTTCGAATTTCAAAATGAAATAAACGTTTACTCAATAAAACGCAACCTGGTACGATTCAAGCAGCTATGGTCAGCCAGCATGTGACCTATGCATCAGTCATTTACCGGTAAATGTAAAAAAAACCAGCTCCTACAGACTTGGGTAATAGCTTCAGTATAAGCCCAGACACTTCTTGTTGATATGTCTATGGGAAAAACCCTGCACAAATCCCGGTTTCCCTAAAGTCTATATTTAGAAACTGTATTCAAAGATGTGCAGTACAACAATAGTATTTGTAAAAACTAGATAATCCAATTTTAGAAGCACTTGCGGACGACAAATTGAATGTGTTTCTTGAAAATGTCGGGATTTCTTTTTGAAAGGATAGACACAAAGTTGTGAAGAAGGAGAAAATGCTGGTTACCCCTTTTAATTACCATCATTAATATTTTGTAAGTTTCAGATCATTTGAATAGACTAAACAGATACATTTTGTTCTTTTTTAATTTATCAAGAACTGTCGAGAGCCCTACAATATATTCATTACATGTGTAACACTTTTTAGAGTAAAGCGGGGTTTATAAGGATGTGCGTTATCTATTTGTATTTGCCAAAAACATCCATCGTGGATGCTCATTATAAGAATACTATGGAGATATGCCACAGTTTTTTTCCTACGTACAGAACTTTTTTTCATTTTCGCTGATGATAATGTAATGTATGCGAATTAGATAAAAAAAATCATATGTTGCGGAGCAAAATACAAAGATACAGTTCTTCCAAAGAGATAATTCTTATCAAAATTACAGAAAATAGGCTGTAAATTAAAAAAAAAGGGATTCTCAAAGTAATACTACAACTCAAATAAATGATTATTCTTAGAAATGTGATGCTTGCCAATAGTAAAAAGGATTAATTCGAAAGAATCAAGGCACTCAACATGTCGCCCGTTGATTGCCAAAAAGACCTATCACCATTTTGGCCAAAAATCACCTTTTTGCATATTCTTAAAGGGTAACTATAGACCAAAATATTTATTTCAAAATCGGATAAAACTATACTAGAGTATGTTAACAAAAAAATTTTAGCGTTCTGTGATGCTTACTTCACGAGATATAGAGGTTTAAACGTCGGATTTCCACCTGTCTGAAAGTCGCTAATTGAAAAAATCGTGACTTCCGGTAGTCTGCCGTGACGTCACAAGTGTGAGAAGATATGGTCGCTATATATATGAACTAACGCAGAAAACTGAGAAAACTGCATGAAATTTGTAAAGATAGAAATCGCTTTATCACGTTTCAATCATTTGTCTACTGCAGAATTTCAGTCTCTATCGCTCTTACATCTTAGTACAATAATAGGAAAGAAATTTTAAATGAATTAGCCAAGTGGAGATAGTACTTATGAAAAGGAAAAGTTATTCTTCTAGTGGGGAACAAAACTATTTTGAAATTAATTTCTTGAAGTTATTTCAATTATACCACTGTCTCATCAACGAAATTTGATAGACAAAAAAAAAAGAAATAATAACTCAAGATAGTTGAAATATGCCAAAAGTCTCTTCTACTAAGTGGTAGAAGGAACGTTGCAATGTGTAAAGGAAATCATTCGAGTACTGTTTCTACCAAATATAGGACACCGTCGATCATTGAACGGTCTACACATACTGTGCAGTCTGATCTTGATCTACAATATCAATGTCAGCATTTTACATGTCTCCTTCAGCTTGGGAAGAATTAAAAGCCTTGATCTACTGTAGAAATCGTATCCTCTCTTTAACATTCACAAACAACATTAAATCCAGCACACATACTAAATTTGCCGTTTAAGTTGAATCCTTTTTTTTTTTTTCATTTGATCTTCATTTATTTTCCTACGTGTTTTCACAATTTCAAATTTGTTTCTTTCATCAACAACAACATTAAAAGATTGTCTGAATTGCCTCCTGCCTTCCTGCCCTCCATATCAAGCAGTAAACGTTTTTGATCATATACAAAATACAGGGTCAGCCCATTTCCTAAATACTGAGACATGTTAGGCGTAAATTTAAAAGGAAATACCAACGCGGACAAATATTATTTGACTTCCTTTTTCCGTATTTCTCGTTATAATCATGTACGAGATAACAGATGCTGACCATAAAAAATTCAGCGTAAATTAAAAAAATATTACAAACTTTACACAAAAGTTTAGTGCGCCAACCTTTTATTTTGAGAAAAGAATTGTGTGTTCTATCAATGTAAAGGGGCAGAGGGTTAATTCGGCGCCTCTTTGATGTTGGAATCGCACCGTCGTGGTCTCACATTTTTTTTTTTTGCAGCTGGAGGTGTCATAAACATGTCATGTACAAATTTACTTTTGTTTTCGCGACCGTATTGAACCCTTTTTCTTATGAAATGTAAATGTAATTTGGAATTTTACACAGGTTAAATGGGTAAGTTGAATGTCATAACTTTTGTGTTTTCCTCATTCATACGATCTTAAATAAAAAAAAGAATCCCATAATCTGCTTGTCGAATTTCTATTCTAACTACCCTCCAACTCTCTCTCTCTCTAAGTAATATGAAAGAGATGGATATTCAACAGTGAATTTACCATTGATTTCTTGCCCCATTTCAATTTCTGTGTGGCCCTAAGGCTGCTGATCGCGACTCAATGACCTTTTGCGAACAATGTATATTAAGATTAGACTGCACAGAACGTGCAATCTGATCTTATGTACAGTGTCCAATACGGAGATATCTATCTCCAAAAACTAGCAGTATTCGAACTTTTGCAATCGGCATAAAGGTTTATTTAACCTGTTGAGGATTAATGGTAGATCTGATATTAAACCACGTCATTCGGTTTAGACAGACAGACAGCACACTGACGAATAAATAGTCATCTCCTGGCTCTAAATAGTGCTTAAACTCGGCACCCGGCTTACGATAGGGATTTTTGTGACAAAAAAATCGTCTCCCGACATGAGGGAGGATAAGGTTGTGAGAAAAAAGTCAGTATCAGAGCAAATTAACAGTACACAGAAGCCGAAATAAATGTGTGGGTCACACTTCCTACGTCACATCCGGTTTATCGAAGATTTCACAAACTCGCACAGGTGTGCAAACCACATTTTCGCTAATAACTCTCTTTTTACGAAAGACATTGAAATATGGTTTTCAATTTTAAGATTGTTTTCATTTAAAGGGCAAATCCTAAAATATTTTGACCAGACTGTTTTTTTCTTTAATCAGCTGCAAATGATGTCAGTTAAACATGTGTCCGCCATTTTTCATAAATGCCACCCTGTAACATGCCATAAACCACGGCCGAATTGTCACGCTGATATACGGCCCTAAAAATGGTACATGGCTTACTTCCCCTGATTCGCTTATCTCCCGTGCATGTGACGTCATTGTCGAGTCAGTCTCTGTATACCGTCAGTAGACATACAGTAGGAACGCGGATGATTGTATGCAGATATCTGAGTATTAACTGAGAATTGAGCCGAAAAAATGGTAAATTGTGCAGCCTATGGCTGCAACGTCGATTCGGGAACTCAGAGAATTAGAATGTTCAAATTTCCGAAGGAATTAAAAAGGAGGAAACTATGGATTGAACGTTTAAACCGGGGCCGGACAGTAGCGACAGATTTTTTGCCATCGGTTCATTCGAAATTGTGTCTGAAATACTTCGATGCCAGTCAGTTCTTAATAAGTCCGAAACTCGCAAAAGAAGTTGGTTATAGGAATTTTAGGCTGCGGTTAAAACCTGACGCTGTGCCGACATTATTCGAAAGAAGATAGGCCTTAAACCGAAACTGCTAAAGACAGACATTCCGTAACGGCAATTTCCAAAAAGAAAATCCAACATGAAGTAGGTAATTTCTTTTTTTCTCGAAACTGGAATACATGAATTGTTATTAGTACTATTTTACCCTTTTCTACATTATCGCTTCATTCTGGACAAAGGAGAAATTGCTACCGTTTTCTCCCGTTTCCAAATGATTTCAACATTTAACAAAATTATAGATTCATCCGAATTCATAACATAAATTTTGCAAATAACAAAGTCGACATTGTTCAAATGATGTGAACTTTCAAGGGATAATAATCATTCTTTGAACAGCAAACATCATTTTCTTCCCACACTGTTTTTCAAACACTCTTTATTTGGGTATTGGAAACTAGATCTAGGGTTTGTATGGTAAAGGGTTAAGTCAGTATCTGGCTACCCCTAGTCATGGTCATAAATGTTAATCCATCACCGACCAGTTGAAACAATACAGGAAATGGTTACATAACATTTGCATATCTCACCCCTTTACACTGTAATGTTTGTTGGTGACAGTAAACCCATGTTACAGCTTTTATCCCATACACTACCTCTCTTTGACATTTCACTCTTAAAAATGATTTGACAACTTACATGCATTTTGAACAAATTTTGAATTATATCTTTACAATTTTGATTTGTGGATATTTCCTTGTTCCTATCCATATTATGTCTTCTAGACAGGCTACTGAGAAAAATGTTCTGAACGTGTCAGTATGAAAATTTTGAAATTGCACATTTGACACAGGTCATTTTCTCTGATAATCAGACAAAAGTTAGGAAATTAAAAATAAAACATTTTTTTTAAATTAGGAAACAGAATGTTTTTGACCAGGCTCACACACCAATTCTTTTACCTTTTACCTCAAAATTCTGACCTTCAACCACCCTAATGGAGAAGGCTTTTGAGGACAGGATGAAAAAAGGAATAAGTCCTGATACCCAGAGTTATCTTCTTTTCCTACAATATTTTCTACCCTCAAACCTATTGTCAAGGCCACGTTTGATCTGTGGTCTGCAAATACTTTCGGTATGGAGTGGACAAGTCTAAAGTTTTGCCATCTGTGCAAGGGTTTAGCCTAACCCTAACCCAAATGATAAGAAAATTAGAATATTTCAAATCCACAGCATTGAAATATGACCGATAAAATGTCATTGTTTATTGGAATTTAGTTTAACTTAGTTTAACCCTTTACCAAACAATCCTTTGTTTTAACGACCCTGGTGAAGAAAGAAAAACCTTTTGAAAACATTGTAGGTAAAGGAGAAAATGCTGGTAACCAGTATTTTCTCCTTTTTCTACAATGTTTTCTACCCCATCAAAGACAAGTCCAAACATGTGAGTAAAATTTAATTTGTTGACTCCAAAAGCTTTCAATTCGGTTGAGTCAATAAATTTGACGTTTGGTAACAATTTAAACATGTATTTTACATCTCTTGAGAAACAAGTTCATACAACTCGTACTAATCTCTTCAGATACTGCTTCCTGGGAACTAAACCAGAACTCGTGCCCAATGTGTGGGATTTATATTTAACCCTTTACCAATCAATCCCTAGTTTTTACGACCCTGAGACAGAAGCCTTTTAAAAACATTGTAGGAAAAGGAGATAACGCTGGTAGCCAGCATTTTCTCCTTTTACCACAATGTTTTCTACTCTGCTGGAAACAAATTTCAATTTTTGAAATATTTAACTTTATTTTATCGTCTGCAAGTGATTTCAGTTTGGACCTGTTTAATATTTTGTCGTTTGGTAAAGAGTTAAAAATAGAAAATATTGTGGATAAAGGACCAACTGATAGTTACCAGCTCTTTCTATGTTTTTACAATGAATCTGAAGTCGTCTGTACTGCAATTTGACCGGAATGTCGTATAAACCGCTCAGTCCCTAGTAGACCAATTTGACACTTACCCAAATTGAAACAATTTGCATAAGACAAACAAGAAGTGAACAAATTTACACTATCCTTTCCCACGGTTTACAGTTCAGAGTTTAAGACTTTCACAGAGAAGCTCTATATGGAACATACAATAGCTATACATGTATGATAAGTTTTTGCACTAAATGGATCATGTGGACAATGTAAACACAAAAAAGTATTTCACATAGGTAGATCCCCTCTCCCTCTCTCTGACGTTCATGTATTTTTGTATGGTAAGAAATACAACTAAAATAATTTTCAAAATAATTTTGAGAATTAACTCTTAATAATCTCGGAACATATTCTTTTATCAAATTTCATGCTGGTTAACAGTATTTCAAAATATTCTTATTCTCATGAAAATCGTGATTTATTGTGGAACCCTTCACCCATGAGAGAATAAACTTGTACCCGTCAATGTTTACAGAATTCTTTACAAGGTACAAATATCAACAAGGACCCATTAACAAATAATTAGAACTAACATCTCACGATTATCAATCGTAAAAGTCAAGAAAAAGGTTATTTGACATGAAACTAAAGTGTCGGGGAAATGTCTTCAAAAGAGTCGGGGAACTGTCTTGTCGTGGAACTGTCTTGTCGTGGAACTGTCTTGAAACCGTGCTTTTTTTTTTTGTTTGTTTAATTCCGCCCGTTAATCTACTGAAAATGCTTCACGTGAAACAAAGTTTATGCCATACACTTAATTCTATCATGTATAGAATATTATTTCTGTAAGCGATGTTCGCCATCGCCCCGTAATAGACGTACATGTATTTCAATAGCGCGTGATACTCAACACGTTGAAAAGTCCGGCACAACATCGTCATTTTCGTCATCAGTGGGCGAAAAGTTACTTTTATCCTCATCACCAGAAACTTAATAAGTTTCTTTAAAAATTGGCTCGTACATGTACGGCCTTACCGGCCCAGAATCGTCTATTTCTTCGTCTTCAATATCGCTAAGTTCACTATCGTAAACAACGGCCACATTGAAACAAGCTCTCCTATGACGTCACAAATCAAGGGACGCAACAATAAGTAAGGGAGATAAGCGATGCAATAAAAATTAATAAGCAGAAATATGAATTGAAAAAAAGTACTTTTACTAATTTTTTTTTCTAATTACAACACTACCAGGTTACCATTTGATAAGTGTAGATTTGAAAATTAACCATATCTGAAACTTGTTGATTTGCCCTTTAAGGATTCTTATATCCAAAAATAGCTTTGGTCTGGAGTTACCCTTTAAATGTTAACACAGGATCTTGCTATAAAATAATTATTAAGAATAAATTCCAACATATAATACCTTTTTTGTATACCAGCTTAAGGGCCTATCAGAAAATTAGTTTTTTTTTACTGCCAAAAGGGCCTAACAGACGGCATTTCCGGCAACCCACAAGGCTCTTCAGCAGGAATATCCTACTGATAAACCCATTCCACCTTATGTCAAACTTTCCCACATACCACTTTTATTGCCCCGTCAGTGTTTATTTTATTGTTTCACTATCTGATTGTGGGGTATGTAGATTGAAAATAAACACAAATGTCGGGGAATCATGGCTTTAACTTTCACTTAGAACAAATAGAATAGACAAACTTACTCTGAACTGTTACATAATTATACGTTTTGCTTCTTCTCTTATGAATTGTTCTTATTAGAGATATAAATAAAATGTTAAGGAAAACATTGTGCAACCCAATGTCATGAAAACAAGTGAAAAAGTATGCAATTATATAAACGTGTTGTTTGTTTAAAAAGCAAATCTGGGGACACCTTCCAGCAAATACATTCAAGCCCTTTTGGCTGGGAGTTTATATTTGGCATATTTAGGGGATATTTTTGATAACTAACAGATAGTGATGACTGGTTTTGTTTTAGAAATAAAAACTGCTTTCTAGAATTAATAAAATGACACTGAAAATGGTATACTTTCTTTTCAAAATGGGTTTTTAGTTGACACATAAACCATTTTGGCAGACAACAGTTTCTGAGTTTTAGCTATTATAAACACTGAGTGGAACCATTGAGACATAACAACAGTAGCTCTCCTGTCAGTAATGAACAGAGAGGGATGTAAGCGCTAAGCATTGGTCTTTATCTCAAAGCAAATTCGGTGTAAGTGAATAAGTTTATTATATTGTTCGTTACTTTAACTCTTAACAAGATATCATAATTCTATCCTTGTCCAAATTGAATGCATTTGCGACAACGGGCTAAATGTTACGCATCACATACAATTTGTCCTACATTGAGGGGAAAGGAGAAATGCTAGCTACTACCATTTTCTCCTTTTACCACAATGTTTTGATAACTTTTTATTTCAGGGGCATTGAAAGTCGGGATTGTGTAGTAAAGAGTTAAGATACTGTATTAAGGTATTCAGGGGCATTGAAAGTCGGGATTGTGCAGTAAAGAGTTAAGATATTGTAAACTATGATCCATATGCCCCGAATCGAAATTTTCAAAACAAACCTAAACTTTAGACCCAAGGTATGACTAAAGCAAAGACACTATCTTTGCTACATTCTGTAGCAAACTTTAAAGTCTGAAAAGTAAACTAAATAATTCTTATTAGGACGAAATGGGGTATCAGGAAATCTTAAAGACTTTTATCAGCATCAAAGAACGTGAGACATACAGAGCAAAGTTTTGTTTCATCACTTTGATATAAAGGCCATATCAAAAAAGGTCAATGCTGAGCCATCACAATGTAGTAGACCATCATGGTGAGCATTGCGAAAAATGAGCGAAAAACAAATTTCATAAATAATTACAAAATTTCAATTGTGAACTAACACAACTTCATTTTTCGTTGAGAATGCAATGAATAAAATGATGAAAGTGACTATTTACCCGACCGTCGTGTACGCACTGAAGAAAATTCATATTGCGAGTACGACTGTCGTGTACTCAATGAAGGAAAACTTCTTGGGTGCCCGACTGTCGTGTACTCAATGAAGGAAAACTCGTTGGGTGCCCGACGGTCGTGCACGGACTGATGAAATTTCGTCTTGGGGGCACGATGACGTGCCCGCTATTTCCGATTTCTTCATTCAGTACACGATGTGGTCGTGTACGCACTGAAGAACTGGAGTCTTACGTACACGTATTAATGGATTGGACCAAAACGCAGACTGCTATGTGAACCAGCACGGCGTAAACCGTCTCAGTGGAGCAATAGTCATTTATACAGGGTGTCATGCAAACACACACAAAACAACTATTAACATATTCTTGTCACTGCAAATTTAACTAGTTATTTCCCACAGCACATATAGTATATGTAGCTGAATTTCAATTGTATCTGCTTTAAATACTTTTTGGGATACCCCTATCTAGATAACTCTTTGAATACATGTAGGCCTACTCAAATTAATTAGTAATACTTTTTATCTACAATTTGTTGCTAAAAAAAATTGTGGGTCGAATTGACCAAAATATGGGTCGATACGACCAAAAAGTTTCGAACTGACTGGGTGTAGAAATGACTTGGTGCCGAAACGACTGAATACCATTGTGGCAAATTTCAAATAGATCTAATTCCGATGGAAACTGTAGGAGGAGTTGCGCACACAAGAAATTCCAAACGGACGGACGGACGGACGACCGGGTGTACAGTATGAGGTAATACGAGCCTTCGGACGTATAAAAAGGATGCCAGCTACGCTTGTGCATGCATTTGTTTTGTAACACGCTGTATAAATGACTATTGCCGTGTGCTCCAATGAGACTGTCTACGCCGTGCCGATTCACGTAAAAGTCTGCGTTTTGGCCCAACCCATTTACACGTGTACGTAAGACTCCAGTTCTTCAGTGCGTACACGACCGCGTCGTGTACTCAATGAAGAAATCGGAAATTGCGGGCACGTAATCGTGCCCCCAAGACGAAATTTCATCAGTCCGTGCACGACCGTCGGGCACCCAACGAGTTTTCCTTCATTGAGTACACGACAGTCGGACTCGCAGTATGAAATTTCTTCAGTGTGTACACGACTGTCGGGTAAATATCATCGGCCTAAAATGATAAGAGGCCAGAAATAAACATGGAAGAAAAATAACACATGAATTTAAAAAGATTTTATAATCATATTGGTACAAAAATCACATACTAGTAGTTCTTTCTAAACAACCTGTGTTGGGGATATATGTGTATTGATGAACCTAGTTACAATTGCAATAAAACATCTTTGTGCATACTGAAGTGTATCGTCTTTTAAAATGATTGATAGCAGTAATTGTGTAATTAGAGAACTCGTATCAATTCAGCGGTTAAATGTCATGATCAAGTACTAAGGAAAAGCTAAAATGGTATCAAATGCAATGAAAAAAAATGATTTACTACCAATATGGGAGACAATACACATGGTCACAAAATGTTCACTTTCAGAATATTGCCATTGCAGTTTGTGCAAAATATGCAGCTTATGCAAGTAGAACAGGAAATGCTTTTAACACGTTATGGACTAGACAACAATAAATAAGTTTTAAGAAATTTCCGACATAAAACAGAGGCCGTCTATGAATTGATAGTGCACGAAAATGGGATATACAGAGCAGCTTTGAATGACGTTCTACAAATCATTGTCATAATGCACAAAAAGTTTTGTCACTCAGGCGAATTAGTCAAGCAAAGTAAGTTTGAATCCACATTTCGTGTCACTGGCTGAATACGACAAGAAATTTATGAATGGAGAAAATTAGAACTTGGAACTTGTGAAATAATGAGTTCAAATACCTTTCCAGTGACAATGAAAAGTACAAGTTTATACATAGACCAGATGGGCCGAGCCCTAGTAGCTCAGTCGGTAGCGTACAGGACTTGATCAAAAGGTGTTGCTGGTTCGATCACTGGCTCGGCCAATTTCTTTCCGAGGACTGATGATAGTCATTGCGACAGGATTCAGTTCTCTCTCATCGCTGACCATTGTTTTGACGATGCTTATATGGGAAAGCAGCCTGTGGCTTGGAAAGAATACTGTGAATCAATCAGGCCTAAATTAAAAAATTGTTTGTTTGTCCTTTAACTACCCAGTATTTCAGTCTTGGGTAGGTAGGTAGGGAAATTATTATATTTTGCGTTCTGTAGAAAGCAAACAAATAACATAAATATTTTTAAAGATTTTAGCCTCAGTACTTGCTGCTTGCATAGCCTTTTATTTTTCATGTACTGTATCTGTTTTTCATTGAATGAGTATTTTAAATCATTTTTAACCTTGCTTTCCATGTCCCTGTTTATACATATTAAGCTAAAGGTTGTAGTTTAGCACTTTCGTGATGAGCACTAGTATTACTAACCAAATATCTGTAGCATGTGTATGTCTGACCTAACCACACCTCAGTAGAATAGATGTGTACCTTTATCCTTTACCAACAGCTTGTAGATGTACCCCAAGATCATAAATATTGGAACAAATGCAATCATGAGCAAATAGTCTAGACCTAGACATTAAGTTTAATACAGCAATGACATTTGAACCTTACAAATGCTTGGTGCGGATGTTAAAATATTTGATCTTATTGTAGCATATGTTGAGTATGTTCCAAATTTTAATCATTGTGGTACTTCTTTAATTTGGCTTATATTTGGCTTCTGGGAATGTAATTTTTGTGTCATCTTTTGTTCATGATGTTTCCATAATACTTTGTGCTGCACCGTTGACAAAATGTTAAATACTGACAAGAAAACATTTGTCTTTATTATCACCTAAAAATAATCAGAAAAAAAAAAAAAAACTATTGTCAGAGGCCAATTTAAGCATAGTAGCTGTTTTGCCTTGCTTGTAATTTCTGTTCTATTGTGAGAGTCCCAAGTCTCTAGAAAGTGGGAGGGGGTCAGAAAACAAGAGTATTATAAAAGTCTGTGAACTCACTTTTCAGTCTATTTGGTGGCGGGGAGGGATCAAATGATCATTTTTCTATCAGTTTGACCTGTCAGATATTCTTTGCTCTAAAGAAGGGGCCTTAAATCACCAAAGCATTTGGTAAGAAAAGAAGAATGAATTCACAGATATTTAAATGAATTAAATCTCTAAGGATTGTCAGCAACAAGAACATTTTAATAGATTTTCCTTTTGATACAACCAACAAAAAAAGAATCAATTCTGCCATAAAACTTTGGATAAAATCTAAAATGTACCAATAAACTGACTAGAACTTGGGAAGTCTTGTGTGCATACACAGTGAAGAAACTGCTATGGCGATTTTATACATATACAGAGACGCAACTCTTTTAACCAGTTACAACAGCAGGACTCAACTAGCAAAGAAGAGAATCTGGTTTTTAGGAACAGCTTTACATTTCAAATTGAAGTGCTTGGCATATAGTATCACATTTTTTTTTAAAAATTTGCACATCCTTATCTCTTTACCATACGACATAATTCTTGACTGGTCCAAATTGAAAGGTTTTGCAGATGATAATTTAGATGTGCATAAAATGTTAATATTAATTCTCTCACAAAAGTAGAAAATCTGGTGGGAAAAAGAGAAAATGTTGGTTACCAGCATTTTCTCCTTTTCCCACGTTTTCGAAAGCCTACATTTCTAGAGTCATGAAAACCAGGAATTGTTTGGTAAAGGGTTAATAATCTTTAACAGTGGGTCAAAACATGTAGACAGAATTGCACACACATGGATCCTGATCAGACTACTCCTACAGGAGCAGTCTGATCAGGGTCTGGTCTGTTTTTAAAATTAGAACTCTCTCAAAATAGTTGGAATCATCAAGTTTATTGACGTTGACGGAAAATTTGAGGCCTGTACAATAATCCACTTTCTCAGCAGCCATTGTGGAGAAAACGATTTCTAATTCGGCATACCTCGATTGATCTGGATGTAGGTACGGATTCGGCCGAGTTGTGACAAGTGACGGGTTTTCTTGTTATTTAATGGAAATTGTAATCTTTCTGTCTGAAAATTCTCCCAGCACAGTTTACCATCTGTCTTGAGCGTATGAACGCTTGATTATGCACATTAATGTGACAACAAAGCTTCGGGCAGATCAAGAGGAACGTCCATGTCTGGCATCGAACTACCGAGCTTGTTTGATAAAACCGGATTTCACGCAAACTACCGGATGTTTCGGCCGCAAACGATAAAAAATATTTTTTCCTCACGAGAATGCAATATAATTTTTTGAGTCGGGGGGTAAATTGTGGGTCGGGCGGTCGAGGACAAAAAAACAATATTTTACTTTTAGCCTCAACAGACCAGATAGCTGTTCATAGCAATGAGATCTTATGCTTTGTTTTAATCATTCAATATCCGTATATGCAACCATTCTGATCTCTTGTAGACCTGATTTTTTGATGGACATGAATACACAGGTCCTACACTATTCTGAAAGTTTGTATGATTGGCAAAACTGTTTAAGTCTTAGTAATATCAGGATGGAATTAAATGCCAGTAGGAGAAACTGGATCAAGGGTGCTGTTTTGAGGTTTTCTTACACATGTCCCAAATACAGATGAAACAAAAATTTAATAACGTAAATTTAAATCTACAATGTATCAACTGCGTTACAAAGAGGTCTACCATTTGAAAAAAAAAATGCTGTGCCAGAAGATACAGGCATTTTCTTAGTAAATATCTATAACAGTGGAAATAAGACTCTTTTAGCTTGAACAAGAACTCTGCTAAACCGAAGAAGGTATTTCACAAGCACTTTTATGAAATATTAACTACCAGAAAAATTAAAGAAAGATTGTTCACCTCACCGTGGTAAATTTCGATGCTATAGATACCTCTTTCTTATCCCAACAGTTGTGCCAAATATTGCTGTTGTCGGATACAAATTTGATTTTTAAAGCCAATTTAAAACTTCAAATAGCTTTTTCTCAAAACTATATCAATGGCTGATAAGCTCTTTTGGCAATCAATGGGCGATATCATGGTAGAAATATTGTTACGTGTAAAGAAAGACTTATTTTCTGATAAATTTTCTGCAATAGAAAACATTTAGTGGACATTTTTTCTCTTAAATTTTGCACAGAAATAGTGCTTTCTAATAACCTGTATAAAACAATAATAAAAAAAGTATATCAAGCGGGGCATCTTTAAGAGATACAGCGCATTTTTAAAAGTAATCGGCATAATGAATTACCTCATTTCATAACGAACGCCATCAATTAATCAAAGCGTTGAGAACCCTGGAGTGGTATTTGTAAAGAAAGCCATTATGTGGAATTAATAATTTGAAAGAAAAAGAGAAATATTATTTAAATTTTGCTTGAAAGTCAACCTACTAAGCAAATGAATACCTTTATGGTTGAAGGGAGAGTACTCATGACAAAGTTAGGATCATTTGTGTATTGGTGGTCTCCCTTTGATCATTGGGAGTAGTCGGGAGTAACGTCCCTTGACAGTAGAATGTATGATGGATAGAGAGAGAAACGATGTAAATATATCTTCCAAAATTCAGTTTGTACCTGAAAACTATGATTTTGAGATACCATTGGCCGTAAAGATTTAATTTCGAATATTACAATCAATTATTTCGATCTATGAATATTCATGAACAATCAAATGGCGTAGCGCGCAATCATGGGAAGAACAAGCCAGGGTACGAACTGGTTTTGGAACGAAAAAGCCTAGGACCAAGCGATCATGCCGTTTCCAATATCATATCTGAGTGCTACAGAAAAACTCATTTGTCCGAGAAAAAATGAGTTTCATTGGGTTTATTTCCTTCGGCTTTGCACAAAATACGATACATGGTCTTCAAAATTCAATATTGAACTCATAGTGGTATTGTCTTCGACAAATACCACAATTCTTCCGCGTCTGTTATTTCTAAGTATTTAAAAGGCAACCGACATATTACAAGTAAAAATATACTATCTCTCTTTCCTACGAACGCAGTGGAATAGACTTTACACAAAAGAAACAAACGCAAACTGGCGAGCAGGGAAAACTGTGTCAAATGTCCTTCGATATAAGTACCTACAACCGGCAATTCAAACAAAAATACGAAAACTGAAAAATAATCAGTTGGTATTGAGACATTTCTACACTCATCTAATGTTGCCAGATTAGTCTCAATGCGTGTTTTTTTGTTTTTTTTGTTTGTTTTTTTTTCTTAGAACATGTATAGTTTGCTACTAGGCTTAACTTGTCTTTGAATGGTCAGTAACAAAGAGGAGTCAAAAAAATGCCCTAATCACAAAAATGGAGAAAAAAAATTGCAGCATGCCCCCTTATAGCCTTGTAATGCGGGACAACTTAAAAGACTGGTCTATGTTGATTGCATTAGCAGACGACAAATAAAACATGAATCAAGGAATGAAAAATGCCTTTAAAAAGATAGAAATCATTGTGGAAAAGAAAGAAATACTGATTTCCAGCTTTTTCCTCTTTTCCAATGACATTTCTAAAAGTCGTGAAACGGTTAAAAAACCTTACAAGAGAGTTACATTCTGTCAGCGATTTATTTCCTGTCACTGAGTGTCAGATGAGTTTGTGTCTATTTTCAATAAATCTAAAAAAAAAGTATATAGATCTATGTAGGACACACTATTCGTAGACAATTAAAATTACTGACATCCTCGCTTGTTTTTTTTTTTTTTTTTTTTCATTTCACACATAAATGCACCCGTAGTCCTTTGAAATCCAACTAGAGCATTATTTTTCTAGCAGAATATCTCGTTAAGAGAAAATACTATTTCTAGTCTCCATAAACTGGCCATGGGTTATTGCTAACATCTGACGACTGTTCGGAAATTATTGAAATTTGAAAATGAAAAACATAGATCCATCATTTCCTTTATAAGCGACATGTTTCAAAGATAAATCTATAAGAAGTGATTTTGTGGGGAATTTGATACAATCCATGACATGAATAAAAGCAGTCATTTGTTGTTTAAACAATACTTGTTGTTTAAACAATACAGAAAAAAAAACGAAAAAAAGAGAAAATGCTCGTTACAAGCATTTCTTGCTGTTCCACTATGTTTTCTACCCTCTCAAAGAAAATTCCTACCGTCTGAACCACGTATAATTTTGTCTGAAATGCTTCCAAAGTCGGCAATTGAAACATTTTTGTCGTCTCAGGGGTGTGGAAATCTTGAAATTTTCTACTTGTCTATGGACAAGTAAATCTAGAAAATCTACTTGTCCGTCAGATAAGCTTACTTGTCCAAAACAAAACAATTTCAAATGGCACAAAAGACCTAACTGAATGTACCGTAGTTTGTAGGTAATGATGTTCTTTTAACCATTTAAATTTGCTTTGTTTAGGTTTTTAATAATGATGATGAAAATAAATCAAGCAAACCTTTACGGGGCTTTTTTTCCAAAAATTGGGAAGGGGCCTTAGCCTTTCATTTTGGAATATTCAAGCGCGATTTTGGCCAAATTGGGAAAAAGCAGACTGACTTTCAAGGTACATCAATAAAACAAATTAATGGCACTGTACATACATACAGTAAATAGAAAGGTGCAACAATTTAATAATTGAAAAAGTTTCAACAGTTACAGTATAACTGCTTAAACCATGGCCAAATATCTCAGTGTTTGCACTTACAGCCCTTTGTAACAATACTGTGGTACACCCATGGGTGCCGGAGTTAATACTTCAGCAGAACTGCTTACCAACCATCGTACGATACAAGGGAATCATTATCTGTGGATGTTTAAAGGCTAGGCTTGGTTATTGTGTCTGGAAATGTAGAGATTGCATCATGTGCAGTGATAATAATTGTGTAGTTCTCAGACAACGGGAGCTCGGCGATGTCCGACAGACCCGGCATTTCAGATTGAGACTCTGCGGAGATTTGATTACCTGCAGATCGATCTGCAAAGAATTTGAACGTTTTACGCCGAAAGTAAAAAGGCTGCACTGGCCTTTATCGTCTACAGCCCTTTTAACAAACTTTTTGTAATGTTTCCCGGTTCTTGACATGTTTTACTTGGATTCAGCGTGTTTGTTTTTTTTTCAAATACGTTTACTGCAACCGAGTAAGAATGTGTTCCACTGTGTTAAATTAAGACAACTTTGTTGTTATTGTCAGCTGTAAGTTTTTGCGAACGACAAAAAAGAATTTAATATTGAATGATAGGGAAATGACAACCGCGTCAAGTCTACGTGCGGTGTTATAATGTGCAAAAAAAAAAAATCGGTTATGGTTGCCTCCATTAAACAAACCAAATGGCGCCAAGAAACCACAACATTTCGGCCGTACTGCAGCGCAGTACAAAATCAAGAAAAAGCCTGCGGAGGCGATAAAATCAGAGTCGGCAAAATATTTGTTTTTGATTCCAGATACATGTATCAGGGAATAGCTTATCATAATTCAATTTAAAAATGTTGTTGTTTACGAAGTGAGACGGAGAGAACATTTCTATTTCACAGGGATAATGTTATATAATACAGATCTTTACTTTCAATTTCCTGCTCGTATTCTACTTGTCCGCGGACGAGTAGATTGCAAAAAACCACTTGTCCGACGTCAAATTTACCCGAGTCGGACGAGTCGGACGTAGGATTTCCGCACCCCTGCGTCTGATGAAGAGTTTTATACAAGAAGGGGGCCATTAATTTCCTGAAATACGTAGCATGTTATTGTTTCCTATGAAAATTAAAACACAAAAACAGGTAACTACATACTAACTTTAAATACCGTTGTGCATTTCATCCGAAACTTAGAGGGGTCGTGGGTTCGATCCCTGGCTCGGCCATTTTCTTTCCAAGGATTGATGATAGTCATTGGGACAGGATTCATTCCTCTCCAACGGCTGATCATTGTGTCGACGATGGTTATGTGGGAAGACAGCCAGTGGCTTGGAAAGAAAATTGTGCGGAGTACTGGTAAAAGAGACTCCAGGAAAGCATGCATAGGTGCACTGGCCGCCGCGATATAAAAGAAATAATGTTGAAAACGGCGTTAAACACCATACAATCAATCAAAAAAAATCCGAAACTAATGGCTACCCGCCGTTTAGAAATATCGGAATACTGAGCGCCATTTTTTGCAGTTAGATCTATGGACCTCCCTCTGATTTTGGAAGTAAAAACAGTATCCAGTATTTGTTAACGTGTGTTACACTGAATTTTTTTTTTATGGGCTATAGCGAGATTTAAACAAAGAGGGCCAAGATGGCCCTGGATCGCTTACCTGAATTTTTGAGAGGACCATAGCCATTTTTTTTTTTTTTTTTTTTTTTTTTTTGTTATTCCAAAACTTTTTCTTCAATAACTTCAGTAAAAAAAAAAACAAGAGCACCGCATGCGGGTGCTAACGATTGGCTGTTGGGTGCTGGATAGCAAGTAAAAATTCTAAGTCGAAAAAGGGGCATAATTTGGAACCAAAGGATTATTTCTATAATTATTTAAAAATCTGACCAGTGGTTTCATAGAAGAAGAATTTTTAAGAATTTCTTCATGTCCGTATAGTGCAAATAGCCCCCCACCACAACAGCCTTGTTTCTTGACGGATCAAAATTTCGCAAACAATTTTTCAAAAGGGGCATCCAAGGGACATTTCTGTGAAATTATTTCAAAATCTGACTAGTGGTTTAAGAGAAGAAAAATTTCCAAGAATTTCTTTAAGTCCATACAGTGCAAAGAGGCCCCCCACCACCACGGCCATGTTTTTCGACGGATCAAAATTTCGCGAACAATTTTTTAAAAGGGTCACCCAAGGAACATTTCTGTGAAATTATTTCAAAATCTGACCAGCGGTTTCAGAGGAGAAGATTTTTAAAGAATTTCTTAGAAAATTCCATTTGGTTGCTATGGCAAACAAACGAAACAAACAAACAAACAAACAAAGCAGACACTCTTTAGACGATAATGAAGAGGAAGTAGAAGACGATACAATAAATGACTACAATTTGGTGAAAATCCAACACATGAACGGTCCGGTACCAAGAACACATGGAAACATGGGAAAACGTCCGAGTCACAGCTTCAGATTTGACGAAATGAAATTTTTGGTCCAGTATTTATCAAATTTCTCAGAGGAATTCGAATTGCTACAGCCAGCTGCCCCGAGGTTGTGACAATATACTAACCATATATTTACCCAGTGATAATACAAAAAAGTATGTCAAGGAGAAAGAGGATCTGACATTAGTTGGTGTTTGAGATAAGATTTTAATATGAAAATAGGCAAAGCCTAAATATGGGCGGAAAGGCAAAGCAAAATTACCTTTTTAGATTCTACACTTTAACAGCAATTTTTAAAATTCAAATACTGTATCACAAAAATATATGTTACAATGACTTGAAACTAGTAACACTAAAATGTTACAAATCATGATCATACTGCCAAAAAATTTCCATGTTGCAAACTGAAAACAGCTTCCATTTTGCAAAATGAAATCAATTTGCATGGGATTTATATTTACATTATTCAAAAACAATTATTTTGTATAGATCACTATGATATCTTATGGTACTTCAAACCCCTGCTGCTTTACAATTCATTTACTAATGAATAAAAACAAACTCGCACTAACCTTTTACAAAATAACTAAATGTTAGACTGGTCAAAACCGAAAGCATTAACAGTTAAGTGGTTCCAATAACTTGATATTGATGCAGTAGAAAACATTGTTGGAAAAGGAAAAGCACTGTTTAACCCTTTCCCAAACAACAAAATTTTGGACTAAACCAAATTGAGAAGGTCTGGAGAACAGAAATTAAATGCACCACTCATGGTAATTTTCTGTTTTTGATACATGAGTAGCTGTGATCATGTAAAACTGTATTTGGGTTATGACAAATCCTTTTGGTTTTAGATTCACATGATGGCAATATTGTAAATTTGTCTTTTTGACCATCCATGTCTATGTGCCTTCTAAAGTAATTTACTTTTGAACCAGGACACAATGTTTCAGATACCTTCAGGGTTGTGCCAACATGGGACTTTGAGTCAAACAGATAAGGGCAAGGTTGAAAAAGTAATAAGACATGTTTAAGATAAAAATTTATTAGCCAACTTTCTTTTTTTTTCATAGATTGCAATTTTTTGTTCTTAAATAATACATAGAATTATGCAGACCAATTCGTTTCCAGTTATTAAAGTTTAACTCATTAATGTACACACTGTACAGGTGAAATACAGAGCTACCACTCACAATGGGCTAAGATGCATCACAAACTAGATTATTTAGCACATGTGAGAAATAATCTGCAATGATTCTATTTGCATAAACGTTGGAAAAGGAGCAGTTGCTTTTGACAAATACATTATATGTACTTCCTTTTGCAGCATTTTTACCATGTTCTACGGCTGAAGTCTATTAACCCTTTAGCAAAATCCCTAAGGAAGATGGCTCTTGAAAACATTGTGGGAAAAGAAGAAAATGCTGGTAACCAGCATTTTCTCCTTTTCTTACAATGTTCTCTGCCCTTCCCAAAACAAATTCCAGTTGTTAATTCATTTTGATGTTTGCAATTGGTTTCAATTTGAACAAGACTATAATTTTTCATATGGTAAAGAGTTAAGCTATAATTGTGAAATGAAGCATCTTGCAAGAGTGATTTGCAACACAGCTAACAAAAGTATTTGTGAGAAAAGGGACTACAGTGTGTTCTTTTTAATGTATATTCAAGCAAATGCGCCTTTTATCATACAGTTTTGATTAGGGTTCTAAAAGAAGGTCCAATTCAAGCTGTCAATATCAGCACTAATGGTATGGTTAGTGGCTAATTAGTCCATATCACTTTCACTGCTCAAAGTCTCTGGTAGTTGACTGTTTCTTTATCTAGCTACCAATACTTCTCTAGCTCTTTTCTGGCCTCCTGAATGCTACAAACTTGTAATTTTATGCAAGCACCTGAAAGAAATAAAAATATTGAAATATTAGAGAAGCAGCATGTAATTGTGTAAAGCTTGTGGTTGTCTGTGAGCTTTTCCTTATGTTTACCTGTTTACAGAAAAAAAATTAAAGTTTTTCTGGTATACGTATATCTCATTAGATATTTTACTTAAGTGAGCAATATTCTATTTCCAAAGATAAAGATTTCTTCACCTTTATTTTTCTTTTTACTTTGGTCAAAGAAAATTCCAGTAAGACTGGATTTTCTAAATAAAAATGTCTGAGGAACATTTTTTCAAGGCATAGTTTGTAATAAATGTGTCGTTCCGGCAAAAGAAACACTGTCCCAAGTGAAGAGATTTGCACATATCCAAGTTGAAAGCATCTTTAGATGACAAATTTAAAAATGATACCAATGAGCTAAAGTTCCTTGACAGTGTAAAAAATGTGGTAATGGAGAAATTAATTGTAACAAGCGATTCTCCTTTACCTACAATGTCTTCAAAGACTTTCTTGCCCAGGGTCATTAAAACCAGGGATTGTTTGATGAAGGATTAATGCTTCTCTGTGATCCTTTTTACCAATCAAGTCATATCATAATTATGGATCCATAAAACCAATTTTGTCTAACAACTGAATAAATCAGATGGCAGAATGGTCCGTTGATATGCTGAAAATAAACTAATAGCAAAACGTTTCAACCCAGGTCAGCCTGCACGGACTGCACAGAGTGTGTAGGCTGACCTCGGTTGATACTTTTTGCAAATGCATTAAGCCCCCTTTTCAGACAGCATGGTTAAAATACTATGGTAAAGTATAAGAAATACATGTACTGCCAAAAATTAGCAGCTCAGTGCATACTAGTATTTAAATTTTCTACTGCAAGTGGGAATTACTTGTGGAACACTGATAGTGCTAAACAAATGAAATGGATATTCTAAGTTTGAACTAGAGTTGCATATACTGTGATTTCAAAGCTGTTTTTCCATAATATTTGGCAAAGAAGCAAATTGTGGATTCAAGATAAAACTGCTCATTTTGAACTGTCTGCATTAGCAATTCCATCAGAGTGTTGCCCTTCAAAGGTTGAATAAGGGGACAGTCATTTTGCAGTCATGAAATCTGTCTATCTTCATGAGATAGGAAATGACGTCACTGTAACTATTTGAATGTGATCCCACATAATCGACATATAAAATTGATCATGTGACATCCCCACAGGCCTTTGCAAATCATTTCTATGGTAAATTCTTCACTACAATTTATGACAAAATTTGAGATTTGTCAAAATTGAATTAATTTGCTGACAATAAATTTCTTTCTATCCTTTCAATGACAAAACCAATTGTTTGAGGCACATTTGTCACCTGCAAATGCTTTCAAATTGAACCAATCTGATTCTAGGAAAGGAGTAAACACGCATCTACACTCATTTTTCAGCCATTTTTTTTAAAACCCATTTCATATTTATTTTATGAAACTATACTTGTATTTTCATACTAAATGTTGTCCCAAACGGTTTGAGGGTTGCACAGATTACGTTGGATAGAAAATGCATGTCATTTTCTTGCGGTCTTCAAAGAAACGACTGCTGTCATCTCTGGTTTTAAATCAAAGACAAATCCCTCATCCCTTACAATAATATAATTATATTGGTGTTTTATCTATGTTTACATGACTTACTTCTAAACCATTCTTACCTCTGTCAACTTTCAACAGCATTTTTGTCTCTTTGGTTGCAAGAATGTATCTTTATGGAAATACAATTCCATAAATTCTGTCATACTTCTCTTTCATACTAATCAATAGTTAAAATTACAAACTAATACCATGCTAAATTCCAATGTGTTAGCTGTTGCCATTATATGTCTGAAATAATGTTGAAAATGGCATAAAACACTGTTAAAAAAAGTCATATTAGATCTATATTCAGTCATGAGATATTGAAGTTTGGGATGATATTGAAAATCTAAAAAGATCATTTTATCAACCTGGGCTAGTTATAAAATTATTTGGAGTTCAACAAAATTCAAGCTTTTTTTTTTCCTACCTCTGCTTCCCTATTGAAAACATTGTGACAAAGGAGAAAATAGTATCTGTACTTGTTACTATGTTTTTACTTGTCGACATTCAGATTGGTGTAGATGTCAACTCTTAACCCTTCACCACACAATCCTGACTTTAAATAGCCCTATGACAGAAGGCTTATGAAAACATTGTGGGTAAAGGAGAAAATGCTAGTGACCTGTGCAGTGTTTCATGGTGCACGAAAACCAATTTCAATATCGTCATCAACTCCAGGCTTACTATGCAAACAGTGCAATAACTGCAATAATCGTGTTACACTTTTTCTGCTTACAGAAATTACACAAATCTAGCGTGTTATTGCAACAACATAAGAAAATACATATCGTGTAAGAAAATAGTGGTCGTTAAAAGTTGCGTAGAGTCGCTTCCCTTCTGCAACCCCCCCCCCTTTACATATTTATTTGCAAGTTTGAAGGCGCGTATCGTTCTTGAAAGGGATGATGGCAAAAATTAACATTTAGAAAGTTAAAAGATAAAACGCCGACATTCTTATCTTACCTATGTAAGGCCAAGTATGGTGGCATATTTCTGCAGCGAGATACGAGATAGCTATCATGATAATTTAAGAGAAGTATCGTGATAAAACAAAAATTTTAATGATAAAAATATCGCGATAATTCTAACTCTTATCATGATTTTTTCTGCTTTCGTGCCCACAACTGACATTCATGGTACCTATAATTAGATACGGTTTCGGAATACCTTCGTCTACAACCTTATGAATTCTCCTTTTCCCTGGATGGTTTTAAAGTTGTTCGTAGGAGGCATTTCGAGTCGTCTTTGTGATTTTACAGACCTCTGTTCATTTCGAGTATTGTCAAAATTTACCAATTAAGGTACAAAAAAAACTGTTAATGATTCGAAATTTTACTTACTGCAATCATATTAAAGGGTAACTCCAGACTAAAATTTTCATTTCCAAATCGGATAAAACTATACCAGAGTATGTTAACAAAAATTTTTTTTAGCGTTCTGTGATGCTTACTTCACGAGATATAGAGGTTTAAACTTCGGATTTTCACCTGTCTGACAGTCGCTAATTGAAAAAATCCTGACTTCCAGCAGTTTGCCGTGACGTTACACGTGTGAGAAGATATGGTCGCTATATATGAACTAACGCAGAAAACTGAGAAAAATGCATGAAATTTGTAAAGATATAAATCGCTTTATCACGTTTCAATCACTTGTGTACTGCAGAATTTTCACCTCTATCGCTCTTACATCTTACTACAATCATAGGAAAGAAATTTTGAATGAATTAGCCTAGTGGAGATAGTACTTATGAAAAGGAAAAGTTATTCTTCTGGTGGGAAACAAAACTATTTTGAAATTTATTTCTTGAAGTTATTTCAATTATACCACTGCCTAATCAACGAATTTTAATAGATAAAAATAAAAAAGAAATAATAACTCAAGATAGTTGAAACATGCCAAAAGTCTCTTCTACTAGGTGGTAGAAGGAAGAAGGAACGTTGCAATGTGTAAAGTAAGTCATTCGAGTACAGTTCTAAGGCTGTTTCTACCAAATATAGGATACCGTCGATCATTGAACGGTCTACAAATCCTGCGCAGTCTGATCTTGATCTACACCATCAGTGTCAGCATTTTACATGTCTCCTTCAGCTTGGGAAGAATTAAAAACCTTAATCTACCTCAGAAATCGTATCCTCTATTTAACATTCACGAACAATATCAAATCCAGCACACATCCTGAATTTGCTGTTAAAGTTAAATCCATTTTTTATTTTTTCACTTGATCTTCATTTATTTTCCTACGTGTGTTTTTTTTTTGTTTTTTTTTTCACAATTTCAAATTTGTTTCTTTTATCAACAACAACGTTAAAAGATTGTCTGAATTGCCTCCTGCCTTCCTGCCCTCCATATCATGCAGTAAACGTTTTTGATGGTCTGCAAAATACAGGGTCAGTCCATTTCCTACATACTGAGACATGTAAGGCGTAAAATTTAAGTGGAAATACCAACGTGGACAAAAATTATTTAAATTTCTTCTTCCGTATTTCTCGCTGTAATCATGTACGAGATAACAGATGCAGATTGCTGACCATAAAAATGCAGCGTAAATTAAAAATTTATAACTGCATACAAAGATTACACAAAATTTTAGTGCGCCAAATTTTTATTTTGCGAAAAGAATTGTATGTTCCATCAATGCAAAGGGGCAAAGGGTTAATTCGGCGCCTCTTTGATGTTGGTATCGCACCGTAGTGGTCTCACATAATTTTTTTACCCGGCTTGCAGCTGGAGGTTAACAAGCACTTGTCATAAACATGTCATGTACAAAGTTACTCTTTTGTTTTCACGACCATATTGAGCCCTCTTTCTTATAAAATGTGAATGGAATTTGGAATTTTACACAGGTTAAATGGGTAAGTTGAACGTCATAACTTTTGTATTTTCCTCATTCATACGATCTTAAATAAAATAAAAAAAATCCCATAATCTGCTTGTCGAATTTCTATTCTAACTACCCTCCAACTCTCTCTCTCTCTCTCTCTCTCTCTCTCGCTCGCTCACTCGCTCGCTCTCATATGAAAGAGATGGATAATCAACAGTGAATTCATCATTGATTTCTTGCCTCATTTAAATTTCTGTGGGGCCCCAAGGCTGCTGAGCGCGACTCAATGACCTTTTCCGAACAGTGTATATTAAGATCAGACTGCACAGAACGTGCAATCTGATCTTATGTACAGTGTCCAGTACGGAGATATCTATTTTTGTATCTTCAAAAACTAGCACTATTCGAAATTTTGCAATCGGCATGAAGGTTTATTTAACCTGTTGAGGATTAATGGTAAATCTGATATTAAGCCACGTCATTCGGTTCAGACAGACAGACAGCAGACTGACGAATAAATAGTCATCTCCTGGCTCGAAATAGTGCTTAAACTCGGCACCCGGGATACGATAGGGATTTTTGTGACGAAAAAAGTCGTCTCCCGACATGAGGGAAGATAAGGCTGTGAGAAAAAAAGTCAGTATCAGAGCAAATTAATAGTACACAGAAGCCGAAATATGTGTGGCGTCACATCCGGTTTATCGCAGATTTCACAAACTCGCACAGGTGTGCAAACCACATTTTCGCTTATAACTCTCTTTTTACGATAGACATTGAAATACGGTTTTCAATTTTAAGATTGTTTTCATTTAAGGATTCATATATCCAAAATGAGATTTTGGCTGTAGTTGCCCTTTAAGTCAGAACTACCGAGTTCATCCAAATGACGCATTTTCTATTTATAGATATCGAGAACCGGGTAAAACTATCACAATAGTTTTATCTCGCATGTCAGCTACGAGCACGGTTGAGAAATTTTGCGATAAAATATTAGTTTATCGTGATACTTTTATCAGGAAACTTTTCACTATCTTGATAAGATTTCCAGGAAACTTTTAATTTATCGCGATAGTTTACTAAAATTATCATGATAGCTATCTCGTATCTCGTGGCAGAAATATGCCACCATAGCCAAGGGCTAAGTACTGTAGTGCAATGCCGGTATGGGGTTTGTCCGCTTCTCAAATTTCGCTCGGTTGAAGTTCGTAATTTCAGCCCTCGGAAGATCTTTAAGGAATAAAACTTCTTTCCAGTGAAATGATGTCGCCATCTGTTCAGCAGATTTCAATAATCCTAAATACGTTTGGGGAGCTCTGAAAGCGCCTAAAAAATTAGTGTATGGAAAGCTCTGGGAAATCCCTTATCCACCGGTATGTTTGTAAACACTCTCGTCACTCGGCCATTTCCGTAACCTGAACCGGTTAGAATTGATTTGCTCTCCGGAATCTCTCGAGTACCTATTCTGTTAATTGACTTTACAGAAAATTTCATTAAAATCAGCAAAAGAAATTTCTCTATCCGTTGTTAATGACAAATGACTGTTGTGACGCAAATTTACATTGATTTTGGGACAGATATTCGAATATGCAAGAGATCCTCATCCTCGGAACCCAGGTTTGAAGCATTACGTTACTCTCCATGCATCTACCCCTGGTACAATTGACTAGCAATTCGTCGTTTCTTACGAATATTCATATGGTCGGGAAGTACCCTAATAGCCAATCGAAAGATCGATAACATTATGATACTCTCTTGTAGAGAGAGTAATTTCATTTCTTCCGTTATAAGAAATAACCCCACTATGGAAAAAAACCCGAGGTTGTCAACAAATATGGCCCGTTGGCGTGCTTGTCTCCTGTGAGATATGCCATTCTGCAATACAGGGATGACACTATCGATCTTCGTGTACGCCGAAAATCTCTTTTTTAAAAACGCTTCTCGAATGTGGTGTTGATGGGCGACGCCAGATTTAAAGTATCGCTAAGCTTGATTTGCAACGAATGATGTGATTAGATATCGACAAGTTAAAAATAGAAATGACGACGTATTTGTGATAAAAATAGTTTAAATTTTCTCAAGGAAAAACTGAGATCACCAATCAAAATGCTTCATGAATAATTCATGAGAACGAGGAAACGCCAGCGAAATAACCCAGGGTCGATTACAGAATGAATCGAAACTGGGTCAACGAAGATGGAGATCCTAGACACGTCCAATATGTGTAAACCAAATCGCCGATATTTCCCGAGTGATGTTTACGGCCCCCCCCCGCCTTTTCGACACGAATTTGCACGTGGACTCTACCATTGTAACCGCACCTAGAAAGCCGAAGTATTCCCTGTACGTTTTTGCAACTTCTCGGAATTTTTTTTTTTTCCTAGTATAGTGCGATTTTGTAGACTGGTACACATACGTGTTACCTATAGACGGGCTCCAAGGCCGCTTCGCGGCCTTTCCGCCCGTATTAAACGAGTCTAGGGAAAATGTTATTAAGCGAGCCTTTGGCGAGCTTAATAGCATATTTTCTAGACGAGTTTAATGAAATTTTAACATAAACGCCCACGAATGTCAGATTCTTTTTATCACATAACGATATTTCACAAATTATAGATCAGAAAATGCAAAACTATCTATAGATCTATGCACCCGTTGTAATACCCGTAAAACTATTTACTTCAATGAAATATGTACAAAATGACGTCACAAAATTGTGATATTAAATGTGTATAAGATAAGAAAATTCGTAATTGGTGTATTACACTGAAAACAAGGGAGGTTATGTAATAAAATTACATAATCTGCTGTATGTCGACAAACATTCACGCAGTCAGGTATTCGACATTTGGAAAAATTGAAAAACCTGTCTGCCTCGTGTAATTAAGTTGCGACTCCCAGAAAAGATGTGCGTGATATTTAAACCAAACGAAAATTTCCAACAATTGATTAAAATCCCGAACAATCATTTTGGCAGACTATCTCAACGTAACAGACAGTGTAAATCCAATACCAGATAATGCGTTGAGAGCAGTCCGGTACTGCCTTACATTGTCCACAAAAGAGCACTGAGTCGCGCTAAATATCTTCGGACTCAACATTCAGTGAGCTGTTGATTAATACTGTCATTCACTTTCATTTGCCCGTCCGGGTAGCTCGGTGGTTAGCGTATCGGACTCGTGTCCTGGTGAATGCGAGTTCAATACTCGACTGCGCCAAACTTTCTTTTCGGTGATTTTTCGCCTCTCACCACTGACGTATGTGAGTTTGAAGTCAGTGGCTTGGAGAGAAGGCTGTGTAAGAAAGCCAGGAATCACATGCGTAGGTGCATTGAACGCCGTGATATGACATAAGCTGTTGAAACAACTCCAACACAAACAGTTTTATTTGGCCTACAGGCAGTATAAGTACTTCAGATTTTCATCTGCTGAAGCAGGAATGGTGATAGAAAGAGATGTGACGAGTAGGAGAGTTGCATAAATATTCTGCGGTATAAGGTACTCATTCGGTGACAATTTTCCCGATGAAATTTGACCGGGGGGGTGGGGGCTATCAAAGGAAAGTCTGAACTTGTTCCGAATGGTTCGGCCGTTCGTGCGCCCTTCTTGCCAGGATACCACCTGTCCACAGCCACAGAATAGTTCAAGTGCATCGTAAATGTGTCACCTACATTTTACCCCGCCTTTCGACTGTTTTCAAACTTTGAATGGCAACAAAATCAACTAAATAACATGAAATATTGTCCCATGTAGACATTCTTTATAAATTACAGTTCCTTTCACGAGAAATATTATTTTTAAAGGCACTGCGGTAGCGCATTATTTTTGTGTTTTCATCAGTGATGGTAATTCTTCACATTACACTAAAGCCTGTGGTGGGGCCGCACGTAATTTTTAACCCTTCCGCTGCTTGACGTTACTCAATACACTTTTGCCGTCAGCATAGGTCAAAATCAGATGGCAAAGAAAGAGCAGTCTGATTTTAGATCTACACTGTCCAATATGGTGAGATCTTATCGGCAGAAAGAACTGTTTGATCGCTATATTTTGATTGTAACAGTTGCGGCAAAATTCCATTTTTTTTTTTTTAATCTACTAGTATTTATATAGTGGGTTAAGTTTTGATATTACGGCAAAGTTTGAGCATTGTTAATGCACCTTCTTGACCAATTTTGCATGAAGTCTTTTATGCAAGAACTACATCTGAAATCCCTTGCTTTACAGCGTTAATATCAACATTGATTTGGGTAACAAAGAATGACATTCAACAGAGTAAAAATAAAACGACGTCACCAACGTCTGTTAAAAAGTTGACGTCCTCTGTATTGGATATGCTTACAATTTTGTTGATATCTCCACTTTTTGATATGTTAGCGGAATTTTGCTTTCAAATTTCAGAGAGAGAAATGAATGTACTAACTGAAAATCTGAAAAAGTGAAATTCGAATTTTTTTGTCATTAAGCCCCCTTTTCACAGAGCACGGCCCATATGCTTATCTTCAGCATCAAAAAGTTTTGAGGTACAGGAGCTTTCCGATTTATCTAATCAGTCAAACCTTTAACTTCGTTTTTCTCAAAATGTTAAAAATGTCACTTGACTCCTTTCTGCATCAGGCCCACGAAATATGTGACGCAGAATTTCAAACTGATAAAGGATTCGCACGAATCCAAATTTCCCAAAATTAAAACTAGGTAATGATATTCTTCAGTACCGTGAATCAGCAACCTTTTTAGGGGTAGTTAGATAAAAACAGAGAGTTCTGTCATAAACATCCCATGCTTGAAATCAAACCCAACCATCTATGCTTAAAGGGCAAATCCTAAAATATTTTGACCAGACTGTTTTTTTCCTTTAATCAGCTGCAAATGATGTCAGTTAAACATGTGTCCGTCATTTTTCATAAATACCAACCTGTAACATGCCATAAACCACGGCCGAATTGTCACGCTGATATACGGCCCTAAAATGGTACATGGCTTACTTCCCCTGATTCGCTTATCTCCCGTGTATGTGTGACGTCATTGTCGAGTCAATCTGTGTATACCGTCAGTAGACATTAGTAGGAACGCGGATGATTGTATGCAGATATCTGAGTATTAACTGAGAATTGAGCCGAAAAAATGGTAAATTGTGCAGCCTATGGCTGCAACGTCGATTCGGGAACTCATAGAATTAGTATTTTCAAATTTCCGAAGGAATTAAAAAGGAGGAAACTATGGATTCAACGTTTAAACCTGGGCCGGACAGTAGCGACGGATTTTTTGCCATCGGTTCATTCGAAATTGTGTCTGAAATACTTCGATGACAGTCAGTTCTTAATAAGTCCAAAACTCGCAAAAGAAGTTGGTTATAGGAATTTTAGGCTGCGGTTAAAACCTGACGCTGTGCCGACATTATTCGAAACTCCGAGTCGAAAGGAGATAGGCCTTAAACCGAAACTCCGAAAGACAGACATTCCGCAACGGCAATTTCCAAAAAGAAAATCCAACATGAAGTAGGTAATTTCTGTTTTCTTGAAATTGGAATACATGAATTGTTATTCGTACTAATTTACCCTTTTCTACATTACCGCTTCATTCTGAACAAGAAGAAAATGCTGCCGCTTTCTCCCTTTTCCAAATGATTTCAACATTTAACAAAATTATAGATTCATCCAAATTCATAACATAAATTTTGCAAATAACATAGTCGACATTGTTCAAATGATGTAAACTTTCAAGGGATAATAATCATTCTTTGAACAGCAAACATCATTTTCTTCCCACACTGTTTTTCAAACACTCTTTCTTTGGGTATTGGAAACTAGATCTAGGGTTTGTATAGTAAAGGGTGAAATCAGTATCTGGCTACCCCTAATCATGGTCATAAATGTAAATCCATCACCGACCAGTTGAAACAATACAGGAAATGGTTACATAACATTTGCATATCTCACCCCTTTACACTGTAATGTTTGTTGGTGACAGTAAACCCATGTTACAGCTTTTATTCCATACACTACTTCTCTTTGACATTTCACTCTTAAAAATGATTTGACAACTTACATGCATTTTGAACAAATTTTGAATTATATCTATACAATTTTGATTTGTGGATATTTCCTTTTCCTATCCATATTATGTCTTCTAGACAGGCTACTGAGAAAAATGTTTTGAACATGTCAGTATGAAAATTTTGAAAATGCATATAATTTGACACAAGTCATTTTCTCTGATAATCAGACAAAAGTGAGAAAATTAAAATTAACACATTTTTTTTTTAAATTAAGAAACAGAATGTTTTTGACCAGGCTCACACACCAATTCTTTTACCTTTTACCTCAAAATTCTGATCTTCAACCACCCTAATGGAGAAGGCTTTTGAGGACAGGATGAAAAAAGGAATAAGTCCTGATACCCAGAGTTATCTTCTTTTCCTACAATATTTTCTACCCTCAGACCTATTGTCAAGGCCACATTTGATCTGTGGTCTGGAAATACTTTCGGTGTGGAGTGGACAAGTCTAAAGTTTTGCCATCTGTGTAAGGGTTTAGCCTAACCCTTACCCAAATGATAAAAAATTAGAATATTTCAAATCCACACCATTTAAATATGACCGATAAAATGTGATTGTTTATTGGAATTTAGTTTAACTTAGTTTAACCCTTTACCAAACAATCCTTTGTTTTAACGACCCTTGTGAAGAAAGAAAAACCTTTTGAAAACATTGCAGGTAAAGGAGAAAATGCTGGTAACCAGTATTTTCTTCTTTTTCTACAATGTTTTCTACCCCATCAAAGACAAGTCCAAACATGTGAGTAAAATTTAATTTGTTGACTCCAAATGCTTTCAATTCGCTTGAGTCAATAAATTTAATGTTTGGTAAGAATTTAAACATGTATTTTACATCTCTTGAGAAACAAGTTCATACAACCCGTACTAATCTCTTCGGATACTGCTTCCTGGGAACCAAAACAAAACTCGTGCCCAATGTGTGGGATTTATATTTAACCCTTTACCAACCAATCCCTAGTTTTTACGACCCTGAGACAGAAGTCTTTTAAAAACATTGTAGGAAAAGGAGATAATGCTGGTAGCCAGCATTTTCTCCTTTAACCACAATGTTTTCTACTCTGCTGGAAACAAATTTCAATTTTTGAAATATTTAACTTTATTTTTGTCGTCTGCAAGTGATTTCAATTTGAATCTGTTTAATATTTTGTCGTTTGGTAAAGAGTTAAAAATAGAAAATATTGTGGATAAAGGACCAACTGATAGTTACCAGCTCTTTCTATGTTTTTACAATGAATTTGAAGTCATCTATACTGCAATTTGACCGGAATGTCAGTATTAACCGCTCAGTCCCTAGTAGACGGTAGACCAATTTGAGACTTACCCAAATTGAAACAATTTGCATAAGACAAACAAGAACTGAACAAATTACAGTTCAGAGTTTAAGACTTTCACAGAGAAGCTCTATATGGAACATACAATAGCTATACATGTATGATAAATTTTTGCATTGAATGGATCATGTGGACAAGGTAAACAGCAAAAAAGTGTTTCACACAGGTAGATCCCCTCTCCCTCTCTCTGATGTTCATGTATTTCTGTATGGTAAGAAAAACAACTAAAATAATTTTCAAATAATTTTGAGAATTAACTCTTAATAATCTCGGAACATATTCTTTTATCAAATTTCATGCTGGTTAACAGCATTTCAAAATATTCTTATTCTCATGAAAATCGTGATTTATTGTGTAACCCTTCACCCACGAGAGAATAAACTTGTACCCGTCAATGTTTACAGAATTCTTAACAATGTACAAATATCAACAAGGACCCATCAACAAATAGTTAGAACTAACATCTCACGATTATCAATCGTAAAAGTCAAGAAAAGGGTTATTTGACATGAAACTAAAGTGTCGGGGAAATGTCTTCAAAAGTGTCGGGGAACTGTCTTGTCGTGGAACTGTCTTGAAACCGTATTTTTTTGTTGTTGTTTAATTCCGCCCGTTAATCTACTGAAAATGCACGTTAAACAAAGTTTATACCATACACTTAATTTTATCATGTATAGAATAATATTTCTGTAAGCGATGTTCGCCCCGTAATAGACGTATTTCAATAGCGCGCAATACTCAACACGTTGAAAAGTCCGGCACAACTTCGTCATCAGTGGGCGAAAAGTTACTTTTATCCTCATCATCAGAAACTTAGTAAGTTTCTTTAAAAATTGGCTCGGACATGTACGGCCTTACCGGCCCAGAATCGTCTATTTCTTCGTCTTCAATATCGCTCAGTTCACTATCGTAAACAACGTCCATATTGAAACAAGCTCTCCTATGACGTCACAAATCAAGGGACGCAACAATAAGTAAGGGAGATAAGCGATGCAATAAAAATTAATAAGCAGAAATATGAATTGAAAAAAAGTACTTTTACTAATTTTTTTTTCTAATTACAACATTACCAGGTTACCATTTGATAAGTGTAGATTTGAAAATTAACCATATCTGAAACTTGTTGATTTGCCCTTTAAATTAATAATTTACCCATTCCATGCTTAAAATTATTAATTCAACCATCCCCCTCCTCAAAACTACATACCAACCATCCCCATGGCTAACCCTTAAACCCAACCACCTCCCTGGCTAACCCTAAAACCCAACCACCTCCTTGGCTAACCCTAAAAACCAACCACTTCCCTGGCTAACCCTTAAACCCAACTATCCCCATGGCTAACCCTTAAACCCAACCACCTCCATGGCTAACTCTACATACCAACCATCCCAAGCTTAAATCAATAATTCACATATCCCTGGCTAAGCGAACCAGCTAACCCGTTTTACCCAGATGCTTAAACAAAACCAGCTAGCTAGTCAACCAGTGTAATAGACTAACTAGTTAAACACGAATCTCAACTAACAAACTAACTTAAATTTTTCAAAATTAAATTTTTTTTCCAAAATGTGTTTTATATATATATATATAGAGAGAGAGAGAGAGAGAGAGAGAGAGAGAGAGAGATTGTAAAGGTATGGGGCATTTTTAGATATGAAACCTTTGTTGTGGGGTGTCAAAAAATTGTGGGGTGTCTATACCGCCCCACTTTTAAAAACATGTTTAAATTGTTTTAGATGCCGTTTATCTTCGATTTAGCTTGTTCACCAAAATCACGGTTTTATATCAATATTATATATATAAGTAAACAGAGTTATCTCCCTTGCACCTGCTCTTACACTTTCAGCTAGATCCTGAATAAATAATGCCTGGTGTATATATTTCACCCCATAAATTTTACCTGTAGCAAAAAAACCGCGTTTTATAATCCTTTCTTGTAAAAAAAAAAGGAGGACCAGAATATAACTATTAAATCTGCATCTGTAGGAGAAAAAAGTGTTAAATTCTCGAACTGTTACTTTGGATTGGTCAGAATGATTTTTTGTTACAATGCCAGTGACAATTCTAATCTAAGACTACATCGGAAATGTAAATTGAGAAAAAGCTATATACGCAAAATTTCACCTTTTTCTTTTAATTTTTTATGCCCTCGAATTGCTAGGACTGTAAGCAATTTGAGAGTTATAAATGAATGTATGTATTGAATTTAATATCACAAAAAGTTTTAATTAACAATAATAACAATGAATTTTGGATGTTCCATGTTGTTTACATCAATCGCATTTAATAGTAATGTTTCCCTGTGCTATATTAATTTGGTTTCCGAAATAAGACTACTCTAAAACAACGTTTAACCATATATCAGAATTTTGGACTGTAAAAAATGCAAAGCTCTAGCGTTTGGAAATTACAACTTAGTGACAAGAAAATCAGAATGAATGGCAGTAGCGTATGACGGTCATAGCTTACATATAGGTGATTTAAGACATGTGAGGCGTATATAAACTGTATATACCGCCCCATTACAAAAGACCAAGCAGAACTTGGTTTTGGGCCAATCATGCAAGTTTAAAAAAATGGTTCTATGGGGTTTAACGCTGCTATCAAGAGTTTTTCAGTAATATCGCGGCGACTGCTCCTGCTAGGTACTACTGAAGGATTAAGAGTCTCAGATGTTATCGACAGAGCTACAAGGGCTCGATTTAAGGTATTTAAAAAAATAAGTATGTTTCAATTAACTTCAGCATATTTCTTGTATTGCACAAAATTTCGATTGATTATATAATAAACATTGTGTAATCCGTAATTCCTCACAGGAAACACATTTTACAGAAACGTTTTTCCGTGTAATGCACGCTATTTTAACTTTGGCATTTATTTGATTGTAGAAAATAAGACTCTTTGAACTAAGACAAAAAAAAAAATGATAAAAAGATATAGGTCTATACGAACACTTTCTCCTTTCAAATTTTTAAGATCCCTCGGTTGAAAAAATAAAATATTTCATATATCAGATATCTATCGACTTGAAAGGGAGGGAAGGGCACTCATAATTCTCCTGAACAACAATGTTCCACATAAAGCAGAAAACGGATATTGATCGATTGTTATCTTTCACCTGTAATATACAACTTGTTGGGCGTATGTATATGACACTATTTACAAAACACCGGGAAGCACTTAGTTGTTAGCATATTATAAAGTTCTGGACACCCAAGCAAGTATAAGCAAGTTTGTATCATTCAATCAGTATATTATCGTCATCAGATTTTGTGTGGCAAATATTGAAAAGAGAGAGAGAGAGAGAGATGCCGTTATCAACAGTCCATCTTCTTTCGATGTGCTGAATTACCCTCGCCGCCAGTACACAAACCTTGTTTGCATCCTCATTAACAGCATGCACGATTCTTTTCCAAACCTACTTAAATTACTTTTAATGCCTTTTTTCATCAGTATTCTAGTCATATCACGGTCATGTGTTAACACATCCATTCATTCCTAGTATTTTCCCGTCAGTAGACAAACAACACTCGTTCTTAGTAATTAACTATCTCCTCATAGAGACTTAGTCCGGTCGTAAGAAAGGAAAAATAATCGATTCGCATTGACTTTTATCAAACAAGAATGTTGACTGAGCCGAGTTTCGAACCAGTGCAACTGGGGATTCCTGGAATACAAGTCAGCGTCGATATCGACCGCAATAGATAGGCTCGATAGAAATGAATTAGATTGCTTTAAATCAGAACCTTCTAAAGAGGAAAGAATTAATAAATTGTTGCAAAGAAATATGACAGTAACGAAGATAGAACCTCCACATCTCTGCCCTGTGTAGTATATGATCGGGTCTCTACCTTCTAACAGAGAAAGACAGAGACATACAGATAGACAGACAAACAGACAGGGCTGCAGTAGTACATGCATTTTGAAGTTAAAAAAAATCAAATAGCAGCTAGTAAATAGAAAATTGGGCCATATAAAACACCTAGATATAATTTAATGGCTACAGGCACAGGATACAAACTATAGAATATGAGATGCAAAGTAACCTAGTAAATAGCTTGCTGGCAGGCAGTTACCTGTAGTAGCATTTTCATTAATTAAAATCACAGAATATTGATAAAAGAGCGAATGATCACTAAGAAAAAGACTTGTGAAATAAACCGTTAAACAGACATGTGACAAAGGTCTCCATTTTAACGAAAGGAAACATATACCATTTCTACCATATGGATTTCTACCATATGGAAATGAATGGATGAAGTTTAAGAAATAAGAGATGTACTAATAAGTGGATCTTTATACGTTTAGTAGGCATAAAAAACACAGATACACAATTCTATAAATGCTACTTTCATAAAGTGATGCACATCCTTTTGAATACAAATGGGCAAAGGTAGAATGCCGCCCGTAGGGCATAATAACCCGCTATATACCGTATGAAACAAGCCACAAAATGTACTTAAAAGTCGTCTTTTGCCATACACATCGTATCTTTTGTAAAGACGCGTTCATACACAGTACCGAAAGTGACTGAACCGGAGCGTAACCGTAACAGAAATGAACCGCAACAGCAAAATTTATTACCGAAAAAGCCGCGTCAAAACGTTACAGATGTGGATTGGATGGAAAACAGACCACAATGGGCTTTAGAAAACATTGTGAAAAAGAAGCCATTGGTCGTACGTTTTCGTTAGTAATTTAGAATAGAATGAGCCGAAACTGGAGCAAACACACACACACACACACACACACACACACACACACACACACACACATATACACGTATTGCATTCGTTCTGAGGACCTTGAAACTTTACGTCATTATGAGGACTCATTGAAGCCTTAGAGGTACGGAACTCGCAGTTTGTAATTAACAATAATGTTCACATCTAGAAAAAGATTTTTCGCAAATATCAACGTTACACTCGACTAATATGACATAAAAACGTTTCGAGGACTCTACCTATTTTCCATTCAAAGTGAGGACTCGTTATGAGGACGTTCAATTCTTCCATCAAAACGAGGACTTTGCTTGCACACTCACAATTTCATAACATTGTGAGGACTGACGTGAGAATCACAAGATATGCGAAATACACTTATATTGTGTGTTAACCACATACTGTACAGAATACACGCTCTTTTTCATATAAACACATAAATGTAGTACTTTTCACTCAACACGGCAAACCCATGACGGTAGCCGTGGAAAATGTAATTTCAAAACCATTTCAAATGTTAACATTTTAATTTTTTATCGCCAAATTCAATATGAGAATGAACCGAATGAAAAATACTCACATGGTATATTTAGCCAACTGACGCAGAACAGTAAAGTTCAGACTGAACAAAATAGCAATTGGCATTGCTGCACTGTTTTAGTGTTTCGTTATCTACAGTAGATTTTTTTTCAAATATCTTATTCTGATTTTTCGGACAATGATTTTGATAGGCTACGTCAAGCTTTTGACTCTTTTTTTTCCCTCATTGTGCCAAATTTACAAGAAATCCAATTATACCAGTAAATCTCCATTTAACCGTTTACCAAACGATTCTGTGATTTAACGACCAAAATGAATAAGGGTTTTAAAGTATGATTTGTAAAGTAAAAAATCTGTTAAATCCTTAAAGAGTGTTAAAGCGCCGAATTAATTAAATGGATTTTATTTCAATAAAGAACAGCAGCCGAAATATTGCCATTTCAAGCCTCGATCGTTCTAGTCTAAAAAGAGCAAAGCAACAAACAGCGTAGAAACAAGATTAGGCTGCACGTTTCATGTAGTCTGATCCTGATACACTCTATCCACTAAACAGCTAAATCTGTTTCAGCGCTGTAAGGGTTATGAAGGATCCAATACTTGTAAATTGCGTGCCCTCTTAACTCATTTCTTCCTAAAACAAGTGTTCTCCAGTGACTTAAAAAACCATCAATGTAGAACATCAATAATCTTCGAACCGATACATAAATGCAGAGAAAAATGTTACGGCAAAGGGTGACGAACAATTTCTTCTTTTACCACAACACCGTCAAAATGTCGTGTGATGTAAGGCGCACAGGCGCAAAAAAAATACCCATCTGCAGAAGGCAATGAGTCAATTAATGAATTATTTTTTTTTAAAGCAATGACATTATTGTAGAACAAATCATTTCTGATACAATCGAGCAACACCAGATTAATCAAGCATTAATTTCTACATGTATATAAGATCATGAAAAGTCTGCTCTGTTTGGACCGGGATAATGTGAATTTAACATTATCCCTTAGGCTGCTAAGCACGACTTACTGACCTTTTGCAGACAGTGTGCATCAAGATCAGACAGCACAGAACGTGTAGTCTGATCATTGATCTACACTGTCTATTAAGGGTATGTTTTCCCTAAAAAAGATCTTTGAAATAGCAAAATTTGGGTTTTTACCATCGGCTTAAAAGTTTCATTTACTTTAGCAGGATAAGAGTTAAATTGCATCTGGGGATTTCTGTAAACAATTTTTGGGTTGGCATGCTGTACTGACTATTTCCCGCTATAATACCATGTCGATATCAAAGATTAAATACACAGAACGAATCGCAGTAAAGACGTAAACTGATTCGCACTCCCATCTCCTTACCACCTTTCTGCAATATGGAGTTCAAAAATTTGACAAGGCCGATTTATAGATGCCATTTCCGGATTTCACCTTTTTCTAAACAATCGCATGTTAATATGTAGTTGTTAAAAACTAGATCAAAATCAGCCCGCAGATTCGTGCAATTTAATCTCGATATTCACAATTCGGTTGTTTTAACCTATTTAATTACCCTAATAGATGCGGAAAAAAGATGATTGTAACTGAAAGAAAGTAAAGGCTTTTGCATAAATTTAGCTGAATACCGTGTATCATAATATATTGGATGGTTCCTTTTGTCATATGGGAATTTTCTGGTTAGCTGTTTATCATTTTCCTTCTCCTAATTTACAATAGAGAATTATTACAGCATTTCTTCCACAAAACATGTAGACCCTGATCAGATGCCATATCTCGCATGATGACTATCTACGCTTGTCAGTACCCTTTTTTTGGTGACGCTTAACCATTAATTGTTTAACATCATTAGGGATTTAGCTTGGCGGGAAATCATATTGACCGAGGGCGGAGAAACGAAATTTTGCACAATACTAAATAGACGGTATCGTGGAAAGATTCCCTATAATTTTCTGTAGTTACATAACTGCCATCCTGAGTTAGATTAATGATATAATGCAAAGGTTTTTCCCAAGGATTGTAAAACTAGAGTCAGAATGTTGCATTTGTCCATTCTTTATATTAATTATCAGTTCTGTTTTATGCATTGCTTCCTGCCTG